>JAABKJ010007545.1:256215038-256616320 GCA_011634705.1 Andricus grossulariae | reverse complement strand
ACTTTTTTCAATCATAAAAACAAGACAATGAAAAAAGGTATGTTTCAATACCAATGCATATTATGAATTGTAAAAATATAAATTCATTAAAATAATACATTTTTCATGGTAGCTGAGAATAAAATTTAATGCAAAATAAGAATCAAATATTAAATTAATCATAATAAATAAAACTTGTACCTTATTTCGCAATATCTAAATAACCAATTCCAGGTCGAGGTACATAAATAAATTTTATATACATATGATATAAAAGTGTCGAACATAATGTATAAAAGTTAAGATTTTTGACAAATTCGAGTTGGAAGCACGAGATACGTGATGAGAATGTGTTCGTTAAAACCGAAGGAGCTTTAACAAAAGAGAATTCACAATCACCGAATTACAGTTTCCGATGCTTTGACCTTTAATTTTAACAGGTCTGTGCATAAATGTGGGAGAAATACAAAGACCGAGCGCGAAGCGCAAGAAAAATATATTATCGAGCGCGCAGCACGAGAACCAACAATACTTGTTAAGCTTTATAAGGCTGGCGGAACCTCTAAATACAATGTTTTTGTAACAAAAAGAATACATTTATTGTGACTGGGGATTCCGCAATGTTGCTGCTCAAGTAAAAGTTGGCTTTCATTAGAAATAGAACTTTTTCTTTGGGTTCCTTCTTAGTTCGTTGATATCCAATAGATGGCCAGCGACGGGTCTCAACGTTCTCAACTTCACATGTACCGAAAAGCGCGGGCCTATTTAAAATTTAAAAAAATACATACTGCACATGCGCAGTTGCAAATGTTGGATTTTCAACCTTACCATAAAAACTGTCGCCACTGATGCGCATTGTCTTTCTTTTAAGAAGGACTAATTTCTATAATTTTAGTCTTTTTTTCTTTTAATTTTTTCCAGTGCAATATTATTTAATCTGTATAATAAAGTGAAAGGTGCATCATTAACTTTCAAAATCTTCGAAGTGAGTCGAGGCAGAAAATGAGTTTTGTACAAAAAATCTCAATTAGAACTTACCCAGCTGGCACAAAAAGCTCCGTGAAGATTTCCTGAAACTGACAATGTAAGTTTGGGAATATTGCATGGAGACGTTAGGGCAAGGTTCTTTTCACCAAGAGAATGTTCGCTTGTCAGGCTTTATTGCACGACGAGGTTCAGGAAGGAATACCTCTGGATATACATGCCATGGCTATTTTTCATGTTCCTAAAGAAATTAAAAAAAATTGTGATTATTTTTTAAAATTAATTTTCGTTATAAATAATGAAAATTATCATATTGAATATGTCCAAAAGTATTCTCGGGTGCCTCAAATGAATACTGCGCAGCCGTAAGTGCCATAAATTACTACTGCCCATCGAATTAAGTTATATAAACTTTCCAAACTTTTCTCAACCTCACCGTGCAAATTTGCCTGACAAGCAATATTCTCTAGAAACATTTTCTCTTCATTTGGGAACATTGATATAATTTAAAGATAGAATTAGGCGGCAGATTAACTTAACAGATTAGGTCTCGTCTATAAACACTTTTTCCACTTTTTAAATAATTTTTTCTTGTTTTCAAGATACCTCCCCTTTTTCTCGTTTTTCTTTTCGCTTAAATTTGATCTGAATTAATAGAATAAGTTGAAAATATCATTATGTATTTAAATGTGCAGCTATTTGATTAAAAAATCTTCTTTTTGGTCAAAAATTCAACTACTTCGTTTAGAGTTGAACTTCTTCAATAAATTTTTTTTTTTGCTTCTGTAGTTAAAAATTCAACTCTTTGGTTGAATCTTACACTCATTTCTTGAAAATTAATTTTTTGTTGTATTTATGATTAATCATTTTAGTTAAAAATTCATCCATTTGGTTGAAAAATAAACTATTTTGCTAAAAATGCGTTTTTTGTTATCATGGAGAATTAATTTTCTTCATTGAAAATGCAAATGTTTTACTTTTTGCTTAAAATTTATACTTTCAACTCAAAATTGTTATTTTCTGATTTAAATTTGACATTTTATGTTATAAAATTCGTCTTCTTGGTAGAAAAGTATTCTTCTTTGTTGAGATTCATTTTTTGGCATGTTGTGTTGAAAATTCATTTTTTTCTGTTGAAAAATAAACTACGTGGTTCAAACTGGAACTACTTTGAAAAGAATTTATTTTTTGTGTTGAAGATTCATCTCTTTGGTTGAAAATTTAACTATTTTATTGAAAAATGCTTAGTTTAATATTCAACTACTTGGCTGAACATTCATATTTTTAGACAATTAATCCTCTTTGATAAAAGGGAAACCATTTGGTTGACAATTCAACTCCTTAGTTAAATCTTGAACTCTTTTCTTAAAAAATCATATGTTTCAAGATTCATCATTTTAGTTGAAGGATCATCTCGTTGGTTAAGAATTTAACTATTTTCTAACAAATTATTTCAATTTTTCTTTGTTTGAGGATAAATTTTCTTCACTGAAAATGTGGATATTTCATTTTTTTTAAATTGATATTTAAAAATGAAAATTGATCTTTTCTGATTGAACTTTGTGTTCTTTTGGTAGAAAATTCGACTTTATGATCAACAATGAAACTTTTAGGTTGAAAATTGATTCTTTTTTATTAAAAATGCAATTGCTTGGTTGAAAATCAATTTTTTGTTGGTTAAGGGTTCAACTATTTCATTTAAAATGTGTATTTTTTGGTTGGATTAAACTGTTTTTTATTTAAAATTGAAATATTTTTTGTTGAAGTATTAACTATTATATGCCCTGTTGAAAATTAATTTTTTTTCGAAAAATAAACTTCTTGGTATAAAGTTGAACTTTAATGTAAAAAATCCAATTTTGTTGTTGAAGATTCATCGTTTCAGTTTAAAATACAACTATTTAATAGAGAATTAAACAATACCGGTTGGAAATGAACTTTTCGTTAATAAATCATAATTTTGTTTGAAAATTCAACTACTTTGGTAGAAAATTTAACTCATTCTTATGTCTAACTAAACTATTTGTTTAAAAATTTAACTAGTTTTAAAAAATTTTTTTAAATATAAATTATTTAATTTGTCCTAAAGTGTAGCCATTACTATTTGGTTGTAAACTTTTCCTTTATGAGTTGAAGATTTGAACTATTTGGTATAAAATTCAACTATTTTGTTGAAAATTCTACTGTTTCGTTAAAAATTCATCTTTCTTGATTGAAAATTAACTTTTTTGTTGAAAATTTTTCCGTTCAGTTAAAAATTTGTCTATTTGGTTGAAAATGCATGTATTTTGCTGAAAATTCGTCTTTCAGTAGAAAATTGTTATTTTCTGTTGTAAATTCATGCTTTTGGGTTCAAAATTCAACTATTTCGTTGAAATCATCTTTTTTTGGGAAATTAAACTGTTTTGTTAAAAAATCGTCCTTTTGGATAAAAAATTAAGCTCTTATGGTAGGAAAGTCATATATCTTAATTGAAAATTCAACAGTTTTATGAAACATCCGTCTTTTTGGCTTAAAAATTCAACAATTTGCTTGAAATTGCAACCAACAATTTTTTTGGTGTCGATAATATTAATCACCAATATATCGACAAGGATTAAAATATGTTTTTTTGGCTCACAGATTTTAGAATGAAATAAAAACATAGATACTTCACAAAAATGCATATCCTTCTAGTCAAAATGCTTAACTATATTTGTATTTCAAGTTCAAATTAAAAAACAAATCAATTTTTGTTTGCAACGAACTTATTGTAAGAAAATGATTTTGATATATATGTACTGGGGCAACTTCATCTCCCAGGGATGCTTCCTCTCGTTGAACTATCTTCCCACACTCGTCCACGTGCACGTACCTACAAGATTGGTTCAAGTCCTTATTTTCATCGGAGAGCTCTCATGCATTCGTTGCGGCCACCTTAGTCGATGCTTCTGCACTTGTAGTTCGTCCAGCGCTTTTTAACATTTTGAGTGCCGCGGCCGAGAATGCGAATTGCCGCGCGCGGATCATTTTTAGCCGCAATTTACTCAGAAGATGTGCTCTAGCCTCACATAGAGGAATAACACATGATGACTCATGACTCAGCTACCATATTCACACAGAAATATATTAGAATTATATATTCCAATTGCATGTAGTATAATCCTGGCAAACTCTTCTTCATTTACAGTATTCATTTAATTAATCTTATTTATCATAACCCCAATCCTCCATTAATACCACTATAACCCCCTCTTATACATTTATCATCACTACGTTTTCTATATCAGAAATGATTTCGAAGTTGGCCCAATTGGATACCCTCAAGACCGTCAATATATAATATTAATCATTATTCAACCTTCTCGAATCCTCAGACCCCCTTCAAATACCAAGTTTTCTTAGCTCATATAGAAGTAATCATAATAACCCTCTCTCATACCTCCATAACCCTTTATCACCAACCTCTATTCTCAGAACTGTCCCTTCCCCTCTCCATTAATGCTTCCCTCATCACCATTCTCCTTAAGACCCCTCTAAAACGCCGATCCTCCAACTCTCACACCTCCACACCCCTCAATCATCAACCTCTATTCTGAAAACTGTCCCTTCCCCTCTTCATTATTGCATCACTCATCACCATCCTCCTTGAATATTTTTATTTAATATGCACTGAATCCTCAAATTGCACTTCCGTGCTCCTTCTTCGCATTATAAACCACCAATTTATAACTGGCCTTGTCTTCTTTATGACCCCTTTGGTATATAATAGTAATAATTATACATCTTTACCACATCATCCAACCCCTCCAAACTTCCGAACCCATGCATTCCCTCCTATTTTCCTCTTAATACCTATCTAATCCCTCTGTCACTCTCCATGTGTCTTTCATATAGTCCCTATTTCACACATTCAATCACAACTTCTTTATCTCATACCCTGCTCAACTCTACCCATGTCCCATCCTCAGCCTAGGTTCTGTCCAATCCATTTCATAACATTCACCCCCTCCTAAAGCAGATTCCTCTCAGCCCTTCATTCTTCTACTTCTCTATCTCACGTTTACTCACGTCCATGAAACCCCATATATACAATAATTATTATTGACAACAAACCTCTCTCGCACCTCCACCTTCTTTCACTACTGACCTCTCCTTTCAAACCTGCTATTCCACCTCTTCAGCGATGCCTCCCTTATCACCGTCATATATCATATGCAATAGTAATAATTAAATAACCCTCTCTTATACCGCGACCCCTCATACCTTGACTCTCTTCGAGTACCGAACCCTACTCTTCTATTCTATTTCCTCTCTATCCCGCCTATCTCTTTCTCCATGAACCACATAAACTCTCGTTCTACTTATATCACCATCACCCTTAATTATTTACAATTTATTACGCTACAACCCTGTGATATCACTAATATCCTCCACTTTCCCCATCTTTCCTAACCTACTTATACACTTCTGATTCCTAATTAACCCAACCACATGATTAACGATTCATGAGGGACGGAGGACATCCCTGTGACTGGTCACTAGTGTGGTCCATACAATTTTTTTTCTGAATTTTTATGGAGACAGGCCTGAAATTTGTTCGAATCCATACAAGAATGAATCCAATTTCTTCTTTTTGAAAAAAAAATTATATTTAGAGGTGCCGCAAGCTCCATAAAGTTTAACACGTATTTCCCATAAGAAAAAAAAGACTTTTTTTAAATTTTATTCAAAATCCTTAATATTATCTCAATCGAGTTGAAACTCAACATTGCTCTTCAAAATTAGCCATACAATGCAAATAAAATATCACTTTTTAAATATCAACACCATGAGTCTGTTTTATAGGGTCCCAAAAAAACCCCGCTAGTGAAAAAATGGTTTTTGCGAGTTTTCGGCGCTAATGATGACATTTTTTGCGGTTTTTTTAATGAAAATTATTTCTGGTACATGGAAGACCATTTCATACTCATAATTAGATGTTTACATAAATTGTTTAAACAATTCAATTATTATTTTGAGCAATTTTCTCATAGAACAGAGTTAGAGAGTCGCTGTTTTTTCAAGAATTTTCCCCTTGTTGTCCAATTTTCAATTAGAGGAAGGTGATAGTTCATCAATGTCAACATGAGTGATTGTTTAAACAATTTTTGACCATTGTGAATAACATTCTCTTCGAATAATGATCCTAAAATGCAGTGAAAAAATTCACCTTCAGTTCAATTTTTAATCAAAATAAGCTAAATAATTAATTAGCGTCAAAAAAATTAATTTTTCAAACAATTTATTATTATTATTAATATTCCATTTGATTAATGCTAGAAAGATAGTTTTTTCTGAAATTTCTGGCTTTTTGTCCAATTTTGAATTGGAGTGAAGTAATAATTAATTCAAGTGAACAAAAGTAATTGTTTAAACAAATTATTGTTGTTTATGACTATCTTCATCTATATCAATGCCTGATAGTTGCGGGTTTTTCGGCAATTTTAACCTTTCTTTCTTTTTTTACTTAGAGATGTTATAATCAATCCAAGTTAACAAAAAAGTTGTTTAAACAATTTAATATTGTTTATAACTATCTTATTTTAGATAAGTGCTAGGAAGTTGTGTTTTTTCTAAAATCTTCAACTTTTCTTCGCATTGTTAGTTTTTAACAAATAATAAATGAAGATTAGAGAAAACTATTGTTTAAATAATCTCTTTCTTTTTTGTAAATATATTTTTCCGAAATAAAACAGACATTCAAAATATGCTTCAAATTTCCTACACGGATCACATTGAATACAACTTTCCCTTGAATAAGTGACTTGAGACACTTCGGTGAGGTAATTAATTATTTTCGCTAAATCTAATTAATTATTAAGTCACGCCTCATGGAAAATAGACAAACAGTTGAAAATTTCCAAAAAAGACCGCAACATTCCACCATAAAGCAAAGAGAACATTATTAACGGTGATAATAAATTGTTTGAACAATTATTTTTGCTAACACTAATTAATTATCACTTCACTTCAATTGGAAATTGGACAAAAAGCCAGAAATTTCAGAAAAAAGCGCATCTTTCTAGCATTATTCATGAAATATTATTAATAATAATAAATTGTCTGAACAATCAATTTTCTTACTCTTGTTAATTACATACCTTATTTTAATTGAAAATTTGACTAAAAGTGACTTTTTTTAAAACTGCAATTTTGTAGCATTATTCTAAGAGAATATTATAAACAATAAAAATTAATTGTTTTAACAAGGACTCTTGTTAAAATTGATGAACTGTCATCTCCCTATAATTAAAAATTTGACAACTAGTGGAAAATTTGGGGAAAAACCGCGACTTTCTAACTCTATTCTATGAGAAAATTGATGAAAACAATAATAAATTGCTTAAACAATTTATGTAAACATCCAATTATCAGTATGAAATGGTCTTTAATATGCCAGAAACAATTTTCAAACAAAAAAAACCGCAAAAAAAATCATTATTAGCGCCAAAATCTCGCAAACCCCATTTTTTCACTTATGGGGGTTTTTCGGGACCCTATAAAACAGACTTATGGTGTTGATATTTGAAAAGTAATATTTTATTCGTATTCTATGGCTGATTGTGAAGAGAAATTTTAAGTATTTTAGTTGATTACACCCCTATCTTTCACAATGGATCCAATCATTTCTGAATTCTTATCAGATAATTTTGAAAAAATTTGAACTTTGACCCTTCCTATTTCAAAGCATGATAACTGTTTTCTATATACGTATAAAGATTTTCATAGTTCATCCAGTTCTATGTTATTTTTGACGAGGATTATTCTATTTTTTTGAAAATTCAAATTTCAAAATTTCAGAATGTGTCTTTCAAACCATTTTTCTTATTCTCAAGCATTTTTGTCAAATTACCCGTTAATTTACTATGTTGCGGTTTCGTTCTGAAAACTCTGAACAAAACTATTTGAAATTTTTTCCCTTCACCAATATAGATCAATTTATTTCTTGGTCAAGTCCGCGTACTATTTAGAGGCTGTTCATAAATTTCTTAAAAAATTTTGAACTGCGAATTTTCAAAATGTCTATTTCTTTGATTTCAACCATAGAACGCTATCATGTCATGAATATTTTATGATCAGAAAAAACCCCATTTCAGTTGTTCCTACTTTTTATTCTATTTTGCACCAAATTACAGAATGAAGTTGAATAGAAACTTATCTTTAACACCCTAACTTTTTATCATATTGAATCGTAAATTACTTAAAGCATGCACCTGACCACACATAAAACTTCAGCAAATGAAAAACTTGCAAAATCTTCTTTTTACATTCTCATCCTAAAATGAGAAGGTATTAGATGTGTGTAAAATTTGACCCCCGTCCCTCCTCCCGTGTTTGTCGAATGTCCACGTTTTGAGCCCCCCCCCCCTTCTCTAAATTTCTTAGAGCGAAAATGTAACTCCAACTCTGGAACGACTTCAAAGAGGAGTGTCCATGCGTGTCACTCCAACGGGAGCGTGTGGTGACTCCAACGGGAGTGCAGTGTGATAGAAGCCATTTTCATTCCAATTTTCGTGGTAGTAGATAACGCATCAAGACGTGAATTTTAAAAAGTGACAGTTTTAATTGTTCCGTGAATTGACGAGTACACCAGATTTCCTTAAGGTAAGTGTCTTTTAATTATTATTATTAAGCCGGAGTTTTCGGAGTTCCGAATCCGGATGCGTCCCATCAGGCCCGTCGAGAGGAAAACTCGAGCCCGGGGGTGGGCATGACAGGCCCCTATATATAATTTTGAAAATTTAGAATTCAGGCTGTTGAAAACTCCGGGCCCAGAGAAAATCTGTCCGTTATCCCGCCCTCTCGTCAGGCCTGCGTCTATTTAAAATATGTTTAAAAAAACATAAGCTGTCTACAAAGTGTAGACTATTTGTTAATGAAATGTACAATAAGTATCAATTTTTATTCGAAATATTTGTGTTTTTAGGGTTCTTCTAAAACTCCTGACGAATTAGCTGATTTCCTGCAGTCAAATAGAGTGTATGAGGAAGCCAAAAAATATTTAAGAAGTACGCTATTTATGTTATTTTTATATTTAAGACAATGTTCAAAATTGTCCATGTATAGTTTGTGTACCGACTGCTATATTGAAGATTTTTTCTCTACTCCCAACAAGAAAAGTAGTAACTACATTTAGAATGAGTCCCCTCTCGCCGTGACACCTCAAATTTCTGACATTTAGTTACTCCATTTTTGATCGAAAATTCATCTTTTTAATTTGAAATTCTACTATTTCAGACAAAGATTAATTATTTCATCCAACATTTCATAACTTAGGTGCATATTGTAACTATGTTGTTAAAATAGCGGTATTCATTTACAAATTTATTTCTTCAACTGAAAATTGAAGTATTGCATTTTCGGTTAAAATTTTATCTTTTTTATTTGAAAATGTAACTATTTGATTGAAAGTTGACATTTTAAGTTTAAAATTCAACTATTTCGTTCAAAATTGGTGTATTTTATTGAAAATTAGGCTTCTCCGTGGTTGAAAATCAATCTTCTTGTTTGAAGATTCATTTTTTCAGTCAAAAAGTAAACTATTTCAATTACAGTTTCATAATTTTAGTTGCATATTCCTTTTTTTTTATTAAAAATTCTACTATTACATTTGAAGAATAATTATTTAAGTTGAAAATTCATCTTCTTGGTCAAAAATTCTACTGTTCCATTTGAAGAATAATTTTTCCATTCAACAATTGATAACTCAGCTGAAGAATCTGACCATTCTCCTAAACAATCGTTTTTCATTCTTGAAAATTAATTTCTTCATCTGAAAATTTGACTATTGCATTTTTGGTTGAAAGTTCATCTTTTTGATTTGAAAATGTAACTATTTGGTTGAAAGTTGACCTTTTCAAGTTTAAAAGTTAACTACTTCGTTCAAAATTCTAATGTTTTTATATATTTAAAATTATCTCGGTTTCCTTCCCCCCCCCCTCCCAGTAACAGAAGTTTTGGTGAGACTGACGTTACAACAAGATTATACCTTACACCTATATACCTATATTTCAAAATCACAAGAAATTTTAATTCTAACATTTTACATTTTAAAATCACTTACATTTGCCGCCTTATTGATCTAAGATGGAGAAATTAAGCGGTCGGTTCTGATTCGCTCCGTTTTTTTTAATTGCGCGTGGCTAGACCATGTATTTATTGGATCATGAGTGGGAGGCTGAACTGAGGCAGAACCGAGGAGGTCTCAGTCGCGTTCATGGAACGCTAGTTACGAGCATCCCGACAGAGGGCAAGGTTCGTATGGTGTCCTTGAGAGCATAGCGGAGTCAACTTCGTACCCTGGTCTCCTACCGATCCTAATCGTGCAGAGATTTCAAAAATTATACTCAGAAAAATCTGAAGATAAGTTTTAGATCTTCCAAATAGAATATAGCATTTTAAAAGCGGAATGAAGTCCACTTCGTAAACCGGTTTATAAAAATATTATATTCCATGTACTACCAATGTTATTTTGCCTCGAAGCAACTAACGTCTTTTTCCGATGCGTTTGTTTTCAGGATATTTTGTGTGTTTTTTTTACTTGCGATTTTCTATATATTGTGATTATTGTGAGGGTGGGGAAATATTCTATACCGATGGTGTATTTTTGAGCAGAGCGAGGTCAATCTCGTGTCCTGGTCTGCGAAATAACCAGTATAGAATAAAGCGCTGATTATAAACCAACCTATTCACAGGCAGACTCAAGTCAACTTGACATTCTGACTGCGAGAATAGGAAAGCTATAATCATGTTACTTGATTTGTGACTAATTTCACAAATCTGCACTGCGAAAGTTCATCAAAGCATTTATTCATTGGTGAAATTTTTATATTGTTTTTTATATAGTAAACAGAAAAATTCTATAAGAACGATTCATTTCTGAACAGAGCAAGGTCTACCTCGTGTACTGGTCCGTAAAATAATCCTTATAGAATATAACGCTAATTAGTAGTCCACTTATTAACAAGCAGCCTCAAGTCAATTTGACAATCTGGCTGAGAGAATGAGAATTTACTAATCAAGTTTTGAAATTACAAATAATTTCACCTTTGTGAATTGGCAAAGGTTCAATTAACTACCACTGCGTTTAACCAAAGAGAGATTATCTTCTTTTTATAAAAAATCATTTTGAAGTGTGAATACTTTTATTACAGCAAAACAGCTTTGCTAATTCATATTGTGAGTGTATTCCTGTATTAAAGGAATGTAAAGTAGACTTTTGAGTCATTCTTGGGTATTGACGCCAAATAAATAGTGTGTGTTTGGTTCTTTTTATAAAAGATGTTTAGAAATCTCGATCTTCTTTATAAGATCAATTATTTTACGCTGAGTTTTGTCCGTGAGCAATTTATAGCATATTATGCTTCGAGCGTACACTTCACTTTCATCAATATTCAATTTAATATTGATTGGTTCCCTAATTTTCAAACTTTATGGACAAATGACGTGTGTCTTTTTCTTTTAATGCTAACATCCGGTAAAAATCTTTCCAATAATTTTTAGAAAGAAACCCAAGGAAAGTAATAAATACTTTATTAAACTGGGACCAGGGGATCCATTAGAACCATGGGGCCCCATGCGTAACCATGGTGTCTGCTGTCGGGGAATAGAGTATACACTGCTTCTACATTAGGTCGGAGCGAATTTGGCCCATTTCGAAATAGCGAGTTGAACACTTATGGATGAGTTGTGGAGGTTCCTCCCGATTCCAAAAGACATTAATAGGCCTCTCTACAACCTCATCTACAGTATGCACAGTGCGTTTAAAATTTTGAAATTTCAGTAGAAATGAGGTAAGAAATCAGCTGGTGTAGTAGTGCCATAAAACTCAATTTCAGAATGAAATATGTGATGTATGAAGTATATTTGGTTGTTAAAACCTTCAAATACCTTGGTCTAGGTCGCAGAATGTTGAAAAAATACCGCTGGGGGAATCGGGAAGAGGACTTATTTGAGGAAATAACACTCAAGACAATTCGTTGATTTTGAAGACTTTGTGCAGTTCATCGCTAGTATAATTTTATTTATGTTAATATAACCCGTGTATAAATCGCCAAGTTACATCCAGTTTCCACGCTTGGGCCAATCCGGGGGACCCCAGCCTGGTTCTTGCTTATATTTCTTAGTGGTTCGAGCTCAAGACCGGCTAGATAGCAGTGCTCCCAATTCTGGTATCCTTTCGCACTACACATGCTTCGCATCGAAAACAGGATTGGTTACCGTTGGCGCACATATTCAAAATATATAAATGTGTAAATTGATTTACACATTTAATTATTATTTTAAATAAGCGCCCCAACCGTAACAAATCCAGTTGACGGGACGCGGACAGAACACATCTGAACTAACCCGAAAGTCAAGACCGCTTACGGAGCGACAAACCATCAGCATCATGTTTTTGGTGTTTTTAATCAAAATACATCTTTATGAATAGTTTAAACTGCTCGTCGATATTTCGCACATGCATCGGGAGGGACGTGCATGAAAAGAATACGGTGGATAGTGGTAATTAAGTTTTTCTATCAGATTTTTCACGTCAAGATGCTTTCGTACTTGGCACTCGGTGATCGGTGTTTTTTCAACGTGACGCTCTTGAGGAAAACTTGCTAAAATGTCATCAAGTTTATACGAAAACAGGAGTAACGAGATGTGTGATACGCATAAAATGGTTTTAGATTTGATGAATTTTTTATAAAAGAAAAACATAACTTTCTAAAAATAAAATGGCGCTAGGTTCAAGCCTGGGTCAGGCTCTGGAATCTAGCCTGGCTATCAAGGCAGACCCTGGCTGGATTTAGCGTTTTATACAGCTTGATCCAGGCTCGATCACCATAACAGGGCCTAGTTTTGTCAGGCTTGGGCCCGGTTAGGCCCACGATCAAATTTGCACACGGGCATCCAGCACTGACCACGTGGAGGTGAATGCACATCGAATAACATCCCTGCCCTACCATACACACAGGAGAAACACACAACTAAAGGGGTTTGAAATCGGATTTGGTTTCAAAAACTGGATCAAGCTTCTATTCCGAAGAAATGCTTTAATGCTGCCGTTACCTCTTTTACGCATCTCTTCACTGCCTAATTGTGACAAGGCACTTGAATGTAATCCTTCATTTTCTACATAGGCTCAACATTCGCCCTGTAGCCTAAGGTTTTACGCGTAATCAATAAAATTAAACTCAGCTGAGTTTAAGTTCCTCCATGAGATCTCAGTTTATTCCTCGAGCCTCATGTGATGTTGTGGTTCGTCGCAGCCCTGGTTACTTCCAGTGGTACGCATGAGGGTGGTTCGACTATGATTGAAGAGCAGATTTTGAAAAAGTTACCAACCCCGTAACATTTAAATTCAAATACAAGAATTTAATGCTCGCCCTCAACAGTTTAAGTTTAAATCGTAGTCTTAACTCTCTGTATGAGGTTTATACACAACCTTGATTAGTAGGCTCATCGGTAACTCGTGGCAAGAATCTTTTTCTTCTAACAATTTGGTATAGTACGCAGTACGGACCTGAGCTACCCTGACGAAGGTTTCGGATAGAAATTCATTTCGAATCATTCTGAATTATTCCGCAGTCTGTATCCCAGACAACGCGAATCAATCCGAACCAATCCGAAAAAAGTTCAACATTTCGTTCGATCCAAATCTATTAAAAATTAATCCGACTGAATCCTGTTTAATCTGAACTTCCAATCCGAACCAAATTTGCAATCCAAATGAATCCGAATCAATCCAACTCGGATCGATATACTGAATTTTCAATCCGAATGAATCCGAGTTAATCCGAATTAATCCGGGTTTTGATTGAATTGGAATCATTCGGATTGAAAATCGGTTTATATCAATCCGAGTTCGGATTCATTCGAATTGAAAATTTGCTTCTGACTGTTTCGGATTGGAAGTCCAGATTGAACCGGATTAAGGTGGACTAATTTTTAACCGATTTGGGGTGAACTCATGTTTCGGAATGAATCTAACTCACGTATAGCGTTTGTCGATGACGGAGTCTTCTCCTATCCAGGATCAGTATAGAGTTCTACACCAGGTAGAAGAATATATAGAAGCTCGAAGCTTGTATGAAGCAATTGGCTCTCGGCATCTTCGAAATGGTTGATCTAGACAGGTTATAAATATTAGGTTGGCGGCAGTGAATGATGTCTGATAAAGGCGCGAGTATTTGACTCCTGCCTCTATGCATATTGAAATATTCGGAAATAGTCACGACTTGATTTGTGGAGCGCCGTGTGGTCCCTGGTGTGCTACAAATCCATTTATTTATGTTTATTTTATGTTCAAGATGGGTTTTTGTGCGTTGCAAAATCTTCAACATCACACAAGTTTAGTTGGATGATAAGTGGCTCCGCTTCGGACGAAGGTATTTTCCTAAGACGGATATACATATATACCTTAAAACTGATGGAGTTTTCCTAATATTAGGTTCTGTACAGAACAAGAAGATCGGGTTTACGCAAAGGAAATTGAGCTCAGGAGTTAAAAAAAAACTACAATGTAATGAAGAGGAAGAAATCAAAACAAAAAGGGGAATAAATTACTGGTCAATTTTTTTCAACCTTGCAATTTGCTGGTAAAAATTTCTGTTGAAATAGATTTTGCTTACAAGGAAAATGCTTTAAATTATAAAGAAATCATACAAGCTGTATTGACGAAAATTAAAACAGAACATCAGACATAATTGTCTGAACTTGAGCATAGAATTGAAGAAGCCTCGAAAGCTAAATTCGCGAAATTCGAAATAGAGTATCAGACACAATTATCTGTAATCAAACACAGAATTGGAGAAGTCTCTTCAATAGGAATTAACAAAATTTTGAATAGAATATCAGGAACAATTGTCTCTAATTGAAAAAGGAATACTGCAATGTGTAACGCTTACGAGTACCAAATCTTAATACTATATGCCGACAGCGCCTTGTACGAGATTATATGTAAAATGTGCCGAGTTTGAGTTTATCTACATTTTTAGAGGTCCTGAGTTATTATATTCTGACAGAATGGGATATTGTTTGTCACAGGCGTTCTTATTATTTGGTTTAAGAATCTATATTTTACCAGTTAAAAAAAATTAGTAGAGAAATTAGTAAACTATATATAAAAAATAGAATTAATTAGTGTTGAAATAACATAAATGATTATATTTTGATGAAAAATTACTATTCTTTATAGAAACAAGTCGCAACTTGACGCGCTTTATAGAAACTTTTTACTTTGATATCAAGTCTTCATGTAAATGAAGGGAGAGTTAAGAACTCTGAATTTTTTAAAAACCCCTGGTTGTAAATGAGCGGTTGTGTGCAATAAAGGTATTATTGCGTATCGGTTTGATAACTTCAGTTTTTTAGCTTTCGCCCTGACGTGACGTCCCATACTTACCCATCACTGTTGTTCTAAAAGATACCTGGGTACTCGTGAGTTATGACCGGCGCACGGGCCTAACGGTTACGAGTACCCATGGCGTTTTCAATGAGCTAATAGTAAACTTACCCCCCATCCCCCCATCATTCATTATGTCTCAATATTCGCTTCACATCTGTTACGTTTCCAAAAGTTTGCTTTATTATTCCTCAAAGTAATTTCAATAAGTACGTGATTTCTCTTCTCTTTAAATACAGCCCATAAGAAGGATTGCACTGTATTAAGACTTTTGGATATTGATTTCCTAGTGAGATGTTAATAACCTGATCAATTATAAATATCTCCAAGAATTTTTTCAAAATTAATTAAATTGGTGTCGCTGCAAAAAATCGGCGACTCTCAAAATTGGAAGGAAGTATCTCCACAGTAAAAAATGGTTTTCTTAATAAAGAGATAGAAAAAAAACGAGAAAAAATGCTGTATTTAGGCCCTCTGCTTATAAACGTGTACTTTAACATGATTCCTGAAGTAAGAATATTGTGGAAAATTTTAAAAAAATTCTCATATCTTCTAGAACATTTTTGAAAATCAGAAGAGTTTTGAAAATTTCCTTATTATTTAAAATGTCCGCTTTGCAAGTATTTCTGTTAACGGTCTTTATTTGGAAATCGAATGGAGCTATCGCGCTGTTAATTGGCATAAAATGTAGGGCAATGTATACTGATTGCTATTTTATTGATGAACTGAATTAAAATGATCTCTCGGTGATAGCTCTATTCAATTCCACTACCTTCCACAAAAATGATTGCAAAAATGACATTTTTAAATGTCATGTGAAAGTAAGAAAAGTAAGTAAAGTACATGTCAAAGTTCAGGTTTATGAGCAGCGAGTCTAAATACAGCATGTTTCCTGGTATTTTGTTTAAAAGCTTCGACAGTTTTTTTCGCAAAAATCAAAGAAGGATATTTTTATTCAGAAAACTTAGCAGGTTTTTTTTTTATCTTCATTATAATCTGCTGATATATTCTCCTGTAGAGATACTGTCTTCTAAAATCGAGGGTCACCGATTATTTGCGACGACATTAGTTATCATCAACAAGGCAGGATTAGCTTGAAAATTTAAACTATTCCTTACATGTCTTTAATAGCCCTGGTTGTAAGTTAAGTTTATGATGCAATTTACAACGGTTTGTTAGGACTTTTTTTCTTATCATCTGGTAAGCAGACTTCTCCTAATATGCTTAATAACTATTAAATAAGATCTAGTTTTTAATCTTTCTTATGTTTTATACAGTGATCCCGATAAGGGTAACGGAACGTTAGTGAAACGTTGCAAGCAAACAATTTTTAATTAACAAAAGTCTGGACGTGTCGCTTGAAAATTAGAAAATTATAATTATTTTTCCTAATCCTCGACATTTTTTATTCATCATTCCCGGACGTAAATAGTATATTGAGCAGCGAGTGCGGGCAGTCGATGGCCACGCACGAGTTGCTCATACTATTTTTTTAGAAGTGCGTAACAAGGGACGGTGGTGGAGAGGCATTCGGTGGGCGGAGCCCCCGAAAGATAAAAAGGATGTACTGTTATATAGGTTATGGATTTATTATATATATTTATTCCAAGTAGCATTTCTAACGCACGTATAAAAAAACACTTAGAATCCAACATCTCTCTATATTTTACGTATGCATTTATGTATGTATGTATGTACACTACCGTCGGAAGTTGTCGGTACGATCAGCGAAAGTACTATTAAAAATCACTGCTCACTGTGAAATATGATTACCCGTTCCTAAAAGGAGTGAGAAACTTTTTTAAAAAACTTTAAAAAGCCTATTAAATTACGCATCAAATGAGCCTTAATAGAGATATTTTCTATCTTTTGAAGAGAACATGCCACGTGAGAAGTTTAAACAATAATGCAAGAATTTCTCGAATTTTGTACCTAGACTTCAACTTGTGGCATGACCTAGGAAAGTTGTAGGAAAGATTTCAAATTCATACCACACAGTCATTGAGGTCTTATATTTAATTTAAGCCAATAAAACTTTGAAAAATCTGTACGGGTTCTCGAGATACGACTGAAAATGTCGAAGCGTGTCTGCGCCGAATTTCAGTCGCTTTAGCAGCAAGTCTGACCATCTGCGGTGATCGCCGACTTAGACGCGACGCAGACACGCTTGAACATTTATGTCATATCTTGGGAACCCGTGAATATTTTCGAAGTTTTACTATCTCAAATTAAAGGTGAGATTTCACAGATTACGTCTTGTCAGTTTTTTTCATAAGTATTGTTGGGTTGTTCCGCAAAATGAGTTGAGGCGGGGTTCAATTGTGCACTAAACTTTATTGATGGTGTTGTCTGCTCGAAAGCTACACAGATACTGATGGTGTCGTGACTCTCCCCACGGAAGAGAGCGAAGATTCCGAGAGTGGGAGCAGGAGTGGGTTTGAAAGAGAAGGAGAGGCGGACGACGAAACAACCGATGTGGTATCTGCGAAACCCCTAATCCAACAGTATACTAAGTTACAGCCCGTGTTGAAGTTACGAAACGAAATCTGAGAAATTCTCTTCGATCATTGCTCTCGCGGTCGACAGCAGTAATCGCCGACTGAAACTTGACATTTGAGACTTGGGCATTTGTAGACGTATCTCGAGTATCCGTGGAGATTTTTCAATTTTTATTGGCTTAACTTAAAGATAAGAGCTTAAAGACTATGTGGAATCAATTTTAGATTTTTGCTAAAACTTTCCTAGGTCACGTCACGAGTTGAATTCGAGGTACAAAATTCGCACAATTCTTGCATTTTTTTTTAACTTCTCACATGGTATATTCTCTTCAAAAGGCTCTATATACTGCCAATAGTCAATAGTGTCAACAATGTTAGTAGCATAAAATATGACTTCGATTATGAAAATTCTCGCATGTGGAAACTATCCCTGCGTCAAATTCAGAGAAGGCGTTGGATGCCACGCCGCCGCCTGCGCCCACAAGAAGACTTACTCTAGTTAGGTTCTTGTTCAATTATTTTCCATGCATGCGAAGTTTTCCAGTCTTTGGTTTCACAATACATATGCAAAAGCGGCTGTTGAGCACTCACATGTATGTCACGTATACGAACGTCCTTGATATTTTTCTTTCGCGTGCGATTTTCATCCTTTACAGGAATACTAAGCGAGAGGCGAAACAAATATCACTCGAGAGAAGATTCAGACATTTCCTTCACAATTTTATTCTTACATTGCTTCACACAGCACGCTCTCTGTCGCGTGACTAGTCGATTTTTTTAATGGAGCAAAGAAAGAAACGAGAAAGTATGTAGAGGTTCTAAATTTCATACGGTGTCGTTTGATACTTAAATTGCAACGCATGCTTATTTCTTTTCTTGCACGAATTCGGGCGATTTTATTATGGCATTTTTCAGTATGAAAAATGCAAGCAATCCGTACTCCCTGGGTATGGCTTTTTTGAGCTTGACTAGCGGAAAATCATGAAAAAGCCATACCCAGATATAAGACAGTAAGTATTTTGTGCTTTTTTATTACGGCCCCTTATCACTGGTATACTATAACCGCAATATTTTGTGCAACACACCTTTATGGGTAGTGCTTATTGGGCCCGTTCATTTCTTAACTTTTTTTCTGATTGGATTATAATACTCCGCAAAAGTTTTTTTTTTTTAATTTATTTTAAAAATTCAAATTTTTGAAAATGAAAAAGATGTTTTCGATTATTGAAATGGTGCAAAAAAGATGTTTTTTTTATTCAATTACATCCACACTTTTTGAAAAAATTGGAGTATGCTGAACCTGAAACTTGTTCAGCTTGAACTAAAGAAACATGTTATTACTCTGCTTTTATATAAAAGAAACTTTTTCGTCGTGTTTGAAACGTTCCAAAATCGTGAGAAAAGTCCAATAACTCAAAATTCCTACATCAAGAAAACGACTTTTTTCTAAAAGAGCAAAATGATAACACACGGAGAAAAATGCGGATTCAAAATCTATCTTTTCACAATACGAGCATCGAAAATGACGGCTTTCGTAACCTGCAAAGCGCTGCGAAAATATCGACATGCAAGTGAGAGGGTATGAAACTAATTTTTGCAACACCCACCTCAAAATTTGACGTTTTCATGCTTCTAAATGGTGTATGAAGGACCTTATTTTGGAAGACTGTGTGCGAATTAATTTTCGCGCATGCGCAGTTTGAAGATCGCTTACTTTAGGCATTGGTGAGAAAGCTGCGCATGCGCACTTTTAAGGTAAGGTACTTTAGAAACTGTCATAGGTAACTTTACACACTTGTGTGTATATCTGTCGTACAAGAGAGCATAAGCGCCAACATTTGGCACCGCAAAAGGGCAAAAGGTTTTGTTAAGACTTAAATTAACATCTTAATAGGTTACGAAACCCTTCCTTGTAGGCGCTCGGCGCCTATTTTGACTTATTTTTTCGTTTTGAGCAGAAGACGGTGAGGGGGGTGGGGTCTCAACTGTCAAAGGTCTCAACTGTCAGAGGTCAAACTGTCAAAATCCAAAAGCGCGGATCCAATATAGCAGATGAAAACTGTACAAACAACACCGATATGGCTCAAAAGTGCTATTTCCGTTTTTTATAGGTCGCTGATTTCGAATTTTAAGTAATTACTTAAAAATGAAAAATGGCGCACCCAATATGGCAGATCAAGATTGTAAAATTAACACCGACATGGCAAGAACAAACTTTGAAATAAAAAATACGTTATAGATCATCATCACTATCAGAACTGGTTCCATCACTGTTAGAACTGGTCGCATCACTGCCAGGGATGACCCCATCGCTTTCAGAGTTTGTCGTGCCTTCTCTTCCAGCTTCTTCAGTAAATTGGCTGCAAAAATGTTTGATTAAACATATTTGAGAAATCGTAAGTGGTAAGTATTGCATTCATTTCTATAAATTTGCTCCCTCACCAGCTAAAAATCTCTTTACACTCAATGCAGTGTTTTGTTTCTTGCATAATTTCAATCGATTTTTTATCAAAATCAGAGAGATTATTGGGTCTGTGTGATATACAGCACGATTGAAAGTGTCTAATATCCTGTTTTTTCTGTTATTTTAACAAGAGTGTAAGATTATATTTTTTGGGTATAGCTCATGTCAGTATTCGTTCGCATCCTCTGAATAGTAAGCCAATGGAAAAGGAAATCCACAGGCAATTGGTCACCCATGTTTCAATAATTTATGCATCGACGGATTCATTCTTGCCCAAGGAAATAATTAGTAATGGAGACAATGTGTTTCCCAACATAACATTTCGAGTTTATCTAATTATGCAAAAAATCATTTACATTTATTTCATATCATACCTGAAATTTCAAGACTAAGAATGCAAAAAATAAAGTGCGTACGTCATTTTAATTGCTTTTTACATTTAAATGCCGATAATACTGAAGAAAGATTGCAAGCTGAATGCTTATCGATTTCTAAGGCCTCCGCAAAAACCTGTGGCTTTTTTAAACACCTCCTTGCAAGATTGCCAGTAAACTTGCGTATATTCTTGCTTTGACCAGAACTTTTTGCTCATTAAATCGTTCTAGAAGAGGGGCAAATTAAATTAATTTCATGAATTAAAAAACCACTGTTTCTGCGCTTGAATGTAAAGAAATAATTGGATTCATAAGGTTTACCCAGTTCATGAGAGGTAGTTCAAAATTCTATAAAAAAGTATACCTTTTAAAGGTTTTCTTACATCCCAAAATTCGATGGTTTTTCTATATGAAATATGGAGCAGATGATAAAATGTTTTTATTTCAGCATGGAGTAAACCCAATCCATGTTTTAAAGATTACTCGTTCAGAGTGAAATCTTCTTCCAAATCACCGAACTGATTATCTGTTCTCAAATACATCGGGCGTCTACTTGTCGCGGTATTACCAAGAATAGTATTGAGACACTTCCCATCAAAAAGTGTCTAAGATACGAGAAACTTGACTCAACTGTTTTATCATTACTCACCTTGTATGTATACGGTAATTTCTGTGTTTAAGCGATTAAATTCACGTCAAGTCGCACTGTTATCCTCTTTTTCAAATGCAATTCTTAAAGGAGGATAGTAGCATGTACTTTCTGGAGTAGGATTCATCAAAAAATATTTGTTCGAGTTATTTCCTAATTTAATTACTATCATGCTGATAACGAATAATGATTGCTGGGCATTCTGATTTTCTTTCTGCGATTTTTTATAGTTTTGGTGGGGGTTTGTGTGCCCCGACGACCTATCGAATCCTAACGTTACGCTCAGCTCTAAATTACGTAAATGAAGTTTTTCCTATTTGAAAGGAACACTATCGCGCAAACGTTCTGCCGCTTTCCTTAACATGCTCTGCAAAGAAATCATTAACTCAATTCCTTTTTTGGCTATATTTTACAAATCTGAACAAATATTGTTATTGTATTCATACTATAAATAAAAAGCTAAGTCCGATTCTTTTGAATGTTGCGTTTGCCCCCCCCCCCCACTTCGTTAGTGAAATTGGCATCTTAATTGATATCTTGCCATGAAGAAGTAGAGCCCGATTCACCTAACTTGACTGCTAATTTAAGAATTAAGGTATTATTCTTCGCATGATTAGTAAGTTAACGAGGTCTCCTAAATTTTGTCACTTTAGAGGATCCTTTAGAATGTACTCATTTTCCCCTGTTGTTCTCCCTTATTTTTGTCTTTTTACATGGGCGACCTCGTTTACGCTTTAAACTTTCAGTGTTATTCATGCTATTTTATTTTAGATATTCATGTTATTTCTAGTTTAATTATAATAATTTTTTATAATCATATATAGAACATAACTGAAAAAATTAATTATTATTATTTCTTACATTAAGGTAATGTTTTATCAAAAGTAATATATTGAAGTTTGAGAAAAATTACCTTAATTTATTCCTGTATGTTCAACTATATGCACTTAAATATCCTTTTAACGAAAGTTGAATTATGTCATTTTCTGTTCAGTAACCTCTGATTAATCAAAACCTTTTTAATTGAAGTTAAAATAATTTCAGGTAGCCCGTTCTATTTTCATATTTAAAATTAAATCATAGAGCTACTGCCGAATATTTATATTGAGACGCCTCTGACTCAAAGTGGACTATCAGGTAGAGCTAAGGGATGGTTCACGAAATCATTCGATCATACGATCGATTGCGCGCGCCATCAGCTAATAAGTGGGGCTAGCGTGGAACCAATGCACTTTATATATCGATCCCGGTATCGGTACCACAGGACTTCCTACTCGACCCTCTGCGAGGAAGAAGCTTCTCTTGGTCTCTATGATCTACCTGTCATTGAGCACAGAAATTTGATTTGGAATAAGCATCACTCAAGGAATGCCACGCAACGGATTCTCCTGTTGCAGTCAAAAGTTCCGTCCACTAATTTATCCAAATTCTTTAGAATTTGAATAATTTGAAAAATTGGTTTAATAGCGGATTTTTAAATTGTTTATATGATTCAAAGTCAACTGATTTCTCGCAAAAAAGTTTTCTGATGCTTATCGAGTATATGTTTTTTTTCTAAACCGGGAGAAATCACGAATATTAACCGGGAGAAAACCGGGAGACAAAAATTTAGAAAATTGTGGCCATCCTGTATACACTTCCGTATAATAATTTGCTATTTATATTAGCCGCATATTTTGTCCCTTAATCTGCGTATCTTGATTAAAGATTTAAAAAATTGTTTCAAACGAGTATTAGTTCAGAATCAAACAATCAACAGCCTAATGTCCCCAGTGAATTTTGCTTGTTATCACTGAAGCATTTATTATTCTTTCGCGATTGTAATATTTTTTTCAACTGCATCGATTATAATTGCCAATTATTCTCTCAGGATCGTCCTTATCAACCAGTTGAAACGCGTTATACCCAAAGTTCCTACTGATTCGATATGGACAGTAATAAATGTGGAAAAATTTACGAGTTACCTTATTAAATGCGACGGATTTTTTAGGAATGTTCAGCAAAACTAAATCACCGATCCTTAATTCCACCCCAGAACAGGTTTTCTGAGCAAGCTTTCTTCTCTCAAAACTATTCAATAATTCCTCATTTGCCAACAAAATTTCAGCATCATGAGAAATATCTTTCATTTCTGGGAATGAAATTATCTTCTGGATTATGTCATATGGTTTTACACCAAAAGGCAACTCATGCGGAGAGAAGCCGATGCTACTGTGTCTCGTAATATTTAACAAAGATTCAATATCTGGCAAATGTTTGGTCCAACGAGTATGAGTGTCCGAATAAAAAGTCCTAAACAATCGGCCCAATTCCCTTATCACCTTTCAGTCGGGTTACTTTGGCCGCACCCCAAAGAGGTGATGAAAGATGACTACCACTATCTGATAAGATTTTTTTCGTCCTCCCCATTTCCGGAATGTACCTATAAAAGATTTCGCTCAAAGCTGCTTTTGTTTTCTCTCTTTTGATTGGATATAATTTCACATATTTAGAATATGCATCCAATAAAACACCAATATATTCCACTCCACCGATTGATCGTGGTAGTGGCCCATAAAAGTCCACAGTTACTAATTCATTTGGTTTTCCGCTTTATTGAATTGTAATTCCCCTTCCATTCTAATATTTACAGGTTTCACTCTTTGACAAAGATCGCAAGTTACAACAAACTTTTTAATATCCTGATTCATGGCTTTCCAATGAAAGAATCACCTAATATACATTAATGTTTTATAGTACCCGGGGTGACCTAGTTTGGAGTGTATATGATCTATCACTTTCTTAGTTAATTGCATGGGCAAAACCAATTGCCAATTATTAAATGGATGATCTTTTCGAAATAATACGTGTGCATGAATCATAAAATTTTTTTCATTATTTCGACAGTTGATATTATCCTTAATTTCATTCACAACTTTATAGTGTTATTGCAAGGCTTTTATGTCCCTAAACTCCTTCCTTAAATCGGTATCTACTTTAATCAGATTGCATTGCATAATTTTACTATCAATAGGCAAATCAACTATCAAGTCATGAATACTAAGGATATTCTTTTCTTCCTCTTCAAATTTCCCAGCCGGCTTACTACTGAAAAAAACAGCGATTAGGTTTTCACGCCATAGACAATGCCTTATGTCATATTCATATTGTTGCAAAATAAAGCTCCACCGAACCAAACGTGAATTTTGAAATTTTGCCTGATTTAAGAAAGTAAGCGCTTGATAATCAGTAATAATTTCAAATTTGTTTCCTTACAAATATCTACGACATGTGGTAATTGAATAAACGATGGCTGGTAATTCTTGTTCTGTCATCGTATAGTGGGTCTCGGTTTCGCTCAAATATGGACTCACTAAAGAAATTACGTAATGATCGCCCTTCTCATCAGTCTGATATAAGATTCCGCTTATACCCTACATCATTATGAACTTTATTTGAATGAAAGATATTCAACTGAGATAATTCTAGTTCGCTTAAATCATTTTCATTTATAATGTTTTCCAAAGCATGATTCTTATCATAATCGGGATCATTTAAATTTATGAAAGAAAAGAAATTAGTTTCCCCTTTCTCATCGTTATTTGTATTCGTGAGCTCTTGTTGATCTGCGAGATCTTGTTCTCCATTTTTAAGACCAGATACGTGAATCGTATCGTTTACACAAGAAATCAAATCACCATGATCTTTGCAATAAGCCTGAAAATGAAACAAAGATGAAATACAATTTAAACCATCAGTACAATAATCATTCAAATAATTATCAAATAAACCATCATCAGTAAGCACATTATCAAAAATATTATTGATTGGATCGTTTTTATATTCATCCACATCAATAAGTTCAATATTATGGCGTGTCCTACATTTAAATGTTTTGCCATGAGATTTCACTTTATCATTGCATAATTTATCATTATAATCAAAATATTTATTTTTTTAAATACCACCATAACATTTATTTTCAGTTTGTGTAGAAATTTCACGGGTAAAAGGCATTGTAATCAACGTATTAGTAACATCCCCCTGAGAATCGATAAGATTTGAAGAATTAAAATAAATTTCAGGAATAATTATTATTTGTATAAAAGTGTAATTATCATTATGTGATGACAACACTCTCGAACGGATCCCGAACGTATAAAACCAACTCCCCGGGAACACAATACCCGTTAATTATGACTCGCTTCTTATCATAACCGAGCACCACCTTATTATCTAATGGCCAGTCATTACCTAAGGTCATTTTATTCGATAGACCGGGAACTACTAGAAACGGTATTGATTTTTCATAATTTCCAATTCTGACATTCAAAAGAACTTGCTTATTTATTCTTGGCATTTTCTTTCCAATAGCTGTGACAAAACATTTGAAACCGGCAATTCTACAGTTTTCCCATGATTTAATCAATATTTCTAAAATTGTTCAGAAATGCACGTAATTTGACTACCGGTGTCAGTAGGAACAGGAGTCGGAAAATAAAAAACAGAAATAAGTAGCATGAAACATTTTGGTATTTTCGAAAATTCTGGGGGTTCCCCTTTCTTAGGTTGATCCATAATATCATTTTTTAGGTCCCCAAAAACCTCATAAGGCCCCTGACGCGCCGACAGACCCGAACACACCGCATCATTATTCAGTTTAAATTATTGGATTGTGTAAAAGTAGGGGGGGGGGGGCACTGAAATCTGGTAGCAGGCCTGAATGCGAATTATAACCGGAGTGAGTTTGAACCATGACTGCATTCATTGTATGATAAGCGCGAGTCTGTGCATTGCACTAACCCATGCTGTTAGAATTGCATCGATGATGCATGCACGAACACAAGTTATAATTTGAATTTTGAGATTGATTTTCATATCCTGAATTGTTTGAAAATTCATTAAACGGATTTGCATCAGTCTGTAATCCACGGATATTAGACTTTAAATCTTTATTTTAAAAATTATTGTTTTGAATTTGATTATGTTGACGCTTTCTACCATTCTCACGTTCTTCATGTGTCAAGTCAAAATGTGCTAAGGCTTGTGTAGCTTTATTTACGTCAGAATAGTCGACAGCGATCAACGCTTCGCGGACTCTTAATGGAAGTTGTTGTATGATACTATAATTAATTTCATACGATTCCAAAGCTGGTAAAAAATATTGAGCCTTTATATTGCAGAAGGAAGAAAGCTTCCAGATTTCCCTTGCTGGGATCAAACCGTCTCGCTGACCATTGAGACTTTATATTGACCCTAATTGGGATCGAATAAAACTCGTTTAAAAATCTAGTTTTGAACGCGGTATAATTCACACAACTATCACGATGGATATCGAACCACATTCTTGCTCTACCTTCTAAAGCGTTTTCGACAAGTAATAATTTTTGTATTTCTGGGATTTGTTTGGAATTAAAATATTTTTCTAACGATCCTAAGAACTCATTTGGATTTTTTCCTAAGTCGTTTTCAACTTTAGTTAATTTAACATCAATGTTCAAAGTCTTTAAACTGCTCACTAAATTATTGATAACCTGACCCGCGTAATCCCCCTGTTCGTATTTAGGCTGCTGATTGTTTGGTATTTGTAATTTCGTGATCTCCTCACACTGAGTATTATTTAACCGTCTCAACTTTTCTTCTTTAGCTTGTAAATTATCTATCGTCTCCTGACTCATGCTTTCTGATCAATTTCTTTTTATCTATGTTCAGTGATTGGAATATTATCCACACTGTGAAATGTTCTTCGACCGTTGTTATCAATAAAGAAGTCAATTCATATATGAATGTGTTATTTTGGTCATACGATCCATTAAAATTAATAGTGGATTCAGTTGTCAAGAATCATGCTTTATTCGTCAATTTCATTAAAAACCAACGTACGTTTCGACCTTGTTGCAGGCCTTCTTCAAGGTAATATATAACATTTGTTTGTTTTATGTTGAATATGTGCTGGAATCAGAGTTTCTTTCCTACATCTGATTAAAAAAGTGCGTTGCTCCTTAAGATGAGCTAAAGTTTTATTAGTACGTATCCAATTTCCTGTAAGTTGACTCGGAGCATCACCAAGCTTTCTTTGTATGTAGTTTAAATAACCCATGGTGACGCAGAACGTGACTGACCTTGACTTAATTATCTATGTTCAGTGATTAGAATATTATCCACACTGTGAAATTTTCTTCGATTGTTATGAATAACATGATTCTCGGTCCATGTGGAGATTGGTGTCTCATTGATGGCAAGTGTACAAAAAATTACCCAAAACAATTTCGTGAAGAAACAACCATTGATGAAAATGGTTCCATAACTTATCGAAAAAGAGATACCAAGAAAACATATGAACGTCCAAATCCCCGAAATTAAGCTGCCACATTAATATTGAATTAGTATCATCCATTAAATCAGTGAAATATTTATATAAGGGCCATGATGCAGCAGCAGTACAGATTTGTGAAAATGGACCAGAATCAATTATTGACATGATGAAATAAAAAGTTTTCTAGATATGAGATACGTAGGACCTGCTGAAGCTGTTTGGCGTATATTAGGTAAATATTTATCTAAAAGAAGTCATACTATTGTGCGATTACCTGTTCATTCACCAAATGAACAAAATATGACTGTTGATGCTGATGTCACAAAAGAGGAATTAGCACAAGCTTTAAATAAATCAACAATTCTATTAGATTATTTCGCATTAAATGAACCCGATTCTTTTGCAAAGAATATTTATTACACAGACATTCCTAATTATCACCATTTTATAAAACAAGGAAACAATCCTACATGGGTGCGACGCGAAAGATCAAGCAATTGTATTGGAAGAATGTATTCCGTGAGCCCATCGCAACAAGAATTATTTTATTTACGTTTACTGTTATTATCAGTAAAAGTTAAAACATCATTTGAAGATTTAAAGAAGGTTGATAACGTCATCTACCAAACTTTTTTATCAACATGTTTAGCACTAGGACTAATTGAAAATGATGATGAATGGAAAAGAGCAATGAATGAAGGTGTTGAATGGTTGATGCCACAAACACTTCGCAGATTATTTGTGCGCATTCTTATTCACTGTCGTCCATTACATCCAGAAGAACTTTGGTACCAATTTAAGAAGTCAATGTCGGAGGATTACGCAAGAAACTTAAGTGCTACTCAAAGTGAAAAAAGAGCATACCAAGATATTGACATATTACTGACGACGGAAGGATCTAGCCTGGCTGAGTTTCCAACAATGATTCAATCAGTTCATGATGTAAATATCAATAATGACAATATAAATCCAATAGAAGCAATTTTAATTGCAAAAGAATATTATACAAAACTGAATGATGAACAAAGAGATTTTGTTGACAAAATACTAAAAGCAATTGAGAATAATAACCAAGATCAATGCACATGCTTTTACGTTGATGGTCCAGGTGGTTCTAAAAAGACATTCATTTACACAACATTATGTTATTTAATGCAAAGTAAAAAAAAAGTATCTGTTACATGGCATTTACAGAAATAGCGGCAACATTATTACCGAAGGGAAAAGCAGTTCATGAAGTTTTTGGTTTACCTGTTCCTCTTTATAATGATTCGTCATCAAATATTAAAGTTCTATCAAAAGAAGGAATTTTTCTTAAAAATACAAATGTATTTCTTTGGGATGAAGCTCCAATGGCACCAAAGTATGCTTTAGAAATTATGGATAGAAAATTAAAAGACATAATGGGAAATACTTCACCCTTCGGAAGAAAAATTGTTATTTTAGGTGGAGACTTCAGGCAGGTTTTGCCTATGAAGCAAGGTGGTACAAGGTCAGAAATTGTACATTTGTCTATCAAGTTTAGTTTATTATAGAAAAAGTTTGAAGTAATTTCACTAACAAAAAATATGCGAACTTTAGAAGACGAAAATGATTTCGCTAAATTTTTATTAGATATGGGCAACGGAATACTAAACAATGGCGAAGATATTCTTGAAATTCCTGAAAAAATTATTGCAAATTCTAAGAGTGATATAGTGCAAGACATTTATGGCAATCTAATTAGACATGCCAAATTCAACGAGGTGGAAAAATGCGCTATATTATCAGCAAGAAATGTTGATGTTGAGGAAATAAATAATGAAGTTGTAAAACTATTAGATGCGAATACTGAAAAACTTTATACAAGCATAGATAGCACTGAAAACTGTGAATCAGAAGACATTAATGAGGCAATTCTGCCAGAATATTTAAATAGCTTTTCACCTCCAAGCCTTCCACCACACGAATTACGTTTAAGAATAAACAGTGTCATTATGCTTATTCGAAATTTAAGCATTAGCGAAGGCTTATGCAATGGAACAAGATTATTGATCATTGAGTTATCCAATAATTTAATAAAATGCAAAATCTTAACAGGGGATAAAGCAGGCAATATAACGTTTATCAACAGAATTACATTATATTGCGAAAATGTTTATCCTTTCACTTTTAAAAGACCACAATTTCCAATTAAATTAGCTTTTGCAATGACAATTAATAAATCACAAGGACAAAAATTTGAGAAAATAGGAGTTGATCTTAGAAGAGATGTATTTAATCACGGTCAGTTATATGTAGCATTTTCTAGAGTGAGGTCCTGGAATGCATTACGAGTTTACTTAGGAAATCAAAGAACAAAGACAGAAATAAAGAATTACGTTAACACAGAAATATTAAAATAACATATTTTACTTCATACAACACATTTTTTATTTTATAATATAATTTGTGTACAATTTGACCCCCTCCATTTTCGTAACATTTCCATGTTTTCCAACATTCTGAACACAAAAGACAGGTTTTCGCGAATGTGTCTATCTATGTGTATGTATATCTGTGCATATATTTCTATGTAGATTTTTATTTTGTTAGCACGATAAGTTTTGAAAGAATTGACAAATTCGATTGGGCTTTGGTATCCTCTTCAAGTGTCCTAAAATGAAGGTTAAGTTCGTAAGGCAAGCATTTTGGATAAACATTCAAAAGGTGAGCGCTTTATCAAAATTGTTGAGAGCACTTTTTTTTCAATTTTAAAAATTCGATGTACCTAGGTTTGTAGTACTGAAAAAGACAAACAATTTATCCCAATGAGTTTTTTTAATAAAGCAAAAATTATTGGAGTTATAGCATTTGAAAATTAAAAACAAAAGGAAAATGAAAATGAACATTTTAAGTCAAACAACGGACGATATTTAAAAAAATCAAGGCAAGAAAAATGTTTCTTTTTTAAAACCCTGAAATATTCTTATAAATATTTTTTTGTTTTTCTTGAAAATTCGAAAATCAAAATTTTGATTCGACAAAAAAGTTATAAAAATTCAACAATTCCATTTTGCGGTCAAACTATACAAGATACAAGATAATATTTATGGACAAAAATTATGCACTCAAAGAAGATCTACACATTTGTTATTATTCACTTTTTCATGGGGCTCGTACTTTTTGTTTCATTTATAAATAACTGATTTGAGAATAAAATAAATTACATTTTGGGACAAACAACACAAACCACGAAAAAAATTAATGGGCAAAAGTTGTTCACTCAGAACAGAGCTAAAAATTTGTTATTAATCATTTTTTGATAAGATACGTAATTTTTGTTTCATCCGTAAAAATTAAGATGAACAGTAAAAAAAAATTGGAACAACCGATGCACGGTACGAAAAAACATGAATAGACAAAACTTGATCATAAAATGTAGATAATTTCGCATTTTGCACAAGATCGAGTGCGAGGCACGAGGTACGTGATTAGAATGTATTCGTTAAAGCCGAAGGAACTTTAACAAAAGAGAATTTACAATCACCAAATTACAGTTGTCAATAATTTGACATTTTCTTTTTAAAGGTCTGTGCAAAACTGTGGGATAAATACAAAGACCGAGCGCGGAGTGCGAGATAAATGCAGTATCGAACGTGAAGCGAAAGAATCAACAGTCAGATAACATATGTTTCCCACCAATTGTACACAATCACCTTTAAATATCATGATAATGATAAATAACTTGAATTATTTTAAAAAAATTATATATATACCTATATATTTATATTTTCAGAAATTTTAAATTATAAAATGCATAAAGGAATCACGAAGAATCATTAAGGGGCATATCTCTTACCTAAACATTCATAACTTTTATTTACGGGCACTTCTTCATGTGTACATTAAAATTATAGACATTCTAGAGAATTATATTTTTTTATCTATAGTCCTTCAAAATTAATGTTTTTAATCATTTTACAGGAGCTTAGGGCTTCAATTCGACTCAAAGCTTCAAAAAATTACAATAATTCGAATAATAAAGAGAATTCAAACAATTAAAAAAATTCCCTATATTTTTCACATTTATATAAATTATTGGATTTCTATGCATTCGTAGATTTCTGTAAATAGTTTAGACGACTCACATTTCATGTTAAATAAGTATTAGTCAAAAATAAAATTTTGTACGACAAAAATAGTATTACTTTTAAATGCAATTCATGATATTATTCTTGAAATTTTTCAATTGCATAATATAAAAAGTTCAAAAAAATGTATTACAGATATTATCAAATATTTAATATAATACAATAGAAATTACACTTTTTATAAATAAAAACAAAATGCGTTTTTTATAGTGATTCAGATTCTAGGAGACTATACACAAAGCAAAAAATACCGTTTGAACATTTTAATTATTCACCCACTACTTTCATTTAATAATATTTCATACAATTCTCTGTAAGTAACAAATATTTCATCTATTAATATATATACAAGTTTTTTATTATCAGAATTTTGATGCATAATGTTATGATTTTATGATAACATTTTATACAATAAAAAACAACCAACTTCAGATTGAAAACTATTGCTTCGTATTTAGGAGGTCCTCTCTATAAATCTGCTTTGGGATAACATCGGATTAGGACGTTTGCAAAACACTTTTTAATGCGAGAGTTCGCATATAACGTCAATGACATAAAATGAGATCAAATAACAAACAGAATTTCTCTTAATTCTATGGAATGCAATTGAATACGAAAATAATTTAATCGCATTCACCACATTTTCGATGTAAATATGTTTTTCAATAACCTCGGATTCAAAATACAATAATTTTGAATACAGTTGAATCTAACGCTTTTTGTAAAATTAATGAAAACTGTGTACAATGTAATAACTACAATTCTGCTAATTTTTATTATCATAAAACATTCCATTTTTAAGAATGATATTTACTTTTATCAATAACTTAATTCGTTTCAATTAACCTGACTCTAAAGCAAAAAAGTTACATCAGCAATTTCTACACAATTTATTAATATTAAATTGACATAATTTGATATTGAAATTAAATATACTTTTCCATATAGAATTTAAAAATTAAATTTGAATTTATCATTAAAATTAATTTGCTCTATTATTTTATAACGTAAATTCATTAAGAAAATAATTATTCATTTTCACCTTCGATAATTACATCACTTATTGTATTCAACGTAATATGATCAAATTCATTTTAATTCGTCAGCATATATCACAATGTTTCAAAATATTCTGTATTCATTAACAAATTTCATTTCATGCATATAATTTTTACAAGAAAAAAAATTGTTCATTCCATTTGTGTATTTGCAAATGGATTATGCAAGCTAATATTTCTTTTATAAAATCTTCTCATTATAATATTCATTTCAAATATTTTACTTCATAAAGCCATATTAAAATTTACCCTCACTTGATGGCGATGTTTTATTCTAGATAGTGAAAACTCTCGAGAAACGATTGGGCGAATAACATAAACATAAAATAACACCATGAAATAATCGTGGGTAAACACTTGAGTGAAAGAAACGAGTCCAAGGAAAATATTCAGTTTACTGCAGTTCTTCTTGAGAAAGCATGGTGAAAAGTTCTTCGAAAATTATAAGTTCAGTGAAAGAATTCAGTGAATACATTAAGGAATACATTCAGTGAAAATAAGGAAGATAACAATTATATAAGCATTATTCACGTAATATTATAAAAATAAGAAACATGAATCAAAGTAAGTACATAAAATTTATAATTTTATTTGAAATAATCATTCTATGAAATAATTATTATAAACTATAATTTAGACCATATATCATCTACTTCAACTGATCAAACAATCATAAACATCTCAGAATTGGACCTCAAAGACAAAATAAATAAAAAGTCAGACAAAGGTAATTGATAACATCATTCACTATGATAAATACATAAGAAATATTTATTAATTAAAAAAAGTAATGAAAACTTGCTGTATATGAATGAATTATTTGCAATTTGTCATAAGGGTCATATAACCGTTTCACATAGATAGAAAATGATCCTCATGCATAATTACGCATAAATATGTGATTCTTTGAACGATTTTTATGATAACATAAGAGTAGAAATTTACCCACTAACCATTCATTCTAACGCACATTTAAATCATCAAAATTTGGAAATTTAAATATGTTGTCTTCTGTGCGTGAAATAATTATCATGAACTTTTTTACGAACTAATTTAACAAAAATTTTCACTTATACAAGAATAATTGTCTATTCCAATTGGATCATAGATAATTGCATAAAAAATAGTATCAATGAAATTATAAATACGTACTTCATAAACAAAATTAAAATAAATGTATTTTTATAAATACTTTGAAAAATTTTTAATTTCTCAAAAATTATTTTTTACAAATTATGATTTTATATTATTATTTATCATTAAAAAATATAAACATAAAATATTCCAAATAACTTTTTTCAACTTTTTTTTTATATTTGAAACATTTTATTTTTTTTATTTTTTCAAAAAGTCACATTCTATGCTATAGTCAAAAGTGTTATATACAATTTTATTTAAAATAACAAGTTATCCTAATGGTATAATAAATACATAAAAAATATGAATTAATTTAAAAAATAAATAAGAACGTCTGCATATGAGTGCATTATACGCAATTTGTTATAAGGGTCATCTAATCATTTCATATACATACAAACTGGTCCTTATGGATAATTACGCATAAAGATGTCGTTCTTTGGACGATTTTTTACGACACTATAAGAGTAGACATTTACCCACTAACCATTCATTCCAACGCACATTTCAGTAATCAAACTTTTCAAATATAAATACATCGTCATCTGTACATGAAAAAATTATCATGAACTTTTTTAAAGACTAAATTAACAAATATTTTCACATCTAAACAAATAATTGTCTATTCCAATTTAAGCATAAATAATTTTATAAAAACTTATATCAATTACATTATAAGAACGTAATTCATTAAATAAATAAAAATAATTATATTTTTATAAATATTTAGAACAATGTTTACTTTCTCAAAAGTTATTCTTTACAAATTATGTTAAGGAAATGTCTACATATATAGAAAAATTGTATTATTTGTGAAGAAATTTCGGTACAAATAGCCCCTTTTACATTTACACTTACGCGTACAGTAAAATAAAATCTATTTCTAATGAAATTTCGGTACCCATATACAGGGCTAAGAAATACTCTTTCTATCTTTTCTCTTTTATTAAAAAAATAAAAAAAAAATGTTAACAAGTTCCATTTACAGTTTTTTAATATGTTATCTTTAATTATCATCTTTTTCAAATATTGTATTGTTTACTTGAAAATGCGTAGCTCTAAAATGTTTCAATGAAAAAATTGTACATTATTAAGCTTACATATTTCATTTAAACACTGTTATAAAGCATTTCCAATACTTAGACAATTAAACATTAAAAGTATTTTAATTTTCAAAATTATTCATAAATACTACTTCCAATTAAGAAAGATCAATATAAATGATAGATTTTTTAAAATAAACTGTACTTTTCAGTATTAAAAAGTTACAATAATTAATTTTACAAGATAACTATTAATCAATTGAAAATTAAACACTTTACATATTTCAACGTTAATCATTGAAATTTGAAACATTTTAAATCTTTATTGCTTAACTAAAGGAAAACATTCTCTTAATTTAAATTTCAAGTTTTTGAAAAATATTGTTTCAATTCACAAGATTTCAATTTTAACCCATTACGTATCAAACTAAAAAAGAATCAAAATTTATTTACTAACAATATTCGAATCTTCATATAAAATGAGAAATTATACATTAAAATATCTACATTTTCAACGTTACAATTTTAATTCTTTTATTTAAAAATAATTTCATTTGTAAATTACTTTAAGATATATTGAGAAGTTTTAAAAAAATTACCTTTTTCAAATGTATGAAAGATCATGTAAAACCAAACAAAGTATCAATCAACTCTTTGGTTAACAATTATATTAATTGGTTTAAAAATTAACAATTCTATTGGAAAGTCATTCTTTTTGGTATGAAATTCAAGTATTTTCTTAGAAAATTCAACTATTTGGTTGAAAATGAACTTTTTGGTGAAAATTGCTATTGCCCAAAAATACGCGTTATTGCACTTTATTCCGTATTATTACGCATTATTGCTAGTTATTACGCATTATTACGCATTATTGCGCGTTACTGCATATTATTGCTCTCTACTACGCATTATTGCGCGTTATTATACATTATTACACGATTATTACTGTAGAACTGTACGGAGTAATACTATTTTATCATTATCAGTTGGAAACTCTTATACGTTCAACAAAATTTTAATTTCAGCTGAAAAAAGATTAACGTGACAAAACATAAATTGAAAAACTTATTATTCACTAGAATTAAAAACACATATAAAGCTAACAATTTTTTAAGACACAATTTGCTGTCATGTAAAACCAAACAAAGTATCAATCAACTCTTTGGTTAACAATTATATTATTTGGTTTAAAAATTAACAATTATGTTAGAAAGTCATCCTTTTTGATAGAAAATGCAACGATTTTCTTAAAAAGCTCAACTTATTGGTTGAAAATGAACTTTTTTGTTGAAAATTGCTATTGCCCGGAAATACGCGCCATTATGCGTTTCTACACATTATTGCGTGCTATTACGCGTTGTTGGGCGTTATTACGCGTCAATACACATTATTGCGCTTAGTGCGTATTATTGCGCTCTACTACGCGTTATTACGCACGATTGCGCTCTATCACATATTATTACGCAATCATTACTCGAGAACTGTACGGAGTAATACGCGAGCGAATACTCCCTCGATTTTGAGTTAAAGATTCATCATTTTAGTTTAAAATTCTTCTCTAGGGTTAAAAATTCGTCTTGGTTAGCAGAAATCTTACTTTCTTTGATGAAAATTTATGTTTTTTTTTGAAAATTAATCTACTTAGCTAAAAGTTGAACTACTTCGTTGAAAATCCATTTTTGTGTGATTGAAGATTCATCATTTTAGTTGAAAATTCGTCTTTTTGGGTTAAATATTACATCATTTTGGTATAAAAATACACTATTTTGTTAAAAATTACAATATTTTGATGAAAATTACACTATTTTGTTGAACATCAAACTATGTTGTTGAAAACCACACCATTTTGTTGATAATTAACATTTTTGCTAAAAATTCATGTTTTTTTGGATTGAAAATTCAAGTGTTTTGTAGAAAATTTGTATTGATGACTCGAAAAATTTAACAGTTTAGTAGACATATTTTTCGGCTTGACCAAAAATCCTTTTTGACAGAAAAAGCAACTATTTAGTTAAAAACTTGTCTTTTTAAATAAATACTACTGTTTTTTATTGAAAATTTAAAAAATTTTGGTCGAAATCTTAACTATTAGATTTTGTGTTGAGAATTCATCTTTTTTGGTTGATAATGCATCTCTTTCGTTGGAAAAATACCTACTTTGTTGGAAATTCGTCTTTTTGGTAGAAAATTACACCATATGATCCAAAAGTAAAATTTTCGTTGAAAATCTATATTTTCGGCTCAAAAGTTCAAATATTTTGTAGAAATTTCGCATTATTGACTCGAAAATTCAACAAATTAGTTGCAATTTTTTCGGTTCGGCTGAAAAACCTTTTTTGATAAAAAAATGAACTATTTGGTTAAAAATTCGTCTTTTTCAGATACATTCAACTGTTTCTTATCGAAAATTATAATTTTTTGTTTAAAACATCAACTATTAGATCTTTAGTTGAGAAGTCATCTTTTTTAGTCGAAAATTCAACTCCTTGGTGAAAAGTCGAACTACTTTGTTGGAAATTAATTTCTTTGTTTGATGGTACATCATTTTAGATGAAAATTCATCTCTTTGATTGAAAATTCGTCTTTTTCGTTCGAAAATTCAACTATTTGGTTCAAAATGAATCAATTTTGCTGCAAATGCAATATTTTTACTTTAAATATTAGGAATTTGCATTTAATATAAGGAAATACATTAACTTTATTTCAAAGAATTGTTTCCCCTTTTTTCTGAAAAATTAACTTTTATTACCCCTGTTTAGGAAATATTTTTAATTGGTATCATCAAAAAGAATCTCTTTCCGCTAACCGTCTTGTGTTTTAATGTCTTGAATTTTTGTTTGTGATTTTTAAACAAATAATCGAAAGTTTGTGAAAAAAGGAGGAAAGGGGGGAAATTAGGTCAGAATTCTTGATTTGAAGTTTTTTAGGGGATTTTTCAAATTTAAGGGGGGAAAAGGGATATCGGGTAAGAAGAAGAAGGACTGTGATCCCTGCCATTTGGCAAAAAATAAAAAAACAACCAATTGATAAAACATTTTAAATCGATTCTCGTCAGAATACCAATTTTTTTTTAAATTGTAGTATCGAATCTGAAGAATATTTATAAACGTTTTTTTGGGTTGAGAATTTGATCACATTTTTATCGCTTCTAAATGGACTTTCTCCTTTCATATAGGACACTTATAGTGCAAGGTAGTGAGAGTCTTTCAAATTCGCAATGCAGGTCTAAGTAGGTCATATCTGCTTCCAGATATTAACGTGAGTGAGTACCTTCCGTCGTAATCACGATGCGATGTATCGTGCAATAACCTTTTCCCTACAAGTTTCTCAGCATCTTCAACAAAATCCCATTTAATCCTTCTTACCCTGGTTCGGTTACGACTATTTCAAGGCGAGATTGCTATCAGGTTGCTTCATTTTTACGGTACGCTTAATTTTCCGGAATCAAGTCGATAAAGTGGTAGTTACTGCTGAAAAGTAGGGAAGAAAAGCCCCACCAGAATGCTGCCGTACTTTTTAACGGCAGTAAAAAATACCATATTTAATGCAATTTGTGAAACTTTAAATTCCTAAGATTTCAAGTCAAAATATGTGGGCGTCAGCATGAAAAGGGCCCTTATCTCCGGTATAGAGTTACGCATAGGATCATTCAGCCGGATACATTCCCGGCATTTTAGGTCCAAGGCGAACCCCTTATGTTGAAAAATAAGTCAATGGGGCATTTCCGAAGTTGGAACTTCGAAAAACTGATTTCCGGGGAAAAAGCATCTAAAGTTGTCGAGTGCCATAAGCAAACATATTATACTTTTTTTCAAACATTAAATATACTCACCACTGATTGCTTTTGGAAAATGAGTATAGAGTGCCAATAGATTCAGTGTAGGTCTTAGGATGATCTTCCACTCAATCCCCGAAAGAAGTCATTTTTACCCTGACTTATATAATATATATTGAATTTTCAAGAAAAATTTCAGAAGAATCTAAGTTGGGATGCGGAGTTCCAGGGAGAAGGGGTGGATTGGGGATGCGCATGGCATAACTTAGTTCTCTAGAGGACTAAATGCCACATTACTTCGCTGTGAAGTCGCCCATCGAGTAAAGAACAACTTAGGTTCTTCTGAACGAACGTGTAAGTCGCAAGTTCCGGCGCGGCTATTGGGGAAAATAATTCATTTCTATAAAACAAAACGAATATTCAACAAAAAAGTTAAATTTAAACCAAAGAGGTGAATCTTGAAAAATATTAATTTTTCACAAACTAGTTCAAATTTCAACGTAGTAGTTGAATGTTAAAGTAAACCAGATGAATTTTTAACCAAATAGTTGAATTTTCAAGCAAAGACATTAATTTTCCAGCAAGAACATTAATTTTCTACAAAAAACACGATTTTTCAACAAAATACATCAAGTAAAAAAAAATTGCTGAATTTTAAAGACAAAAGTACGAATTATCTACAAAACGGTTGATTTTTGAACCCTAAAATATGATTTTTTAACAAAAAAGTTCACTTTTAACGAGGTAGTTTAATTTTCCACGAAATTTTTGAATCCTTAACCATGTTAGATTAATTACGACCCAAAAAGTTGCATTTTCAATCAAAAAGGATGAATTTTTAAATAGAAAATATCAATTTTCAATAAAAATATCAATTTTCAACAAAAGTGGAAAAGTTACACATTGGTAGTTAAAAATATTAATTCTCAACCAAGAAACAAAAACAATTTTCAACAAAAGAGTTACAATTTCAAGATGAGATACATTTTCAATTAAAATGATGAATCTTAAATAATCAATTTTCAACACAACAGTTCAACCTAGAAGATGATTTTTTAACCCAAAAGATTATTTTTCTAAAAATAGAATAGTTAATATAGTAATATTTTCAACCAAGGATGTGAATCTTAAAAAATATGAATTTTTAACAAACTAGTTAAATATTCAACTAAGAAGATGACTTTTCTAGCAAGAAGATTAATGTTCTACCCAAAAACACGAGTTTTCAACTAAATACATTGATTTTAAACAAAATTGTTGATTTTTAGAGCGAAAAGGACGAATTATCTACAAAACGGTTGAATTTTCAACCCAAAAATATGATTTTTTAACAAAAAAGTTGTTTGCTACCATAAAGTTACATTTTCATAATATAGTTGCATTTTCAATAAAATAATAAAATTTTCAACCAAATATTAGAATTTTTAACCAAACGAGATGAACTCCGAACCAAAAGTATAATAGTAGAATTTTCAACCAAAAATACCGTATTTTTCTTGTTGGGTTTTATTAATTTAGTTTCATTAAGTTAGTTCGGAAAAACAAAAAAAAGGGGAGAAAGGGTATATTTCTTACAAAGAGAGAAAAAAAGAAGAATTCTTTCAAATTTATCATCAGGAACCGGAATAAATTTTATCTACGTTCGTAACGTTACTACGTTATCAAATTGATAACGTAGTTTATGGTTGGCCCCTTATGAAAAATGAGGTTTTTATATCATTGGTTTCGTATTGAAAAACACTAGTTGATCTGTAAAAAAGGCAATTAGATATTCTAATTAAATTCTAATGAAAATCGGGGAATTTAAATTAAAAACTCTAAGGAACGTAAGGTATGTTACTAAATTTTTTAAATCAAAGACTTCAGTGTCCAAAATGCCATAAAATAGGAAAAATAGGGTCACTTTCAACAAAATTAGGTAAATAAATTATTTCGCATAAAATTAGAATAGGTACCATTATCCTATGATATTAAGACAAAATATATTGAATGTGCAACAAAGTAGTACAATTTTTAACCAAAAAAGATGAATTTTCGAAAAAATAGTAGAGTTTTCAAGCTAAAAAGTCGCACATTTTAGAAAACATTTGACTTTTTAACCCAAGAAAATGAATTTTCAAAACGATTTGTTAATTTTTAACCAAGAAAGATTATTCTTCAACCAAAAAGTTGCCTTTTTAACTAAAAAAAAACTTTCAATCAAACCATTGCATTTACAAGCAAAAGAGATGAATTTTCAACCAAATAGTTAAATTTTACACGAATTTTTTAAAACACGGTTGAATTTTTGATCAAATAGTTGAATTTTCAAGCTAAAAAGACGTATTCTTTAGAAGGCAGTTAAATTTTCAACTAAATAATCAAATTTTCAACCGAATAACAGAATTTTTAACCTAAATAGATAAATTCTGAACCAAAAATATAATAGTAGACTTTTCAATTAAAAAGAATTATTTTCAAACAAGAAAGATGAGTTTTTTACCAAAATATGATTTTTTAATTTAAAAGGACGAATTTTTTATTAAAAACGAATATTCATCGAAATAGTGTAATATTTCACCAAAGAAGATTACTTTTTAACAAAAAAGTGGAATTTTCAACAAAATATTAATATTTTCAACAAAATAATTAAATTTTCAACCAAAAAGTCGAATTTTTGACCAAAACATATGAATTCTCAACAAAAAAGATTACTTTTTTACTAAAAGATGAATTTTTAATCCGAAAAGACAAATTTTCTATCCAAAAAGGTGAATTTCCCACAAAAAATTTGAATTTTTAATCTAAAAGGACGAATTTTCTATCCAAAAAGACATTTTTTCCCTAAAACAGTTGAATTTTTTACCCAGAAAGATTACTTTTGCAAAAAATAGTGTAATTTTCAACCAAATAATCAAATTTTTAACAGAAAGAGATGAATTTTAAACTTATAATATAATAGTAGTATTTCCAATTAAAAAGGATTAACTTTCAACCAAAAGAATATGACTTTTATAATTTATATTTCAACCAAACAATTTTTTTTCGCCATTTTTTTTGTACGATTGTATTTCTCTGGAAAAGATAAGTTGCCAACCAAACAGTTGATTTTTCTATAGAAAAAAATTGTTCAGCCAAACCTACAAAAATTTCAGAAAAAGTGTTGAATTTTCGAGTAAAAAATACGAATTTTCTACAAAACACTTGAGCTTTTAACCCAAAAAAAAAGAATTTTCAACAAGATAGTGTAATTTTCAACAAACTAGTGTTATTTTCAACAAAATATGGAATTTAAAATAATAAATAAATTTTCAGCCAAATAGTAGCTTTTTTGACCAAAAGAGATTAATTCTGATCCAAAAATAGAAAGTAGCTTTTTTGATTAAAAAGAATTAAGTTTATACCAAAAATAGTCGGGTTCATTGGGTTCTATCAATTCAGTTCGCAGTTAAGTGAGAAAAAAAAACAAGAAATAGGTGGAAGTTTCTTGAAAATAGGGAAAAAAGGAATTCTTAAAAAAATAGGAAAAGAAGGGAATAGTGGAAGAATTTTCGCATGTATATTCTAAAAAAATGTATGACAGTACCAGTATGCGTTAGTGCCTTTTATTTAATTTCTCAAATTTTCATTGATGTTGACGTGAGCCTCAAATAAAGAATTATGAACATTCAACGTTATTTTAAATTTGTAATTTTTGGACCCTAAGAAAATTACTTGAATAAAAATTAACTTACGATAATCGAGATTTCAATCTTTAAAATACAATAAAGTCCTAACTCATTTAGCAAGCTATTAGAAACACCCTGCAAAATAGAATGAACTTTTAACTCGATTCTAAACTACAATTTGCTGTAACTGAAATTCTAATGCACAAACCTGAATTACAGAGTAACATAGTTAAAATCTAATTTTCGGAAATTAGATTGTTTTAGTGGAAAAGAAATTAGTCTCCATTTAAAAATAGAATTTAGCTTATCTCTAACCTAAATGAAAAATCTTTCTGAAATTCGCATTAGCACATCATTATTATTAAGGCTTAGGGTTTAGAGGATTAGAAAGTTGCCTGCAGGTGCTTGAGAAGACATGATTACAATTAAATTGCATTAAGTTCACGGTAGTTGCATACTTGCAGCATAATCATAACCAATCTTCTCTTAACGTACAGTATTAAATCTATTCACGTAGATCTCTAAGACGAAATTCAATTTTTGATCGTGGGAAAATATATAATTCACCGACATGGGCATTCGAACAAACATTAAATGTCTTTACGACTAACGTACGTTTGTGGCTTCAATATGAGTATTTCACCTTAAGACAAATCCTCAGCATTTCTCCCAAAACTACATTTTCCTCCTGAGATGTTCATTTTATTCGGCCATCAACACAGAGAAAAATGTTTCTTTGATGAAAAAAATGGTTTGAATACACTTTGTTTGATTTAAACAAAACTTATAATTATATAAGTGAAACAAATTTTGTTTGCTTTAAACAAATATCATTTGATTCACACAAATTTCCTCTAAATCAAACAAATTCTTTGTTAAACTAAAGAATATTAGTTCTTTGCTATAGGGTCAAACAAATGTTCATTTATTTTAAATATAGTTTTTGCTCAATTCAAATAAACTTTGTTTGAATCAAATAATGTTTTTTCAATTCAATTAAAAATTTGTTTTAATCAAACGACCTGCACTCAAACAAATTCGTTTATTTGTTTGAAACAAACATTTTTCTCAGTCAAACGTGTGTCAAGTGAAAGGATTAATATTGACACAGTTTATCAGAAAACGCACTATTCAAGCAAACCTGTTTACACTGGAGGGTGAAATAGTAGAAGTCTTTTATTTTCCCTGACCATTCATATTATATTACCAAAATTACAGTATTGTAATGTTTTGAACATAGAATCTTTTATAAATAGAATATCACGATTTAAAATTAAAATTTTTAATTTATTTATTTCAACCAAGAAAGATGACTTTCCTCCCATAAAAGACGAATTTTTAAACCAAGAGGAAAAAAGCAGTTAAATCTTCGATCAAACGGGATAACTTTTTAACTAAATAGTTTAATTTTCTACAAAATAATTGCATTTTTAACCAAATTGTTGAATTTTCAACCTACAAAGATGAATTTTCAACCAAATGGTAGATTTTTCAAACAAAAAAGACTAAACTTCAACCAAAACAATTCAATATTTTACCAAAAGATATGAATTTTCTACCTTCAAATATAAATTTTCAATATAATACTCGAAGTTTCGAACAAAAAAGATTGAACTTCAACAAAAACAGTAAATTTTGAACCCGAAAAGTTCGAATTGCTTCCTCATACAGGGGGGTTTGTAATTACCTAAATTTTCAAATATATGTACTTTTTTTATATATTTTGATACAATTCGACCCCAGGAGCTCGAAAATGAAATTTTTCTAAAAATGACCGTGTGCGTATGTAACTTTTTCTGTTCACCATATCTCGAAAAGTAAAAGAGCTACGATCATGAAAATTGGATGAAGTGTAGTTCTGATTGATATCCAGGTCTGATAGGATTTTGAGCTAGATCGGCCACTCAGAAGTAGTTTTTTCTTGCGTTTAGAGATTTCAAACGAAAAATTTTACCTTGTTTATATGGGAAAAACTTTTTTAATATTCTAAATACAACAATATGATATCGAGCGTATTTATTCGCGTCTCTGAGACGCATCGATCGACCTATTGTTGCAACTTTTATGACCTACGAGTACCGATTTATGAAGTTTCAAAAAATGGTTTATTCTGTTTATATTAGACAAACTTTTTTGATATTCAAAATACCACAATATTATATTGAGTTTATTTGTTTGCCTCCTTGAGACGCATCGATTGACCTATTCATAAACCTATTATGACCCACCAGTACCTGTATTTATGAATTAAACAAAAATTATTTATTTTGTTTATATGAGAACATTTTGATAATATTTAAAATCCGGCAATATTACATGCAGAGTATTTATTCGCGTCTCTGAGACACATCGATCGACCTATTGTTGCAACTTTTATGACCTACCAGTACCGATTTATGAAGTTTCAAAAAATGGTTCATTCTGTTTATATGAGAAAAACTTTTTTGATATTCAAAATACGACAATATTATATGGAGTGTATTTGTTTGCCCTTATTGAGACGCATCGATTGACCTATTGATAAACCTTTTATGACCCACCAGTACCTATATTTATGAATTAAACAAAAATGGTTTATTCTGTTTATATGAGAACATTCGTATGATATTAAAATACGACAATATTACATGTAGAGTATTTGTTCATGTCCTTGAGACGCATCGATTAACCTATTGGTGAACATTTTATGACCTAACAGTACCGATTTATGAAGTTTCAAAAAATGGTTTATTCTGTTTATATTAGAAAAACTTGTTTGATATTCAAAATACGGCAATATTATATTGAGTGTATTTGTTTGCCTCCTTGAGACGCATCGATTGACCTATTGACAAACCTTTTGTGACCCACCAGTACCTATATTTATTAATTAAACAAAAATGGTTTATTCTCTTTATATGAGAACATTTTTATGATATTTAAAATATGACAATATTACATGTAGAGTATTTGTTTGCGTCCTTGAGACGCATCGATTGACCTATTGATGAACCTTTTATGACCCACTAGTACCGATTTATTAGGTTGTAAAAAAATGGTTTATTCTCTTTATATAAAAAAAAAACTTGTTTGATATTCAAAACACGACAACATTACACGTAGAGTATTTGTGCACGTCCTTGAGATGAATCGATTGACCTATTGGTAAACATTTTATGACCGATCAGTACCGATTTATGAAGTTTAAAAAATTTGTGTATTCTGTTTATATGAGAAAAACTTGGTTTATATTAGGAGTACTACAATATTGTATCTGACATGTTTGTTTGCATCTTCGACACACGTCGAATGACCTATTGGCGAACCTGCTATAACCTCTTATGATCTAGCAATACCGATTTACAAAATGAAAAAATATGTTGTTTATCCTGTTGATATAAGGAAAACTTTTTAATACTGGGAATACAACTATAATTTATATCATATATTTATTCACGTTTTCGAGATAAAATGAGTTTCCTTGTTTATAAGAGGATTTTTTATATTGGGAATATAACACTGCCGTGATTCAGAAGAACACAGTTAACTGAATTTCAGATAAGTCCCTTGAGCCACCTACCGTTAACTGCGTTCAAGTCTTCAAGCTTTTGACGAACTTTCGAAGACCATCATTGATTAATCAATAGCTACTCAGAAAGTTGTAAGAAAAGTTACATTGTTTCTATGAGGTTTTCGTTTGTATTTTATAAAAATTGTATGTTGGAGCGTTGTTCATTGTACCAGAACACATCAATTGACATTTTGGTGAGCCCTCTGATTTTCTAAAAATAAAATTTTGGGAAAAAGAAACATAAGCTTGAAAAATATTGGAAGTATTCATTTTTTTCTTTCGTTAGGGAAAACCTCCCTCTATGAGGAAGCAAAATCTGATACTTATAAGGAAGCAAAATGCTCATAAAATGAACAGAAATAAATACACCTATAGTGAATACATCCACAGTACTTCGTAGCCGTATTTTTAACTAGAATGTTGCATCTACAAACAAAAACAACAAATTTTTAAGAACGCAGTTCAACTTTCAACCCAGAAGTTTAATTTTCTTACCAAAAAGACGCCTTTTTAACAAATAAAAATTGTTCAGTCAAGAAAGAAAAAAAAGTTAATTGAAATTGTTAAACTTTCAAGGCAAAAAACTAATTTTCTGCATAAAAGTAAAATTTCTAACTTAAATATGAATTTTCAACAAAACAGTTCATTTTCACCCAAGAAATTGCATTTTGAACTAAAAATAGGAAATTTCAACTAAGAAGATTAGTTTTTCACCAAAAAAGACTAATTTGTTTCTAGAAAAAGATCTATTGTCAACCAAAAATGGAAAACTTACATTATTAGATTTCATAATTGATTTTATTTCGAAAAAAAAAACTAATTTTTAACCGATTTCAACTGAAGATATGAACTTTCAAACAAAACAAAAAATTTCAATCAACGAGATGAATTTTCAACTAAAAAGATGAATTTTCAACTGGAATAGTTCTATTAAATTTTTGGTCAGCAAAAGTTTATTTTCAACCAAGAAATCACGAATTTTCAACCAAGAAGATGAATTTTCCACTAAAATGATTAATATTCAACAAAAAAGATGATTTTTAACGAAGAGGTTCAAATTTCAATGGATTAATGAAAATTATAGCCAAAGAAGAATTAATTTTTACTTAACTAGATGACTTAAATAGTTGATAAATAGTTGAGTTTTAAACCAAAATGATTTCAATAAAATTTTCAACGAAAAACTTAAAAAATAATCAACTAAAACTGTAATATTCAAGAGAATGCAACTGATACATTTTCAGCAGAGAATTTTTTTGAATAGAATAAAAGAATTTCAAATGAAAATGGCCGAATGTTTCATTTTTTTTTCCAAATCCCTAATTTTTTGCTGAACAACACCCTGTACATTATTATAATAAGGAAGAATATTTCTGTTTAGGACACAAAGTAAATGTCAGTTGATAAATTTGACCCCGAAATTGGATCAAAATAATATGCAACGGTTTCATAAAGATTTCGATTTTTTTATTTGATCAGAAAATTGCGTATCAGAATGATCTGATTCTCAAGATTAATTTGCCATGAATGTTTATGAGTAACAACTTTGGCGTGTCAACTCTTGTATGCCACATTCAAGTCATGACCATCTACATGCATATTGAAATTTCAAAAATGAATTTTTGACGAAATGTCCTACAAGCAAGCTCTTGTGTTTTAGTGACTTTTTCTATCTCTTCGATTTCGTGTCGCATTCACACATTCCCACCATTATTTCCTCGGTCTGCCTCTGGGTACGCTATCATTTACTTTACCTAAGTATACTTGTTTCGTCAGTCAGTCATTTTTCATTCTCTCAACATTCCCAAACCATTTCAACAAATTTCTGTCACTCCTGTCAAACAATGTTGCCTCTACACCACATTATTTGAGAATCCTCTTATTACTAGCTTTGTCCATTAGCATTTCACCATATAGATTGCGCAGGAATTGCATGTGAACAGCGTTAACTTTACTCATACCCCTTTTCGAAATGTCCAGGTCTCGCTACCATAAAGTACAGTAAGCGGAAGTACACAGTTATATATTGTAATTTTAGCTTTATTTGTTATATTTTTACTTCTAGTAGCGGCTCCTACCCTGCTGATAGATAGACGATCTTTCCGTCAGTAGGAAAAAAATTACCAAGATACACACGTAGGGTAAGGAGGGGCAGCGCCGACCAGTTAAAAGTCAATGATTTTTTTAAAGTTAATAAGATGTAGAATTGCTCCATTTTTTTCATTTCGAGTCCTACATTATTGTATATCATATTTCTATAAGTATTAATCAAATGAATGAAACAATGATTTAATGATTTAATTATTTCTAAAAAGCTGTATTTCGTCGGCTTTGATATAACCTCTTATTCGTTGACATTCACTAGAGACGGACTACGGGCAAAGGTTTCTAACGTACCGACCGGATCGAAAATAATAATATTCAATAGTTTCTTGCATGTAGCCCAGAATATAAGTGGCTGTTCTACACCCTCTATCCGCAACCCGAGGACGCGTTCGGTGGATTTGTCATAGGCCCTTCGGCTCGATGTATCGATTCGATATATATATATATATATATATAAATCTAAATTGTTTGGTAATATTCGCGATCCTGACCCACAACACATAACATTTTTTGGTGAAACACTATACTGCGAAAGAATAATATTCTAAAAACTCAAAAGTAATAAGCAAAATCCGAAGAGAATCTGAAATGAGAAGTAAGAAACAGAGTCTAAAACAACTTGGTGAACTTAGTAACCACTATCCTACGTTTATTCCTTAGTTTTTGAGATTCATATCGGGAACGTCATATAGACGGTAATGTCCTAGAGCAAACTAATCAGTGGTGTAAGACTCGGAAGCAACAGCGAGAAAGCAATGATCAAGGCCGTAACGCAACGCGTCCGCCAACGCTCAGAAAGTATCGATCTATGCAGGAGCATGGAGCCTACAGTCTCCATTTTAAAGAAAGAGCCAACGCCTCGAAAGTATTGATCTGCGCCCGAGCAACAATTCTACAATGGAACGAAGAGAGTAAAGAAGATTAGATTGTAAGGAATGTTATTAGACTTTTTGTACGGATTAATTGACTTGAGTGAAATAACTTTTTTTAGATGTTATGAATTTTGTAACAATAATGAGCACGGAAGAGTTGCTAAGATTGATGATAACTAGAATAGATGGAATGGAATCCACAATTAATCAAGTCATAAAAAATGTGAATGCTTTAGCTCGGGAGAATGATAGGAGAATGACGGAAATACAGAAGATAGGAAAGTCTCTGGGTTTTAAGGGAGAGATTTTAACCGACGATTGGAAGGATGCAGATATCACAAGCGACGAAATTGAGGGCGAGGAAAGCAGAGAGAAACGTATGCCGCTAAACCTTACACCGCGTGACCCTAAACCACCGCCCATAATCAATAATTCAGACAACTTTTCAAGCGCACCACCCACTGGACCACCTCACAACACGAATAACCAAGAGCAAGATCAGGGTCCTATTGATTTACTGTCAGCCAAGGATATAATCAGAACTATAAGGAAAATAAACAGTTTCGACAATATGTCCGTGAAAAGAGGAAAGAAAAAATTCAGTCAACCAGGTCTATTGTTAGATTTTATTACAGCTGAGCAAATCTAAGAAAACGCTAAAAAGGCATTGAGGTATACGAGTATTAGATCATATGAAATATTATATCATACATTAAGACTATACTTGACACAGATAGGTTCTCTTTCGGCATAGAGAAGTAAATTCAAGAACATGAAAGAAGGACAAACGGAGTTACCTCAAAATTTTTATTTAAGATTCTTACAAAATATTTAATGAACTAAAATATGCAGTAAAAAGTGAACATACAAATAGAACGAAAAGAAAAGTTACTTCAAAAATTGAAGACGAAGAATATTAAAAACGGTATTTGTTGAATTTGAAAAGAAAAATCAGATTTCAAGTTGAAAGCCCCCTAGTTTGACAGAAGCACAAAATTCGGCGGCAAGATGGATATGTGGTCACGAGAAGTGCAGCCGATTCACCTACTTCCATTTAATGAACCAATACCCCAGTTTTTACGACCACAAATGTCAACATTTACACCAAGGCCTCAAGCAAATACAACATCATTTAAGAAAAGCAAACATTATCTCATACGACATCGACTGATCCGCCACATTTCTGTGAAAGATATCGTGCATCCTTTTGTCGAGGAGCTATTCACGGAAGTTTTTCTGCTGTGCTTTAATAATGCGGGCCTTCAGGAGTGAGTACTCGAGATGAATAAGCAGCAGCCTCCTCTGCTGTTTGTACAGAAACAATTGTGCCAAAAGATGAATGGTACCTGGGTGAGGTGTCTTAAACGGTGACTCGGTGATACCGAGTGACCTTGCAGAGTATGCAGCCATACAATTGTATGCGGAACTCTACAAGGAAGGACGAACCTTTTCTTAAGCTGATCGTGAGAACAGCAATTAAACCACAAATCCACTAAAAAGTTGTAGATGCGGTTCAAAACAATCGAACGCGCAGAGCACCCGACAATGTGTCAGCAAACAGTGCCAATCACCCTAGAATTCGGGGTGTTGAAAATAGTTTGGATAGAAACGCGACGACGAATAGGCGAAGCTCCCACATTAAGTGATGGAATCAACTCAAGGATGACTTGCTAGACTGCTACGATGCCTACCGCGGAAAGCACGCACGTTCTGAGAGATGATAGCGATTTCAGGACAAGGAGGAACATTGACATGCTGGTTTTCCCGAAGCCCCAAGATCTGGCTAAGAAGAAGCCTTCCTTTGTGAGGATATCTCGAGAAAGTTCGACCTCTGGACCATCAATTGTTCAATTTATAGTGCTGCAACAGCTTTGGCTGATTCAAATCGAAGGCTACAACCGACGATGAATCAAAAGAACAAAATATGCTTGCATCAACTAAACAAGAAGATTGTATGGGCAAGACAGAATGCGTTTGGTAGACCATTCACGGAAAGGGTTCGAAAGTTCACCCAAGAACTGATGATCTACAATGACACACTGAAAACTTCAAAGCTGCTGACAATCACGCAGCATATTGTTGACAAAATACGGGTGTTTCCTAACGCAAGAAGGAGAATACAGGAGAGGGGAAACGGATGAGGGAGAATCGACTGTTTTTTCTGACACATCGCGCCTCTTCAGCGAGCACCATGATTCTGTAGAAAATCCACCCAAACCCAACGAGGTAGAGACTTTTTGGCGACAGGTATACAAGATCTCGAAAACACTGGATTTAAAAGAGGATACTGATAATACTATCCTCTTCAAAGAATTTTGCGACAACCTCATAACATTTGAGAAGGAATGTCCATCAATCACTGCAGAAGAGGTGAAAAAAGCACTTGAGTGTATAAATAACTTATCCGCTACAGGACCAGATGGTGCCAAGAACTTTTGGTGGATTGTTGTCGAGATAACCCGCTAATTGACAGGTGTGTCTGTGAAGACGCTGCAGCGCATCAATGCGCCCTACCAATGGCCTGGGTTGACTACCGAAAACCTTTCGATTCAACCTCACAAAGAATTATCATCCGTCTGGTGGAAAGCTTGATTGTGCATCCACACATAGTGAAATGCATAGAGAGATTGATGCCTCTTTGAAAAACAAGATTTACTATCTCGTCTGAAAATTATCGTGTCACAACGAACAACGTCACCTTTCAGAGGGGCGTCTTTCAAGGCGATGTCATGAGTCATCTGATTTTTTGAATCACACTTCTGCCTCTATCTCTCGCTCGCACTACGAAATTCTCCTAGATACCTCTGCGGCGACACTGATCATCACGAGCATAAGCTCACTCATGTATTTTATGTGGATGAACTAAAGATCTATGCTTCTGGTGAAAGCACACTTCAGAGTGAGATTAGTATGAACTTTCGATTGGACAAGAGTGCCAACATTCATCTGAGGAAAGGAAAGATTATGGTTGTTCCCAAAGACCCTGATCGTGCCGATAGAAGTGTTATTAGACATCTTGACACTAAGGAGACTTATACATACCTGGGCGTGCCTCAAAGCCGCGTTAAGGACGTAACATGAGTGAAGAAGTCTCACCGAAGCATATAAAATTATCTTCTTCGACAGATTTGGTCTTCAAATCTGCCGGCGTTGAAGAAGGTATCTGCGACTAACCTGCTTGCCGTCTTGGTTCTACTCTACTCGTTTGAGGTGGTTCAATGGACGAAAAATGATCTTACGGCCCTTCATATCGCCACACGTAAGATCATGCATATGCATAAGAGCTTGCATATCAATTCGTCCGTTCCACGATTATACATCTTACGACATCATGGTGGACTGAATTGTTCTAAGCACAGCTTACATCGTTGCAAATGGCTGAGGTCCTCTCGTAAAAATGTCAAAAAACACGAGACGATTGGCAAAGCAGGGCTTCGTTACAAAGCCGCGCAGCCGGCGGCCGAAATCTTTGGCCTGAATTTTATCATCAGAAGTGAGAAAAGTGCATTACTCCATCTAGATGCTTCACTTTTAAAAGGCAAAGTAAAGAAAGGAGAGGTTTAAAATTTGGCCAACAACTAATCGACAAGAAAATGTACAGAAAATTTCACAGAAATGTAAAAAAAAAGTCCGTGTCGAAAGAGCAAACTTTGGCTTTTCTCTGATCATCAGGGCTTAACTCAGGTGCAGAGGGTTTCATTTTTGGATGCGAGGACGGTGTCATTTCCACCTTAGTATACTATGACCGCATTTTATGCCAAGAAGTTTCCAGCGGTATGTGCAGAGCGTGTCATTCACACGCTGCGTACCTAGAAGACATACTATCCAGGTGTTCCACTCAAGCGGGAACGAAGTATTTCCACAGTCATAATGAAGCCCTAAGAGCACTTTATTACCATCTTTGTCGCTCTTACGGTGTTGGCTGCGACCCTGCCCTGCACTGCTAAGGAGAAGGGACAGGTCCTTGTAATCGGAGCTCTTAGAGGTGCAAAACTATCGGTTTGTCTCCTCAAGATACACGAGGGTTTGACTAGCCTGTTGCTGTGATTTCATCATGCCCTGTGGCCATCCATCTCACGGTCGTGAGACGTGGCTATAGGTGTGATTTATCACGGTTTTACTGCGAGCCGGTGTCATTTTTATATGGCAGTATCTCCCAATGGGACCCTGCGGTGGTTGTTCAATCCTCTATTTTAATTACATGTAATTAGAAAAGAAGGTTAAACTACCATCTCAGGGTCCCACTGCGCACTGAGAGCAACTGCTTGAGATTAGGTTGACGCATTCGATAATCGTACAAGGGCGGCAGTGAATGTGCGTATGGGGAAAACTATTATTCTACGCTGTACGACGCCGCACATACGCATTCGCTGGCCAGTCCTCCTGTCGTATAAACGGCTGATTTGAAGAAGTAAAAAGACGCTGATAAAACGCGTAAATCATGCCTGCGTTAAATAAAGAATTTTAATTTCAATATTTACTTTGTTAAACATGGATGCACCTACACTCGATAATAAATCCGTTGAACATATTTTCCGTGTGAAAAAGGAAGGCGATCTCTAAAAATATCACTTACTTTTCAGTAAATTATAGTTTATTTCAATTTTTTTTTATTTCCATGAAAGAGATTGATTTTTTTCATCACCGTGTAACATGCAATAAATTTTGAGTTGTATATGTATATAAAAATATTTTTAAAATGTAATTTTAAATCAAATTTACTAGTGATGCATTCAAGACAATTTCGATAAAATTTGAGATTTTCTTGAAACAAGTTCAGGTGAATTTAAAACTTTATACAGATCGAAAATTAAAAAAGAGAAGTTTCGAAATCTCTATTCGAGAATCTCTAAACTTTTTATTCAAGATTCTTGATCTTCATGAAGTTTTGAGTTTACCTGAACATGTTTCAAGAAAATCTCAAAATTTTTTGAAATCGTCTTGAATGCATCACTAAAATTCACACATGAGTGATAAAGAAATGGACAATTATGATTGTTTTGACAATATTTGTGAATATTTAAGTCTAAGGAATGCGACTTTTTAATAAGTGTCAAAGAATATTTTGTAGAAATTTTATTTCTAAACAACTTTGTACTCTTCACGTTAAACTACGAAAAAGGTATCCCTTTATTTTCATTCTATGATGATATGTTCAAAGTGCAATTTTTTCTGAAATCCTAAAGTGGACCTCTCTGCATGGTTTGAAATGGAATTGGTCAGATATAAAGTCATCCAGATAAGTTCCGATTCTCATGCCCTGAATTTTTTCTTTAAACCTCTATACACACTTATATTTTTTGTCAATCATTTGTTGAGTTTGCACTTTCATAAGAAAGAAATCTTGTGAATTTTATGCGAGCTGAATACATTTTGTGGCCAGGACATTTTTTTTATGCAATTGAATTTTCTCATTTTTCTTGAAACCAACGACAGAAACGAAAAAATGTTAACAAATAGGTTTGCATGTCTGAAAAATTTATGTGAAAAATATATCTTTTTTTCGAATACATTGCACCGTTTACGAGATAAATTCAGAAATTATATTTTCAGGAAAAAAACTCTCATGGCCCCAAAAATGGTTTAGTACATATAAAGCTGATAGAATGCCTTAATTCTATTAGCAGAACCATTTAAAAAAATATACAACAGAATAAAAAAGTTGGGGATTGCCAGAAAATCTTTTTTATATTTTCAATCAAATTTTGAAAACTCGAAAAAAATGTTTTCTAAAGAACACCATCCATTTATTTTTCCCAGTATTTTTAAGCGCATTGGTAACGGTGATCGGAGTGGACGTGTAGATTTGCTGCTCTCCGGAGATTTAAAGATTGGCGAGTTTCTCTTACTCTCTTTTTAATAAAAATTTGCAAGTTGTGACTTTGTGTGCTCCTGGTGCGTCTGAGCAAGATGTTTTTTCGAAACTACTGGCTTCTCGCTGTTTTAGGATTAATAAATAACTGTCATTGATCATTTGAAGCAATGTGTGCGTGTCCAAGGGGCCAGGAAGTGATTTCCAGAGGAGGAACTGAGGTTCTTCTGTGCTTGAAGTGTGGTATTTTAAGGAAAAAGCAAGTTGTTGTTACAAATGACAACTTTTCTCCTATAAGGATGAATTGAATAAAATGAATGTAATATTTTCAGCACATAATCTAAAGGTCAAAATACAATCCTGCTTACTGCCCTTTTTTCGCGAAATGGGCTTGTTGTTGTTTTTTTAATCAATCGAAAATTTTCTGGATTTATGCGCCTGAGAACGAGAAACCCGCGACGTGAAATCCATGTGCGAACCCAAGCGTGAAATTTTTCTACGATACTGAAACCCCGGGGGTAAAATGACTGCCTGTCATAACTCACCCGACCTCGGTGACGCAGCCACGGTGGAGTAATTGGTTAACGCTCCACTCATGGATAGTGGCGTTCCCGGTTCAAATCCGGGCTGAGGCAGATTTTGTCTTGTTTCTCAAATTCTATTTGTCGGAAGTAATTTTTCTAACATCAAAATTTATATCAATTAAAAATTTAAAAACTCGGACGTTAACATCTTTAAATGGAAATAACATCTTCCAAATATTAATTAGATTGAAAAGCCTACGTTGATCTAAAATGCTTGAGAGAACTTAAAAATTATTGAAATAAGAAGGAACTGAATTTTAATAAGCTGCATTAGGATTATTAGATAATGACGAGACGGTTAAAAAAGATAGAAAAAAATCGGTCAATCCGTTAATTTCTGTTGAGAGTTTTGGTAATTTTGCATTCACTTTAAGATTACGTTCAATATTGACAATATTGACCGATTTTCTTCATCTTTTTTCATTTGTTTGTTCGTTTGAAATTATATCAAAAAATTGATTCAGCTAATTAAAATTCAATGCAGCCATTTTTTTGCGTAATTTTAGAGATTTTAACAGGCCTTGATCGCGTAATAATAATTGGTCGTCTATTAGAGGCGAAGGAGATGTTGTAATGTAGTTCGGTTGCTGCATTCATTTGCGTGTTCATTATTGACGGGTGATTTAGTTTGGTCTTTATCGAAAGACAAAAGCAAATGCAAGGAAATCAGATAATCACACATCAGATAAACTAATAAATGACTTAGTTGATGATTAATAAATTAATTATTATATAATTAAGTGATATTAACTGAATTATTTATTAACTAATAGTTGTATGTATTTATTCTCTCCCTTTTACGGGGTTGAGGGCCTCCGCACCCTTTACAGTACGTTACAAAACCACTTATACAACCTTAATAATACTTACTACCTAAATAATAATATTCTACTTATATTAAATTATATGCTAACGCTTTGTCTTAAAAAATTACTCTCGAGATTTGCTGACCATTGAGTTTTCTGGGCTTCTATTTCCTCTTACCATTTCCTTTAATATGATTTCATTTACTTTACTGTCCTTGCATAGGAGTAGAAGATTGGCCTTTCCCTACTATACGCTCCTTATTTCTTCTCATTTCTTCCAGTCTCATCATCCAGCTTGCCCCTTGTCTACTTCCATCCAAGATCCACTTTATCTTGTCATTCACAGTCTTACCACCTGTTTCCTCCCTCGTACATCTTTCTAAAACATGCCCCCATATTTCTACCTCGTAATAACTGACTCTACATCTTCTTTCTTCTTCATCCATCCAGTACCTATACTCTGTCATTCCTTCTCCTGTCCTAAATCGTATAACGTGGTTCCATGTACTCTCCTTTTTAACCTTTCTTAAATATTCTGGTTCTCCTCCAGCCTTCACTACCTTATACCACATTTTATACTTGAATTAAAAGATTTTTTCCATCTTTCCTCCCCCTTCTTAATTATCAGTTCATTCTCCAACTCTTGCCATTCTCTGACATCTGCTCTTATTTTGCATTCTCTCCTCATCTGTTGTCTCTCTCCCTCCCACCTTGATCAGTCTCTGTTACCCCTAGTCTCTTTCTTTACAACTTCCTGTAGACAAGCTTGAGCTATCCTACTTCCCTCCCCTCTTTTCAGTTTCTCCTCAAAGTTCCATGACCTCTTCATTCGTCTAATAACCATTTTACCTCTACTTAATTCCTCCCTCAACATATATCATGTACAGCTCCAGCTAACTCCCACCACCCATCTCAAGAATCTCTCCTGCATACTTTCCACCCACTTATGCTCCTTTCATCCCCAGAGCTCTACTCTGTAACTCACCACACACAGGACTGACTACACCAACGCATCAAACATCTACTGTTTCATATTCCAGTCATCTTTAAACAACCTTCTTTTCCCTATACCCCACACCTGCCCCATTACTTTCTTCGCACATTATTTTCTTCTTCTCACCTGTAGTTCAACCTCTCCTTTCGACTAAAACCAGAAGCGTAAGTAAATAAATTCATCGACCTGTTCCACTTTCTTCCCGTACATCTTCCATTGATATTCTACCTTTGTCCTTCTCTTCCTAAACATCATCACCTTCGTCTTGTTTAAATTTACAGATAAGTCTTTAATTCTCACATACTCCTCAAACAGTCTCATTATGAGACTTATACCTCTCTCATCATCCGCTAATAAGACTATATCGTATGCATACGCTTAGGAATATACCTTGCTATTTCTCAAAACCGTTCCCCCTTTTCCTTTCTTCTCCAGTTTCTCCTCTAGATCTGTCAACGAAAGACTAGATAGTAGTGGGTTCAGTGGGCTTCCTTGCCTGAGCCCCTTTCAACTCTAAAAAGTCTCATCTTTTTGTTTCCCAATCGTCACCCTTATCTTAGTCTCTTCGACTATCTACTTTATCCTCTCGACCGACCCTTCATCCACCCCGCTCTCTTCCATCACCTGCCATAACACCTTCCTGTTTACCGAGTCAAATGCCGCTTTAAAGTCAACAAATAAGGCCACTAACTTTCCTTTCTTCCTCCCTAACTCCTATTCACTAGGTGATTCAGTACGTAGATGTTGTCTGCTGTTCCCATCGCTTTCCTGAAACCCGTCTGATTGTGTGAAATAATCCCTTTCTCTTTCACCTCCCTTTCTAATATCTTTCTGAGAATCTCTGTATATATTTTGTATTTCGCCGACATACGTGTGATTCCCCTATACTCCTCCACCTTCTTGTCCTCTCCTGTTGCCTGGTTTCTTTTAAGCCTCCCAACTGCTCTATTCAATTCCTCCCTACTTATTCTATTATTGCTCTCATCTTCCACTTTTATTACCTTCCTTTTTTCACGTAACGCCTTATTTTCCACTTATTTCAACGATCGCTTAAAGTACGTGGTCCACTCATTTATCTCGATTTCCTCATTGATCCCCTTCCTTCCTTCTCGTTCCCTATTGACCACCTCCTATTTCCTCCCTTCCCTGATTAATTTTTTCAACTCTTTCATATGCCTAATTTTCTGTAACTGTATTTTATCACATGACAATCTTTCATGCTCTCTCTTCCTCCTATTATATTCCTGTTTCCCTATCTTCCTTTTTCTCCACATTTTTACGTTTTCCGTCATTCTATCTTTACTTTCCTTACATTCTGCATGCCGTTATCCACGTGCCACTTTATCCATTCTCGTCCTTATTCTTTCTTCTGCTAGAATGTATTCTATCACTGTCTCCCCTTTACCTATGAAAATCACTTCCCCTTCTTCATGTCCCCTCATATTTCCATTGCGGATAAACAACCTCTCCTCTCCTGACAGCTTTAAAAGAGTTTTACCCTCCCAAAGTAACTCCCTGTGCTTGGAATTTCTTCGAAAAGTTTCGCTTTCTTCATCCCATACCCCCCCCCCCTGACTTTCCTGTTCACGCGTATGAGTCTCCTCCTATCAAGGCCAACTCTTCATTCCGTTACTTCATCCATTCCCTGAATAGTCTCCATCCTTCCTTTTCTCCTTTCCTTCTACACGCACAAACGATCGCCACCCTCTCTTCTCCTACCTTTATTCTTCTCACCATCACGCCCTCCAACTTTTCTTCTCGCTCTTCCACACCTTCATTTCCCAGCGGCTCCTTTTCAAACCCTGACACCATGCCTCCTATCGCTCTTCTTTTCTCATGTTCTTTATTCGCTTTTTGCATTTTCCACACATACCCCTTCAGCAACTTTCGTTTCAAGCCCTTCCAATCCTTTTCATTTACCCACGTTTCACTGAGCATTGCCACGTCCCATTTTCAATAGCCTGCCGGAACCCCTCGTTCTTGTTTTTAAGCCCTGACACATTCCAGAAAGCCACACTCAATCCTCTCTTTTTGTCCTTGCCCCTCCTCCTTCCCGTGCTCAGTTTTTCTTCTCTGCTGGAAACCCCGCCCCGTCTCATCTTCTCGCATTACATTCGTTTACCCTTCTCTCAAGTACTGTTGCCTCTGCTCTCAGCTTTTCTCTCTTGTCGCCCGAGATCTACTTCATCCCATTGACCGACAGCTTGTCTTTCCCTATCCAAACATTACCCCCGTTCCTCCTCCTCTAACCATGCTATCCGTTTGATCATCCACTATCTCTCTCTTCATATCAGGTCCTGTTCAATTATTTCATGCCTGCCCCTTAGTACCCTTTCCTTTTCCATAATTTCTCTCTTCTCCTCCTCGCTTCCCACTTTTACTATGAGCACACCTGTCTTCCCTTCTGTCTTTCACCCCAGTACCTTCACCGCCTCCACTCTCATCTGAGCCCCAATCATTCATCTGCTTCTCCACTTCTCCATTTCCCGAGTCGCATTCTACTGTCATTCCTTTAATTACTATATTTTTCTTTCTTTTTTCTTTCTCTTCTCCTTCTATTCTCATTTCTATTTCATTCATACTATCCAGATTCCTAAATAAGTCGTCTTTCTCGGCCTTCCACATAGCATCCCACTCCTCCCATCTTTTTCTCATTTTTTTCGCTTCCTCTCTGACTTCTTGCCTATGCGCCCTCGCTTTGACAAAACCTTTGCAGGTTTCCTCAGACTATTCGCTCTTTGCAGCCTTTGCAGATTCGTCGGTTTGCCTCGTTTGCTTGCTATCATCTCCCCCCCCCCACCCTTATCAAGCTTCATGAGTGCCTCTGCCTTATCACTACTTTCGTTACTGCCAATGCTGGCTTCGATGTTCGAGCTCGCTACATTCTCTGGCCTACCTTCGCTGTTAATTCTGCACCCTCTCTTTGTATTCGTCTCCTGCTGCCCTCTCTCTGTCTTTCCTGGACTTCGTCTAATCAGCAATCTGTCGCGAATTCTTTTCTACGTCATGTTTTCTTTTCCCTCGTTTTCAATCCCCCATGCAAATTGTTCAATTCCGATCTAAAGCCAAACCTCTAACAAATCACTCAAAAACTCTCACACTATAACTAAACACTCTCAAACAAATGTCTTTTCTCATTCATTTAACGCTCATACAAACCTGCCACTCATCCTGCATGAAAACACGCCACTTTTCACAACCGCTCCTGACCTCAAAAACCTTCTCTTCCACTTTTGACAATTATATATCATTCACAACCTTTCACCAAACCCTTCACTTTCACTTATTCCTTACCCCTCGAACACTCTACTCACCGCCCATTCTTCTCTTATACTCCCTCTTTCCCTTCACCAAAGCCAAAAAGATATCACCACGAAAATCACCAACAATCGCTATCGGTACCGGAAGCGAAAGGCTAATTAATTAATCCTTTGATTACTCGACTAATTTATTAATTATTTAGGCAATTAATGATTCATAAATTAATTATTATGAAAATAAATTATAATAACTAATCAATTCAATAAATAGAAGGAAAAATAAATGTTTAAAAAATAAAAATAAAATGAAGAGTTTCTGTACAAAGCAGCGGAGGAGGCTGCTGAAACATACGGCCTTGACTTCAATATCAGGGATGAGCAAAATGCACCAAATCCTATCCATGTCAAGTACTCACTCCTGAAGGCCTGGATTAAGAAAGCACAGGAAAAAAACTTTCGCGAACAGCTCATCGACAAGGAAATACATGGCATCCTCCACGGGAATGTGGAGGATCTGTCGATGTTGTATGAGCTAATATTTGCTTTACTTAAATCACCCGGATTGAAGTTGGGCATGGAAGGTTTCATTTTGGCATGTCAAGACGGTGTCATATCCACTCTAGCATATCGTTGCCACATTTTGAGCCAAGATATTCCCGATGATAGCTGCAGACCATGTCATGCACACCCCGAGCATGTAGGACACATACTATCCAGTTGTCCAACTCATGCAGGAACGACCTACATCTAAAGGCACAACGCGGCACTTAGAGTACTTTATTACCATCTCTGTCACTCTTACGGCATCAGCCCAAATATCGCTCCGCTAAACGGTCCTAGGGAAATAGAGTCAAAATCTGCTTTTCTAAGGAATCTTCTGCATCTAGTGGAAAACCCCGATGTGATAGCGGGAAACTAGTCTCAGATTCATATTCTGCGCACCAAAATACATAAAACATCATGCCTGATCTTTTTCCAGCAGATTTCAATAGCAAGGATTATTTCATACCTGACAAAGCAGATTTTATAGGAGATTTTCCGTGTCTAGGGGAAAATACTGACGCGCTCAGGGAAAACTGATGTTAGATTCTTGTTCAGCGCCCTAAAATACATAAAAATATCATGCCTGATCTTTTTTCAGACGATTTAAATAACAAAGGTTATTTCATACCCGACAAAGTTGATTTTATAGGGATTTGTCGGCGTATAGGGGAAAATCCTGAGGTGCTCGGGGAAATCTGATGCCAGATTCGTGTTCAGCGTCCAAAAATACGTAAAAATATCATGCTTGATCTTTTTTAAGATGATCTTAATACCAAGGGTAATTCATACCCAGAGAAGTTGATTTACTAGGGAATTTTCCGCATCTAGGGGAAAATCCTGACGTACTGGGGAAAAACTGTTGCCAGATTCGTTTTCAGCGCCCCAAAATACGTATGGGCACCATACTGTGATCTCTCGCACAACCCACTTTTTTGTGGGCCTGTGCTATTGTTCAAAATTGTCTAATTTCTAATGTTATTTAAATTTTTAAAATTATCAACATTTCTACAGTGTGCCCAAATTTGTTAAATTATACAAATTTCTAAAATATCTAAAATTTTCAAAATTATTAAAATTGGCAAAATGATAAAATTTTCAAAATTTCTGAAATTACCCAATTTTTCAAATGATCAAAATTTCTGAAATTTTCCGAATTTACAATATTGTCAACATTTCTAAAATTATAGAATTGCCTCGAATTTTCAAAATTTCGTAAATTTCTAAAATTTTGTAAATTTCTAAAATTTAAAAAAATTCGGAATTTACCAAAATTTCTCATGTATGTATTCACTCACAATCTCTTTTATGTTTGCTTCTGCACATATATACTGTATTATATAATAATAAATTTGTAATAAAAGCTAGTTCCACGGTGACGCAATGATGTAAAACGTTTTTAATATTCAAAATGTCCTTTTTTTATGAATTATTAAAGTTTAAAGGTGAAAAGGGTGTTATCTACCCGGGTGCTCAATGTGCCTGACAGTAGGAGGGGTAGGACAAACAGCGTTGAGGAGAGGGGGGTGGGGAAGGTAGGTAGAAGGTGTGCGTGGAGAGTGTACCATACGGGTACAGGATGCGTTCCTCTTTTGCGGGAGTGAGTGAGAAGGGAAGCAGGAAGGAAGAGAGCGAGCGGACGTAGACCGGGCGCGAGTAGGGTCTGGACTAGTTCTGTCTAGCGGGACGAGGTTGTGCCGGAGCCTGGGTTTTCTCGTTTAGCCACTTGCCGAGCTGTCGCGTACCTTGTGGTAGATTCTTTTGGCTAGCAGGCAAAGGCAGCGTGAATCTTTTTATCTCTCCCTTGATTAGGTGCTGCCATGCTGAGTGACCGTCCATGACGTGGAGAAATGCAGGGACGGGACTCCCCCAAGCGGTCTCACCAACCCGGAGTCGGAGGGTGGGTGAGTGATCGCACGGTGATGCGAGTCTCCACGAAAACGTTTTGGCGATAGTTCAAGAAGCGATGGAGAGAACGTCTCCGGCGTTTGATCGGCTGATAGGAACAGCACCTCTTCGTTGGTTGATCCTGGTTCTTCCGTGACACGGTAAAGAACTGGGGTGTTGACCTGGTTTTCCTCGGCTGGATGAACGGTTGACGGCTCGACCGGGCGAGCAGGAGAGGTGTATGCCGCCTCGTCGGCGGTACGGGCACCCCCTGAAGACGGTGGGGTTCGTATCGTCACGAGATCCTGCAGTGCTGGAAGCGGTACCGTTGGCGGTACTTCTATCCCCCTCGGAACAGGAGGCGAGTTGAAGCAATTGAAAGTAATCGGCCCTCGGCTTGGACCAGCTACTGGCGACCTCTCACGGCGTGTGAGGTTAGCCGGTGGGAAGACATACCGGGAATCCTCGATGAAGCGGGGTACCTTCAGCAGTAAGGGTACCGTACGTTTATTTGCCGGCCTTTGACGTCTAGCATCACGGGTGCCGGTTCGCCCACGTCGAACTTCTAACAAGTTCCACTCCCCTTCGGGAAGTAAACCAGGATTCGCCGGGTTATTCTAGCGTTCGTTAGCCAGATCGGCCTGTTCGGTGACTTCCTGTCACCGCTGCTCCTCAGCTAACTGTTGCGCCTGCTCTGCAATCCGGCGTCGTTCTTCTTCGATGCGGCGAGCCCGGAATTCCTCAGCTCGTCGGACTCTTTCAAGAGCGACCTGTCGTTGTCGCTCAAAAGCGGCGAGTTGTCGCTCGGCGTCACGGCATTCCCGCTCTTCTACGGGTAGTGCTGCCTCCTCGGCTTGCAGCAACCTGCGCCACCTCGTCCGTTGATTAGGGCGCGTGTTGCGAGCACTGCCTATCATCAAGGTTCTTATCAGTGACGAACAACCCGTACACAACCCGGACGTTATTTCCCCATATCTAAGGTACAATTTGTCATTAGACCCTTCCCTTATTTAATTTAAATTATTTGCAATACTGGGCTTCGAAAGGCCGGTTGAGCTCCTCGGTTTCGAACCGTGCGCCAGAGTGAGAGGGAAGATGAGAGTAGAAAGAGAGAACGATAGAGTTGAGAGAGTAGAGAGCGCGCGTGGGATAGAGAGAGAGGGACTGTGGCGTACGTGTCCTGGGCCTGCCGCAATGTTTTCACGGAGGCGAAAATACGGCGGCGGCACGTGATCGAGAGCTGTTTACGTGACCGGGAAGATTTGCCGGCACTTACATGTCAATGAATTTAGAAGCGGTAGGGTCCTAATATAATAGAATGATTCATGGGATGAGCAAACTCGTCGTTTAGAACTTCGTAAAATCTTCAATTTGTCACGTAAGTCCTTCAAACAAATGGCCTCTCGGGAATTTGGGTGGAAGATTACACAGACAAATTGCTTGTATTTTCCGAGGTTCTTAGTCGATTCATCTTGACATACAACAAGGGGAACAATGTTTATTTTAACTCCATTGTTTTCCATCTTCTGCTTTATTCATAATGTGTCTCCTACGGGTTTACAATCATGTTCTCTGCTTTTTATAGAACCATCTACATATTTGATATTATCTTATCCTTACTATTCAAAAATATTACAAACTTTTTATACTAATTCTTATATGTAGATCCTTACTCTAAATTAACGATTGCGCGATGACGAAAGAGAGAGTGAGCAATACAAAGTTATTATATAGTTTTCGCTTAAAATTTTCGTTTCAATTTTATAAAATTCAGGAAAGACACTTAAAAATTTGATAGTTTTAAATAACAAAAAAACAAATAAACACACATGTATATATATATACACACATGTTTTCTTTTTTTATAAAATTGAAACCAACCACTCCAAGGTGGTGCAGGGAATTATCGGAGCAGACTCACGTCCAGTTAAGCCGTTGTCTAGACTGTCTTTTCGGGCTTTATTCGGGTGCTGGGTAGCACGTCATGACCAACAATTTTCGAAGTATTGAAGCCAAATATTTTTTAACATATTTCCAAAAAAACCTGGATGTTTAAAAGTACCAAAAATAAAAAATGAACATTAAAAAAAATGGATGCTTTCAATCATCATCTGGTCAGTATTCTGGGGCCCTAATCAGGTACTGAGAAAGTATAAAAAATGAAAAATTTAGATGAAAACTAAAGAATTTTTTTCTCATTTTCTAGACATTATTGTAATTCATTTTTAACGTAAACTATCTAAAATATATTTTCACCAGACCGACCGTGTAGCGCTAGAATAGCTCGTCCGTACTATCATTAGAGTAGCTTGTCCAGGCCAGCGATTGACCATACAAAAACGTTTCGCTTCTATTCAACGCCATAATAAACAGTCTTGACACATAATAGAAAGTCTTGACAGTGCCACATTAACGGTCAGGACGGTTTTTCATCGCCCTGAATAGTTCCACGATAATTTTATACACGGTAAACAATACAACTATGATCTTTTCCTCAGACATTCTATTTTAGTTTCCACCCTACATGAGTAAAAATGCTTCATTAAGTATGAACCTTGAGATAAATGACTGCTGCTGGATGTATTAGCTTTCCCATATGCACGGGATGCATTTCGGACATTCTTTTGTCGAGATCGTTGTAGATTTCCCACTTGCCAGAAATCCTTTTACAGTAAGCTATATAGTGATTAGGAGCGTAAAATATAATTTCATCTAATCTGGAAACAAATTGAAATATACATTATTATACATGATTTCTATTTAAGGTTTTCATCTCTCCAATTGAAGAATATCATTAAATAGCAGCTTTATCAATACAATAAAATTCCCAGTGTTATGTCTGCGAAATTTTTTTCTTTGTTTTTTTCTTGAGAAGTTAAATTAACATCTACTTGAATTAATTTTGATTTCCAAATAGATTTTATATTTTTATTTTGTTATTTAAACTTTACTTACTGAAATCTCTCAGTAATGTCGTTTATATGAGGCAGGAAGTCTGCTTTCAAGTGCTCTATAACCGTTCGCTCTAACAATAATGTTATGTTTATGTATTTTATAATTTTATGTATTTTCTATGTGAAAATTACTTCAAGAATATTTGTTCTCGAAAGTCGATGAAGGAAACATTATAAGTTAACTGTTTATACATTGTTTGTTCATTAATAATGAAAAAATTATTGAAGGGATTAGTTTTACAAGATTGTCAAATGTAGAGATTGTAAGGATTGATTTTAACAGATATTTTTGAAGTAATTTTTACAAAGAATTACTCGAAATTGCATCTAGTTTAATTGAAATCCTGAAATTTTTTTCGTAAAATTAAGATGTTCCAAAGTACAGGTACAAACTTCAGAACTGGGGTTTTTATCTTCTTTTTATGAAGAAACCCCGGGGTTCTTTGCAGAGTCATAACTCGGCGTTTATTAGAGATGAAAGGTTATATTTTCAAAAATTTCTTACAATTTAATCTAGTTTGATTCTGCTGCTGAACACTTTGCTCTCAAATGCAATGAAGCGGGGCATACTACTGAAAAATAATCCACACACAGATTTGGTACCTCTCTAACTGCCCGATGACCTTTCAAACAGTTTTGAAATATTCCCAGACTAGGTTCACTATCCATTAAATATTCCCACATAGTTGCTTTGTTAGAGAAAACATCCACACAGCAGAACTTCGGTTCTGATATACTGTCCAAAAATCTCTGGTTCCTTTGATCCTTTTTGGAATTTGAGCCTGACGTAAAGTTGTTTAGAAGTTGGCATCCTTGGATATAAATCGATGCGACAGCTCTGAACTTAACAAACTACAGAAGAAAGCGATAAGTGGCGTTATTAGGTTTCTCCAAAAATTTCTTTTGTAAGCTTAGTCATCACTTCCACTCATGGCCAAGATTGTAACAATAGAGTCAGGTCTGCAAGTATTTGTTATGATTTTTTGACCTTGTATACCTGAAGGATTTTGGAATTTCCTGCTGTTTCTCAAGAACATATCTACTCGCTTGGTCTTTTTGTTAAAATCCAATGTTTTAGGGTTAGCTTCGGTAATTTGTGGACACTGTTTGAAGTATTCGGTTCTTTTCCTTTTTCTTCTCATTTCTTCCATGGTTGTAGATGAATCGTTGACCTCTTCCATCCGAGTAATTTTCTTCTTTGTATCCCAATTCTCAGTTAGATGTTATTCTTTAGTAATCTTCTTATCATCATACAATAACACTTCATTTTCCTCGTATAAGGCCAATTTTCAATATGTTGCAGCTCACAGTTTCTTTCGTCGCTATCTCATTCTACATCCTTCTGCACGTCTGAAAGAATTTGCGAATTCTCGGGCTAGAAGTGTTCATCGCTGCTCAATTCCATTTTGTGGTTCTGAACGACAGCGGGAACATTGGAAATGTTTTTTTTACTGCTTTCAATGTTCGATTCGAACGTAATTCAGGTTTTCTTGAAATTAGGAGACGGTTGAGATTTGTGACTATGAATACGAAGAATCTTTTCAGTTCCTTGAACTGTCCTTCGGAAAAAGAGCTAGTAGCACGGATTATTTGGGACTCGAAGAGTGGTGTCATCACGCCAATCCATGAAGGAAATTCCTTGGATAAAAATATTATTTTTTCGTGAAACGCATTAAGGCTGTATCCATTTGCAAACGTGCCTTCAACATCTTCATCCGCTTCGGATTGCTTTTTTAACTCTTCGATCCACTCGGAAATGTTTCGTTCTGGACAATCTTCCTGATAAGAAAAATATCCTTGTTTTTCTTCATCATCCTGTTTATTTGCTTGTAATTTCAATTTACTAGATTCAAAGGCGACACTGTTTTCATCAGGAAACATTCTCGTGACTAAGTGCTCTTCGCTTATTCCATTAAAATTTATAATAATTTCGTGAAGAAATATATGTCCTGACGGAGGAATGCCATCTCTTTGGATGGAAAGTACTAAACCAGCTGTACTATCAAATGATACTTGCGGAGATTTTGGATACATACGACATTACTCTTTTACCAGCGCAATCTCTTCTGTTGAAATTAGGTGGAGAAAAAATTCGTGTAGCCCAATCATTCCTATGCTTCCAGCATAAGGAGCAGTGTATTCAAGCTTCAATAAACTTAGGATTAGATTTTTTGCATCAGCTGCATTAATGCCTAAATTTTTATTCTCCGTTTCCTGTTTTCATTTCCGTACGTCATGTTGCTCATACACAATTGCTACATTTCCAACACCTGGACGCAATAGCTTTCGAGATAAGTCACGTTTGACGTTTGATGCTCCTTCTGCTACCACTTGCTGACCAATTATGTCTCTTTTGCGATTTCGTAATTGTCGTTTAATGGCTTCGTGTAGATGATTTCCAAATGTGTCTTCAATACGGACGTCTAACAATAGCTTCCCACCTTTACATGGCTCTCCTTTTGCGACGGCATACAATTCTGCATTGCATTTTGTACTTTGACACCTTCCAATGATAGTGATAAAATTTTTGTCGAGATCTGTTGAAACGTAAGCTTTTTTTAAAGTATACGCTCATGGCAGTTCATACAATTGGAAAAACCGCCATCATTTCGTCAGTTTTGAACTTTTTTTTAAAAATCTCCAACGAATTTCAAAATAGAACAAGAAATTCAATGAAAATCAGGTAAAAAAGATACATACATATAATATATTCAAAAGAAGCACAATTTTAACAACAATTTAGACCATTATTTTATAATTTGCTTTTTCAATTTTTAAATTTCAAATATTCATAAATTTGTCAAAAACTCTTTTTTGTTGTCTTGGTTAGATATGTCGTCTCATTCTTTTTGAGAGACAACATCTTTGAATGACTAATGATTCTGAAACTTGTGCATAAACTGCCTGCCCGATTTTAAATAAATTCGGTCGAATGATCAATTCGGAATTTCGAATGCATTACAGTTGGAAATGTCCAAATTAAACCGAATTGTCGTATGGGAACTTACGCTGGGGTCGAGTTGCTTCAATAGGTCCTAAGTTATGGTCTCTCAAAGTTGACCAATTTTGGCCTATTTTTTGTGTCGATCTAAAAAAAATCTTCTAGCCTTCTTAGGTCAAGAGTTATGACTCTTTAAACAAAAAAACATTTTTTGCTATTTTCACCCATAAAAAATTTTTTTAAGCTTGTTTAATGCATGTCCCGCGTATTGTTCAACCATTGTTTGAATAATACTTTCCATTGTGAAGTGTGTGCACATTTTATGTATTTTCTGTGTGAAAATTACTTCAAGCATAGCTGTTGTCGAAAGTGAGTAAAGACAAAATTATAAATTAAGTGTTTTCACATTGTTTATTCATTATTAAAAAAAAATTATTGAAGGAATTAGTTTGACAAGATTGTAAAACGTAGAGATTGTAAGGATTGATTTTAACAGATATTTCTGAAGTAATTTTTACAAAGAAAACACACAACATTTGCAGTACTACATTTTTTTTCTCTAGCATTATTACCGTAGCTTTATCCACAAACAAAGTATTTCGAAAAAACTGAACCCGAGTAATTTTCCTTGAAAAATAGGTCAAAAGTGGTCAACTTTGGGAGGCAATAACTCATGACCTGTTGGGGCTAGGTCGTTGTTTTTTCTCTCAGAATTACTTGAAATTCAATCCACTTTAATTAAAATCTTGAACATTTTTTCGTAAAATTAACATGTTCAAAAGTACAGATACAAACTTCAGAATTGGGAGTTTTTTCTTCTTTTTATGAAAAAACTAGGGGTTCTTTGCAGATTTATAACTCGGCGTTTATTAGAGATGAAAGGTTCTATTTTTTAACTTTCTTAGAATTTACTCTAGTCTTATTTTGCTGCTGAACAGTTTGCTCTCAAATGCAAGGGAGCGGGTCATACTACGCAAACACGACTTTTGGAACTTTTTTCAAAAATCTTTCCAGGACGCGTCGTAGTCATTTCTAGAAAATTGGAATTTTTATCAGGACCCCTCGATAAACCGTTTTAGAAAATACATGCGCTCTACCTATTTGATACGGTGAGAAGTCCTTTTTTGTTACGAGATGCCTGAAATAGAAGCATATTCTATAAAGCAGAAAAGGCTCGATTGAGGAAGCTTTTTCAGAACTAAAATTCAATTGGAAATATTATTCACGACACAGAAGTTTAAATTTTATGGCGGCTTTAGGAGATCAACGCTCATCCAAACCACACTTATACATATACAGCTGTCTCACAGATTAGACTCAGAGTTTAGAGCGACTTGTTTGACGATTACATTGTATTGTTATCATTGTAGTCTTTCTTATTAACATAGTACCTAATGCTTGGAACAGACAGAATATCCTAGGCTTATTTAAAAATGATGGTTTAGCTAAGTCTACTAATGATATATTTAATGAAGAAAACCTGCAAGACTTTAGGTTCAGAAGAAGATTAAAGTTTGACAAGCAATAAATATTGTTTCTTAAATTTAAATGATCAAATTTTAAACTTTTTCAAGCTTATTGAAATTGTATTATTTTGAAGGTAATACAATATTAAAGGGTTTAATTCAAATTTTACTATAAATCTTGAAGGTGCTGGCACACGAGGGAAACTCATGAAATGTTTTCGCCATAAGACAGAGTTTTAGAATAGAAAGTATTAAGACAGCTTATGGTATATGATGATAGAATATGATAGAATAGGATGAAAAATTAAAATGAAAAAATTACTTTGAAACAATTACGAAACTCATGTCGACTGCGTTTCTTGGCCCAATATAATGTTTTGTTTTTCAACATTAAGTTTCCCAACAAAAAAATTAGAAAAAATTTTTGGAATTTCCTTTCGTCAATGTAAATAATAGATCTTATGTTAATTATTAATTTAAAAGGTGGTAGTACAGTACTAGATGGCAAGCAATAACAATATATTTACTGTATATTAAGGTGGTCCGAAAACACCAAATTTTTAAAAATCGAAAATGACTAGTATTCAAAAATATTTTATTATGAGAAATTGTTCGTTTTTTTCGAAATAAATAATTTTTGACATCATGGCGACATTGTGGAACTAGTTTTTAATACAAATTTCATATTATTATTATATAATACGGTATGTGTGTACAGAAGAAATGATAAAAGAGATTGTGAATGAATATATGTAATAAAAAATAAAATTGAAAACATCAATTCAAAATAATCACAAATCTCATTTCGACTGCGTCTCTTGAATCAATTTTATGTTGTATTTTTGAAATTTATTTCTTGTAATACAGACATGGTTTCTGCTTACATGAGGGAATTTCAGAATCTTTATTTTTTTTTGTATGACTATAGAAAATTTTGGATAGTTCTAAACTTTGTCAAATCTATGGTTGATATGAATAATACAATTTTTTGAAAACAATAGAACTTTTAAAAATTTGAGAGTTTTATAGAAATTTGAGAAATTATGAAAATGTCAGAATTTTCATAAATTTAGAAACTTTAAAAAAAAATGAAACCATTATAAATTTAAAAAAATTTCAGAAATTTTAAACACTTGATAAATTTTGATAATATTATAAATTTTAAACATTGTAGAAATTTCGATACTTTTATCAATTTTGAACAACAACAGTTTCAAAATTTTGATCATTTTACCAATTTTATTGATTTTCGAAAATTTTAGATATTTCAGACATTTTGAAAATTTAGAAATTTCAGAAATTGTGGTAAATTTCAAAATTTTGAAACTTTGAGATGATTCTATAATTTTAGAAATTTTGACAATATTTTTAATCTGGAACATTTTGGAAATTTTGATAATTTACAAAATTTGGAACATTCTAGAAATTTTGATAATTTCAGAAATTTGAATAACGTTAGAAATTTGAAAATTTTGAACAATAATTTCAGAAATTTGAATGATTTTAGAAGTTTTTAAGATTTCGTGAAATTCAGAAATATTACAAAGTTTGGTCAGTTTGAAAATTTTGAATATTTTACAAGTTTTGAATATTTTACAAATTTTGAATATTTTACAAATTTTAGAAAATTTGAGAAAATTTAACATTTTGTTGAATTCAGAAATTTTGAACATTTTAGAAATTTAGAAAATTTTGAAAATATACGGAAATTCAGATAATCCAAAAATTTTCAAAAATTTTGGAAAGTTTCGGTACCACAGTTTTCGCGGTGGCACATAATATCATATTTAAGGACACGGCTGACCAAAGAAGGTCACTACCACTTGAGAAGGCACCGCTCGCCAGTGTGGTGCTAATGACTTTTTTATTCGACAACTCACACAATTTCACCCTCCAAAAAAAAAAATTGGTTTTCAAACGCATCCCAACGACATCCAAATGATTGGTAAATAAATTTTTGAAACAAATTAAAATTTTTCCCGCAGCGTGAAGATAGCACTCAATTTTGAAAACTCAATAACTTTTTGAGTTTTGCCGTTCAGACGACAAAAATAGGCTTCCAAAAGCATCTTAACGACATCCCAACGATTGGTAAAAAAATTAAAATTTGTTCCGCAGCGTGAAGTTAGCACTCCATGTTGAAAACTCAATAACTTTTTGAGTTTTGTCGTTCAAACGAAAAAAATTGGCTTCCAAACGCATCCTAAGGACATCCAAACGATTGGTAAAAAAATTAAAATTTGTTCCGCAGCGTGAAGTTAGCACTCCATGTTGAAAACTCATTAAATTTTTGAGTTTTGCCGTCCAAACGTCAAAAGTCAGACGTCAGACGTTAGACATGGTTACAGCTGGAATTTTACCGCGATTTCGCCGGGAGCCAGTGCAATTTTTCAGATTAGTACCTTCTCTTAGCGACATCCTGCTGTTGTCCTTATGAAAAACTCTTAACTATATATTATATGAATGAGACAAAAGGCTCAGTAAGTAACATTAAAATTTTTTATTAATTAGGAAAAAAAACTTGATTGCTAGTGATTCAAAACAATAAAATTTAGTCGACAATCAAACTGAACTAAATTAAATCTAGTGCTGCCACTTATGCAATATGTAACTTATTTCACAAAAGAGGATACATGGTTATTTCTGAGAATAACAGTTCATGATTAATATTAGCTTAACTAAATTCCGTTTGCAGCCGGATTTTTATTAGAAGCGCTCGCATTCGCCCGACTGAACAGTTATTTAGGGGAGTGGAAAACTGCAGAAAACCAAAACTCCCGAGTGCAGACGATTACCTTAACGTCCGGGATTTATCATAATCCCTGTTGATATAGCTTCACAGAAAGGAAGGAAGAAAGAAGAATATAAAGAGTTATTAGTAAAAATGAATCATCAACAAAGAACTTCCTATTAGGTTATTTCGTAATCACTCCTTTTGCTGAAAAAATTGACATTGCTTGCATTACATACCCAGTAAGTAAGATAAGTATCAACAATAAATCCGAAAATGGAAAAAAGCATTGCTGGATACGTGTCAATAGCAAAAATGTAGAACTTCATGCTTTCCAGTTTAATTTTCTAATTAAAAAAGTTTTAGTGGGTATGGATTTCAGATAGGAGTGACGGGGGCTAAGCTATCAACTATCATTTTTGTCACTTTTTCTCGAAAAATATTAATTTTAGAAAAAAAGTACGAATACAAAAAATATGTGCTTCGATGAGATCTACCACTTTTATGTACATCATTTTCTCCTGAAATCAATATTTTTCGAGATTCTGAAAAAAACTAATTAAAAAAAAAGTCAAAAGTAGTAACTTAATTTAGATTAATCTGCGCCAAAAATCCTTTTATTGCGTTCAACCAGGCTTTAAAGGGAACCCCTAGATCAAGTATCAAGTCAATATTCTTCGGTGACCTTTTTGGAAGTATATCCGCCCCGGTTTCCCCTAGTCAACTTGTTTAGCACCGATAGTGTTTATGAAATAGCGTAATTAGTTAACAGTTTCAGGTTTCGTAGCCCCGGGCAAAAACACTTATATTTTCAGTCCAGTGTCCGTCTGTCGTACTTTTTTCCCGGGAGGGTAGGGGGGGAGAGGGGAAGCAGAGTAGCGGAAAGGTATCAGGGCTGGAGGAGGGAGAGTAAGCGAGGGAAGTAGAGAAGGTTAGTAGGGGAGTGGTAGTAGGGGAGAAGCTGATGTCGTAATGGGTTACGAAATCCTTTTATGTAGGCGCATGAGGCCTACTTTGACTAATTTGTCTTAGCGGCGCGTGTCTGCTGGAGCCGTTTCTAATTCGTCATCGCTATATACTTCTTCTTTCTGATACACCCAATCCAAAAATTCGATTTCGTCTTCCTCAAGTTCCTTATCTGTATGGTCATGCATATTTTCAATAAATAGGAACCGAGATACTGGCCGAGAAAGTCTGACCTGTTATCCATTTTTGGCAAATGTTTTATTTCCAACTTCGACTCTCTCCATGTTTAAGGGAAGCAAATAGAAAAAATTGAAACTTGGTTCCATTAAAGTAAGAAATCCTTTTTTTAAAGGGAGATCAAGAGCACAATGAAATATTCACTGTTCCTCTAATTATCATAAAAAATGTGCAAGCGTGCTCAAGATGAAATCGTTCGATCTCTTATTGACCGAAGTCCTTTGTCGATTTAGACCTGCTTGAAGTATTTTTGATAAATAGGAACTGAGATCGGGACATTCTCTCCATAATTTATAGGAAAATAAATGTAAAAACTTGAAACTTAGCTTTACTAAAGTAAGAAATCTTCTCTTCAAAATGAAAACAAAAACATAATAATATATTTACTCTTTCTTGAATTAGCATAAAGAATTTAAAGGAATGCCCAAAATAAAAATCGGTCAGTCGAGCAGGATGCGAGCTTCAATCTTTTGTCAACGGATGGGAAATAGGAGAGATGGGACTTCGGTCGATACTAGACCGATTGATTTCGTCTTGAGCACCCTTGCACATTTTTTATGATAACTCGAGAACCAGTGAATATTTTATTATTTTCTTGTTTTTGTTTCAAAGAGGAGATTTCTTACTTTAAAAAAGCTATGTTTGACGTTTTTCCATAAACTTCCCTAAAGCATGCAAAGAGTGTCCCGATGTCAGTCCCTATTTATCGAAAATACTTCAAGCAGGGATCAATCGACGCGTAAATCAATAAGCTTACTTACGGGTCTTAAACAATATTTCTGACTTGATTTTTGGGAGAGTTAGTCATTTTCTAAGCCAAGCGTGGTTTTAATCTGCTTTTCCTAAGTGGACACATAATTTCGAACTGTAGTATATATAATAGATATCATATTTACCAATAGGATTAGGAAAAATCACTAAGAAACACATTATGCGAATCATGGTCCTCACGTTTTTTCGAAATAAAGAAATATTATGAAAAATATCGTTAAAAATTTAGCTTGTGTACAGTTGCACATATGTCGCAAGAATATTCGGTATCTCGTTCATCGTTCTAAATTATTTGCATTTCAATTATCTGTTCATTTAACAGTAAGGTCTTAAAAATAGTTGTGGTTTATGAAATTATTATGTATATTTCATATGAATCAAGTCTGTGACTACCAACACTTGTAAAATCGCATACATTTTTGAAATCGAAAAAAGAATAATTTTGATAAATAAATCAACTCCTCCGAGCATCAGGTAGTGATAAATATACATTGTTTGTAATTATGCAATCTGAGTTAATGCTTTTTTTCATACTTCATGATATGAGTTGGCAAGAGACACAAATAAAACACAGAATTAGAAAAAAAATCAAGAAACAAGTGTTTATAATTTTCATTGAATGTGCAACATTAGGGGCGGGATGAAACTTTTAGATAAAAATGTAGAAGAGATTACAAACAGAGGGAATTTGGAAAGAAATAAAGAACATTAGTAGCATGGCAGGTTATTGGGAAGCAGTAAAAAGTTCTTGATAATGAAAAAATAGGAAGAAAGGTAGGGGGCAGGGAATGAAAGTTGGAAAAAGTATTTCGAGAATCTTTTGTCCTGCCTACGAGCGTTGTAAGCGAGACGCGTAAAGAACCGAATTGTGCACCTCGGCGTATATACTATTTTATGTGACGACGCTGCATTAGAAGTTTTGTTGCGACACCGTAGAGTATCGTAATGTTGTACATTACGATACAGCGGAGTGTAATTTGAAGAGTGATCGTCCGCTGTATCGTAATGTACAACATTACTATACTCTACGCTGTCGCATAAAAACGCTTTTATGCACCGGAGTCACATAATAGTATATTATGTGCCGAGGCGCATAATGAGGATCTTTACGCGACGAGCAGCAATGCTCGCAAGACGGTCGAAGCCGAGGCGAGATAAGCCCTGCGAGAATTTTAAGCGAGTCGCGTGAAGACCCGAATTATGTGCATTGGCGCATATACTATTTTGTTTGGCGACGGTGCATTCACAAGTTTTGTTGTGACAGCGTAGAGTATCGTAATGTTGTACATTACGATACAGCGGAATGTAATTTGAAGAGTGATCGTCCGCTGTATCGTAATGTACAACATTACTATACTCTACGCTGTCGCATAAAAATGCCTAAATGCACCGGGGTCACATAAAAAAATGAAAAAGGGAAAATCTTTAGGGGAAGATCGCATAACAATAGAATTTATAAGAGGGATACCAAAGATTTGGGTAGAGGAATGTCATAAAGTATTTAATGGTTTTTGGTAAATGGGACAAATGGCAAAGGGGATGAATGTTATGAAATTTTTGCCTCAATAATGGACGAACGTAGCCGGGAGTGGCTAGGAAAAGAAGGCCTCTATAAAGGAAGCCAAGCGAGATTTAGAAAGAAAAGGTCGACAAGAGATATCTTTGTCTTAAATTTTGTGATTAATAACAAGATTGAAAGGAAATGTGGTAAATTATATGTAGCATTTGTAAATTTCGAAAAGGCGTTTGATAAGGTAAACAAATTTTGGTTCAAAAACTGTATAATATAGGGATCAAAGGAAGAATGATGGAAATGATACATGCGAAGAGACTCAGAATCAGGTGATAATTGAAGAAGGATTTATAGACAGTTTCAGAACTGTTCTGCTTCATATTTGTATTGATAATATGGATGATATTTGGGAAAGGGGAAACACGGGAGGATCATTGATGCGGAAAAGTAACATTTTTATCCTGAAATTCGCAGATCTTCCAGTGATTAAAGACGTCCCAGAGGACTCAAAGGGGTTTATTAGAATAGGTTATCGATATTTAATTTCGAGGCCGCACGGTTGAATAGTTTTGTCTAATTTTTTTTGCATATGTCACCTACATAGTATTCTCTTTTGACGTTCAGAGCCGGGTTTTCGAAACTTTTTGTCAATTTTTTTTATCAATCGAAAACATAAGTGCAATAGCAGTGACGCTCAGTGTTAGCTTTCTCTGTGCTTTCGCCGCGTGACAGCGGACCCTTAGCTCAGCGTTCGAAGCGGATACCCCGCTGCGAGTGATTTATCTGGACCGAATAACCCTTTTATTGTTATGAGATTAAGGCCAGTTAAGGCGAGTGCTATAAACCATAAGGGCCCTTTTCATGCGAACGCCCATACATTATCTGAGATTACCTCCTTGCACGAAGCAAGAAAACAAAAGCAGCTATTACAGTAGTGAAGTCTCCAATCCGCTTTATTCCACTGATTAAGATTCATATGCGGAGAAAATTCAATATATACTTCAAAATAATTAAACTAATGATTGCTTAATTAGCAGAAAAAAATGTATAACTGAAGCAACGACATTTATATTGGATCCGACCTCAAATATTGTTAGAAACGATACAAAGATATTGGAAAAAGTGTTCTAATAGGAATTGTCAGCATTATTTGTTTCACTATCATTAGCAATGAAACACATTTTGGAATCGTTAAAGGAATATATTATATAACAGACATACATACATACTGTATAACATGCAGTATGTATGTATGACATACATACATACTGTATAACATACAGTTTCCTCTTTAAAAATCACAATTTCTTTTATGAAATAAACGTTACTTTCTTTGATTTGATTTTTCAGCATTTTTTTGTTTGAACTGCAAAGTTTTTCCGTTTATATCTTAGTAGAATCTGTACAAATCATTATTGAACCTCATTTTTTATTTAAATACATTTTAATCTTATTCACATTGTCATTATTTTCAATTTCAAGTGCACCAGGTGACAATGATAATTTTTATCGACGAAAGATAAACAAATGCTTTACGTCTGAATAGTCTGAATATAGCTCATTTATTTAGTAAGGCTTAGTCTTCGAATTACTAAACCTTCCTGAATGAATAAGAAGTTTTTAACTGCAAATTAGAACAGATGCTTGGTAAAGGATTTGGTAAACGATTTCGCATAATCTCCTTACTAAAAAAACTATCAATTCAGATTGAGGGAGTGTCAACTTTTTAACACAGCTATACTTTTGTGTGCACATATTAGATGAAAATATTGAACCGTGCGGCCTAAAAATTAAATACTGCAAACCTATTGTAATAAATCATTTTAAGGCAAATACTGAAATTTTTGAAGGAGTACATAAGTTCACATCAGTAGAGAAATATAGCAAACATATCAAAATTATGTTTAAAGAAACACAAAAAGTGACCATTGCAGCACATAAGTGATGACCATAGCAAAAATATATGCTTTAAGTTGAAAGCTTTACCTAATGATACACTTGCGAAATCAAGTGGGCTTTATGGGATCGAGATTTGGCGGTGGAGAATAAAAAGGAAATGAAGAAAGTTCAAGCTAGGCTCTCCAAAATTGTACTGAGAATTAATAGGAATACACTGGTATCATATTTGGAGAAGAGAAGCAAATAGAAGTGATTTTAACATAGAAGTTGAAAATAAAGTTGGAAGGTATGCCGCTGAAGTTCTAAAGATGGAATATTGGTTTTCAGCTTGTAAGTTTTTTAATTTGCTAATAGTTTTTCAATAATAATAGAAAATAAGATATCTATATAGAAGGGTATTTCATTAATGTAAAAATTCAGAACCATGTTGCTGTGAGAAAATATACAATACAATACAAAACGGTCCTAAATAAAATTAAATATTTTAACAAAACAGTTAATGCTTTGCGACTTTTGAATTCGTGAATATTTAGACTAAATGAATTAGCAATTTGATACTACTCTTTAATCGCTCACTTTTCTGTAATAGAATTAGTAGAATTTCACTATTATAATGAGTGAAATTCACTAATTTAGATTTAGAGAGTAGAAATGAGGGTAAATGTATAAGTTATAAAAATTATAATTTATGACATACTACAATTCAATCAAATAAAAAATAGGTCAAATTGGGTAAATACCTTCCAGGTATAACTTCATCTTTAATAAAAGAAAATTTATGTAAAGCGAAATTTGGTATTAGGGAAACCACAAGCCCAAAACTAGTAAAAAAATGTTTCAAAATGTTTGAAGATTTGTATAATGATCTCAATTTCATTTATCTGTTTGAATTATTTGTATTTCATACATTTTATTGCATGTAAACTGAATAATTTAGTAAGAGAGAAATAGATATGCTAAACAGAACAAGAGTTCAGTTTTTGTTTCAGCTTATTTTTCTACACCTTAATTTAAAACTCTTTATAGACCCCAAGCTACTTTATATTATTGTATTGTATTATAAATATTATACTCACCAATAGGATTAGAAAAAAGCACTAAAAGTGTATACAGAATGTCAAACACGGTGCTCATTTTTTCGAAATAAAGAAATCGTATGAAGAATATAGATAATAATTTAACTAATAAATATTCTTGAAAATGTTGCAAGATGTATACTTTTTGTTATCTCATTTGTCACTCAGAATTCTGAATTATTTGTATTTCATTAATATATATCTCCCACAATGAAGTCGCGAAAATACTTTTGATTTATAACATTAATGTGTACAACTTATATGGATCAAAACTACGACTTGCATCACTTGTACAGACGCACAAGTGTTTGAAATCTAGGAAAAAATGATAATTTATATGTAAATCCACTCCTCCGGGCATTACGTAGTGATAGATAAACATTGTTTCTAATTATGCAAACTACGTTTATGCTCCTTCAGTCGACTTGTGCTTGAAAAAATAAAAATATTTACATACTTCATTAAATTAATTGGCAGAAGACATAAATAAAAATTGGAACTTTCCTCGGCTACTTTTTCAAAATAATTTTCATTAAGAGATTTGTCCACATTTGGAGAACGATAGATAGTCATTACTTCCTACACAGGAAAAAATTAATTTGAAAAAAAAAGCATTTTGCACATGCTTCGATAATTTTATTAGAATTTTATATTGCAAAGCCTGTCATATAAAACTATCTTCCGTATTTGCGTCAGCCGTTGCCAAGGTAGCTTAATATAATTTTTTTATTTTTTATCAATTCAATTTAAGCCCTTTTGACTAGAAAATGTTGCTTTTCAGTTAAGGGTCAACATCCGACTCAAAATAAGCCCAGTGTGTTTCTCTGTGGGACAATATACGCGTAATGACTTTAGAATAATATTTTTAAAGAAGATAAAAGAAAAATAACAAAATGATTTCATGTTCAAAGTTCGTACAACTAATTTTTTCATTTTAATTTTTTATTTATTGAAATATTTATTGTAGCTGTAATGGCGTATAATGTATACAAGATATGCGTGTGTGTGTGTGTATGAATAATTGAATGGTACAGTACATTGCCAATGTGACTTGTAGTTTGATGAATTGTGCTTCCTTAATCTTACTCTATGAATTTTTATCAGACAGGTAACAATTAGTTGAATACCTTGAATTTGGTTTTAAAAACAAGTTGGAAGTTCGGATAAAATTCGCGGTACCGACTTTATTCCGTTTTTATGAATTACACTCTACAATACAAAATCTTCTTTTGTAGTTTTTGTTTGAATTGTTTAATTTGTTCGAAAGATCTTATGAGATCTTTGCATTTTTTTGGGTCTGTGAATTTTCAGAATATTACTGTTATTTTATCATTTATTTTAATGAGTGCATCATATTGCTTAGCTTCTTTGCTGTTATTATTAAAATTTTATGTTAAGATCATCTCAACCTATCTATACAATTGACGGGCGATATAGGTGCGAATTTTATATAAATGATAAGAATAAGATTGGCTCATAACAAATCACAACCTAGCCAGTAAACCATCGTCTGGCCATTTACCGACAGACGATGACGATTCGTACTAGTGCTAAGATGCCACCGATCTAAGGTAGATCCCTTCCTGATTGACATCAATCAGATACCTAGTAGTAACGTACATTACCAGCCGATGATAGGATAGAATCCTACATTACCAACTAAGGATGGGATAGAAATTCACACTTTTTCAGTCGGTAATTCCGAAATGTAGATCTACTCAGTAAATTAGTATCTAGATTACCATCAGTTGGTAAAGTAGGAATCGGATAGATTTTCCCTAACGTCGATTATCTAAGTTTTTACTTTACCAACAAAGGCAAGAGTCTCATGTAGGTAGCGATGGATAATATACCACCAGCCGATAAGTTATTACTCATAACAGACTGCGCCACCGCCAAGTCAGTTAAATTGGCGGCAAATTCAAAGTTGAGTATGAAAAATTTAAATTTGATACAGGGGCGGAAAATTTGAAAGTTTCATCAGAAGTAAAAATTTCTTTGCGCACGTGTAGGAAATATTACACATATTAGGTGATGTTGACAGGGGACTGATCTCAAATGTTTTTACAACTTTCTTGTCTGGATGGCTGCATAAATTAGTTTAAAGAAGCTAGGAATAGAACCTTGACCAAGAACTGTCAGGCTAAGTTAATCTAAAAAATAAGGCTGTGTATAGATGTCCGGTGCCGGGTGCTAGGTTGGTATCCGGTCGATTGCTCTGATTGGTTACACGGCAGTGGGCGGGGTCTGCCAGACAGCAGAATAGCGTACGGCATTCGACTTAATTTGAAGTACTTTTTTAAAACTAGTAAACTACTATGATATTCCTCCAACAAATAGAATTATATAAAAATCTTCGTTGTAATAAAAGAATGATAAAGTAAATGTACAAGGAGAGATAAAATCGAAAATACCAAATAACTAATTTTAAATAGAGAATTACATATTCAAGTTTGTAAAAACATTACACTTATATTCTCCTTTCAAAATTATATACTTCACTTTGAGGTTTATGCCTTGTCTTCTTAGTGAAAAAAGAATGATCAAGTTAATGGACACGGAAAGATAAAATCAGAAACACCAAATAACTCATTTTAAAAAAATAATTACATATTCAAGTATGTCGGATGCCGTACACTATGCTGCTGTCCGGCAGACCCTGCCCACTGCCATGTAACCAATCAGAGCAATCTACCGGATACCAACCTAGCGCCCGGCACCGCACATCTATACATAGCGTAAAAATGAAGCATCATTATGTTGCAAAATACTATCTAAGTGGAAGTTAAAAATATCTAGAAAGCTTAATTTTTATCAAATGAAATACTGACTCCCTTATATTGGTCGCCACCCTTACTCTACCTACACTTCTAGAAAGTGTTTCAGACATGAGCTATTATCGTCTGTCGATAAATGACCAGTTGCTGATAGACTATCGTGTAGCTAAGCACAGAACTATGCTCTTGTTAGCGATCTCGATGCAGGATATTCATCTGATGACACTAGTATTTTTATAAGCTCCTCGATTTGTCTTTCGGCAAGTGATCATAGTACCTTGTGAAAAAACCTAGCTCTGCTAGATTTGGTCTTTTTTCAGCTGATGGCCTATCCTAGAATTGAACCCAATAGTAAGCAAGCTTTTCTTGAATACATGAAGTAAAAATACAATTACTAGTATGGACGTACCTCCTATGGCACTACTCGCTAGAGTATCATGTCTTTTTACACAGATATGATGTTGGCTCAAAGTGGTTAATTGGTTTCCTTGATTTAAAAGCGTAATATCCGCTTTTCCTCCTTACCATGTAATTGCCGATTTAATTACCTATAGTGATACTCCTTGGCGTTCATTAGTATTAAAATAGTATGTTTTAGAAATTTCTAAACAATAAATAAATCTAACGTTGCAGTGGAATACACACTACTGGTTACTAAGGTACTATAGAAATGGATACTGCGCTGGAGAAGCACCAGGGACTGGCCATAACAGTGCGGGATCATTTGCTCGCTGCTGCCGTACCGTATGCCATCAGTAGTAACAGCTGAAAGTAGTTTGACGTCTACCATCGTTAATATAAAATAAAACTGTATTTGCTATTAAAACTTTTAATTTTTTTTTCAAACTTTACAAAAAATTATTTTGTCTACTATTATGTGGTAAAGGCTGAATCAACGGTTATGTATAATCTAATGTAATGTCTACACACCAAATATTTGTTTATCATTAGATTCGCCAAAAAATAGAACATTTAATTCCGATATGTCCTTTGAACGCACGATGGCTTCCAGGGCTCGCAACGCTCTGATGCAGACTTTACCGTTTATATCGTAGTCTCAGATGTATATATATCAAAATGTGTACATAATGAATAATAGGAGGAATAATGAATTAGAAACTAGTGCAACATGACAAATTAGGAATATAAAATAAAATTCTTCATTTATTCACAGAACTTATTGGTATGATATGACAAAAATGTTTTCCTTTTTTAATGCGCACGCAAATTTGAAGAATGATTAGAATCACGAATACTGCGATGAATTCCAATGTGTATATGGAGTGGTTCGGCATAAAACAGGTTTGATTCGAACCAGTATTGTTGAAGGAACCGTCTATTCAAACGAGAATTCTTGGGTATTGCTACGTTTTGAAGGGTATTTTTGTTTACCTTAACCCTTTTATATCGACCATCTATAAGAGCGAGGAATGGATACAAAAGTCCATAATCTAAAACTGCTCCAACGATCCATTCACCCTCTACTGCTACTAGAAAACAACGTTCTGGTAAGTTCATAACCAAACCTCGAATACTTTCGTAATTACGAAGATTTACAAGATAGGAAATGATCGGCAGTTTTTCCGGTGGGCTTAAAGTTGGTTCTGTAACAAGAAAGTATAAGTAGGAAATTAGTTATTGTATTGCATGTATTTATTGCACTTTCTCTTTTACGAGATGGAGAGTCCTAAAAATCCTTTACAAAATCATATCATCTCAATGATTGTAAGCCGAACTCCGTCAGTTCACACATCCTCATTTACGTTATGCGGAAACGGAAGCCCTAACCCTAATCTTCTTCTCTCTCATCCACTCTCCTTATCGTCTCTAAGTGCGTCTTTATCTCATATATGGGGACACAGCACCTATTTACCTCACACGAATACTAAATTCCTGCTCTGCTTCACACGTCTGCTATCAAAACTGCTTCTATTATCAAAAACACAAAAGAGGCAAAATCATCCTTATCATCTCTATTTATATACCTTCTTCTCCTACACGCGGATACCTAGCCCCAAACCTTACACTTCCTTGCTCTGTTTTGCACTTCTGCATTCACATGAACTTCTTTTATTAAAAACCAAGACCAAAAATGTATCTTTATCGTCTCAAACTTTCTCCATCGCATACACTCGATGACCTGGCATCGAACATCAAAACCAAAACACCAAGATTCTTTTATCATTCTACTTATCCAAAGTTTATCTCCCACTATCTTAAATTATTCGCCAACTTGTAACTTGACTTATTCCGGTATCCACATAGGCAGAAGATAACTTCTACCACACACATCTGGTCTTGTAAAGCCTTCACAAAATAAGTTTTCCTAACACCAGGTGCTCCAGCACACCTTTCCCCACACTTTCCCCTTGCGCTGCTGTACACATCTGCACCCTCCCCCACTATGCTCCGCCATGGTCCCAGTTATGTCCATCCTCTTCCTGTCCCTTCTTAGCCATTCCTGGATTTCCTCTTCCCTTTGGGCTGGATCCTCCTTTTTTGTCCTTCTATATCTTCAGCTGAAGAAGCATGCCTCCGTCCACTTTCCAAGATCTTTCGATTTTCGCCACTAACTTCGAATTTGCGGCCAGGATTCCCACCACACTTGTCACCTTGTCCTCATCCTTTCTTACTTCTATCACTTTCAGATTCCTCCTCTCGTTTCATTTCTCCACTCTGCATTGCCTCCTTTCCCTCTCGCACTCCGCTTCTCTCTCCCTTGTTCCATCACTCAAAACAACTGAGCTAAGGACTAGCTTCGCCTTCACCACTGCTTAAGTCAAACACCTTTCGACGCCTTTTCAATTTCTCCACTAAGCTGCCCTAGCAGTGCTTCCTTCCAGTACGTCACTACTATAACCTCACGTCCAAATGTGCCACTTTTTCGTTCAGCTACTTTTCACACCTCTGCTTTACATCCTTTCTGGCATTCACTTCCACTGGACCCAGACACCTTTCTTCATCTTCTTAAAACTCCTTCTATCATTTTCTCTCACATCTGTCCCACAAAAACCTTCCAAAGCTTGCCCTGGTACCTCACACACGTCTACCTCCTATCCACGGTGAACAGCAATCCTTATTATTGTACTGATTATAGTAAGTTAATTATACGTATATAAGCAGGCCCAGACGGGCCTCGCCGCCAAATAAGGCGATCCGGCCGGGAGTACCTATCTAAAAATATCGCCTTACTATGCATTATACACAGAGAAGACTTTTACGTATTCTCACTCTTGACCATTATAAGAGATAAATAAATAAGGTTTCCGTTGACACAAACATAATAATGACTTATGTAGCTTATATGATTGTAATGTTTCTGTAAAAGTTCCGGCTTTGTGCGAGTATCCGAAAAAACTTCACCAGTCTCAAGATTCGTGTTTTTCTTCACCCCAATATTTAGGAAGAGCTGTGGTAACTTCTCTGCCTTTTTCATAAAGCATTCTAGGTAGGGGGTGGGGATACTGTATGTTATGGGCAACCAACAATCCTAATAACTTTGTTCCCGTTAATATTGTGTTGGTTGTGATTGAAATGCAACGTTTGCTATTTAGGATTTAATTTCCATGGAAAATATGAGTTAACTATCCTCCCCTAGAGGCTATAGCACCTTGTAGTTAGTTGGAAGGCTTAAGCGTGCGGGACAAGGGTGCCAAACGGTCCTCGGCCTACACGTGGGTGGATATGTATGAAATGATTCCTATAAAAAGGGTCTCCTGGGTGTAAGATTGTAGTGTGGTAGAAGGGTGAATGAGCCTAGCTGACATGGGTTTTGCTGAATCTCTGGGTCGACGTCCCTCCTGGACGGATATCAAGTTTGGAATCGGGACGGGAATGGGGGCTGTGCCCCCGGCTGTTTCAGGAGCTGAGGGATTTTCGGTTCATATGAATGTGGTTATGAAAATGAGAGCGGCCAATGAGTACCTTACAAAAAGAAAGGCATCAACGTTTCTCTGAGAAGGAAAATGAAGAGGTAAGCGCAGCAGACAAGAAGGGCAGCTGCGGGGACTGGAGCATCAGCAGCAACAATGCCGACAAGCAGCATTCAGACCCGGGAGAGAGGAAAGGGCTCAGAGTACACCCCACCGGGGGGTCACCAGAAGGGCGCTCGAAAGAGTGTCCCCAAATGAGTAGCCAAAATTCGAGAACTCCTTCTGCCGGGAAGGGGACTTCGTATTTGTCGCAGCCGACCTAGCGGCTAAAGCTTGACTGAAAAATACAGTGGCAGAGGCAAGGTCCTGAGGAGGTGCAGACCTCAAAGTTGGTGCGATCATATTGGTCCAAAAGATGATGAGACCTACGTCGTTGATCCCAGGCAAAAGAATGCTTCAGCATGAATAAAAAATTCTTAATCTCTCCATGTGCGATTGAAAATTTAGTGTCGCTTATATCTGCAAATTAAATTATTGTAATTAAAAAAAGACTCTATAGGAAAAAAGCACTTTTTATACACTAATGCACAACTACCTAGTAAATTGTCCAATCTCCAGTATTGTCGATTATTGCTTGAGATCGTTTGGGCATGCTATCAACCAATCTTTCTGCATACATTGGAGAAAATGACTACCAGATTTCTCGAAGACGTCGTGATAACTGTTTGAGAGTGAATGAACGTTTTCCCTTGAGTTTCCTCTTCATAAAACTCCAAATATTCTCGATTGATGATAAATTTAAATTTAAAGCTTTTTCGGGTTTCAATCGTGTGCAAAACTACGAAACTTGCCGACGTTTCGTATTTTATTGTTTGTATTATTCATGGTTTAGATTGTACACCCAACTACCGCCTTTATGCGTGTATTTTGTTTTGCGAGCCGAAAATCATGTCCGAGTTAAGAAGTGATTCGTCGTACGGTTGAGAGTCATTGTTGTAACGTCAGTCCCACCAAAACTTCTGTTACAGGGCAGGGGGAGGGGGGGGTAAGGAAAGGAAACCGAGAATCACATCCAATTTCAAACCTATTAACACTTGCATGATCAACCACAATTTGTTTGATTTCATTATCAAGCAAACTTTTTTCTGACTGTATCATTGTAATTTTAAATGAAAAATTAAAACTAGTGAAATCTTAGATACCATTCAATATAATAAATTTTATGTACATTGAAGCATATTTTGCTTCATAACTTAATTCTAGAGAAGAGTGAGAAATGACTTCTCAAGTACTTGTTTTTCTGCTTATGTTTTAAATAGGTAATTTTTTTCATCTGATTTGAAGAAATCTCTTGAAATACCTAACAAAAATAATTAGGGTATTATTTTTAAGGGGGAAAAAGATGATAGTATTACTATATTGAAGCTTTATTACTTGCAGCTTTCCCTAAAATCGCTTCACAACCAATTTTTCGTACATACTAGTAAGCATCGACATTCTTGCTCTGCGTTTTGAAAGTTTACGTAACACACTTGTATTTTCACAAATTTGTTATCCAATAAGTACTACTACACTAAAATCCATTATTAAAAAAAAACATCATTTACAAGTGTTACAATGTTCTGAACAAAATACCAAGTCAAATCATTCAATTGAGAAAAAAAATAGTTTTTTTCTCAACCCTTAATGATCACACGGAGTGTCTCACACTCCACGGGCTTTCCGATTTTTTTCCGATTTTCTACGTTTCTATAAAGTATTTTTTTCGAATAGTTCAATTATCACTGAGGCTTTGGGGATATTTTTTCCTATTTTGTATTGTTTCAACATCACTCATGATTTTTTTTTATCCAAAAATATTTGAAGATGTATTTGGAGGTGTGACCGTTAAGGGTTAATTTGAGTTCAATCTTTGCTTATATTACACATAATTGTTTCCTTCAAGGCTAAAGAAAACATTAGCCCCTTCTATATTTTATGTCATAGTGAATCCGAGCTTGCATAATATCTTTACGAGTCAAAACTTGTATATGGTTCCTATTGCATTGGTCTACTTGGACAAGATGGTCATATCGATGCATCAGCCGAATATAATCGTCTTTATCTATTATAGCAACGATTTTACCCTGCTGTGTTTCTAGTACCGGAAGAAGTGAGTTATTTGGGGTTATATAGACCGGAACATCATTATTTTCTCCTGTCATGTAAAAAATATCATATCCAACAGGAATATGCTTACGAGCCCAGAAAAAATCGGATGGTCCTTGTGGTCGGATTTTTGGACGTTTTTCTTGTTTTGGTTGTTTTAGTTGTTTCAGTGCTTTCATTTGTTTTGACGGCATCTGTGTACTTAATTCTATAAGAAAAAATAGACAAGGATCAATTTTATTACTTAAAACGTTAAATATAAAAGTGCCACATTTGTATTTGTTTTTGAGAAATTCAATCAAAAAATGCTTATAATCACATCAGCATTTTTCATACAATTTCTTTTGTTCTAATTATTATAGAAAGTTACCATCATTTGTTCAGACTTTTATCTTTAAAAGATTATCGCCAGCTTTGCTATTTTTATTATTTTTTTATGGTTCAAAGATTACCTTTCAAATCTTAATTACGTCTAAAAATATAATAGTGCACCCCTCTAAATTCAACCCATGAAAATGTATTAAAATCATTTATTAAATAAATTTTCAGAGAAACTTTCAAGTGTCAATGCCCCTGCGCGTGAGCGAGGCTAAAGATAACATCTAAAGCAGACGTTACATGAAAATGTAACTTCCGTAAGAAAAAGGCCCACTTCATGGAACCTTCTAAGTTAAAAAATAAAGCACGGAGAACTTTAAAAATTGGAACTTCCAAAATAGCTTTTCGAAAAAAAAAAATTTTAAGTATGAGGAAAGCCATGGAAGAATTGGGCAATGCGATGCAGATGAACATACATTAATCGACAGAAAGAAAAATGTAATAATCGATAATGCAATGACAAAAAAAATAACACAAAGGCCAATATCTGAACCTTGATTTGTTTATAGGAGAAATTCAATCTATATCAATTTAAATACTTAATTATTAAGTCTTCTAAAAAATTTCACGCGCATCAGTTCACCCTACATTTTGGGTAATGCGGCGCGCAATATTATTTTGATCTACTTGCAAGTTAAAAATTATTTTCTCATAATCGAACGCACAATTTTAGTGAAATCGGATATCTATATTCATTTGCAGTTTAAAAAAATGTGAGATCATATTTTGGAAATTATTAGCATCCAAAACCATGAAAGTATGTACAATATGCAGCATTTCGACATTTTACCATTAAAATGGCCGTTCGCGACGCGCCGCATAACTCGCTTGTGTATAGTAAAATTGTTACCAATCTTTACCAATCCTGTAACATCTCAAATATGTAAAACTGTAGAGAGAGTCGCGTAAAAAGGCTCAAAATTGACTACTTTATCACTAAGAAGATATTCCTAACTGTAATTTTTTAAAACTTTATCTGTATGGGCTAAGAAAGTCAGCCACCATATATTCTGTAAGCCCTTTAAAAGGTCAAAAATCGTCTAGGAAAATCGAATATATCGACTGTATTCTACTTTCAAGTTTTTTGCAATTCACAGTTTCTCCGAACGAATCGAAACGAAATCCAAATTAAAGTACACCCTACTTTCAATTGTAGCACGAGTTGCGCACGTAATATTGCGCAACGTGACGCAGTTACCAGCTAGGCCGTTGGAATACTGCGCTTTATCGCTATGCTACTGTTTTGTCATGCATAAGTGACCATGGCACATTCCCGTGCGGCTCCTCTCATCCGAAACCGCGGCGCGGCGTAATTCTTGGAACGCCTGAATCGAAATTTCTACAATGGAAATTCGCGTGTATATAGATAGGAGAATTGCTGGTGGATGCGCTAGACATGGCGACATTTTCAATTTTTAAGTACACTAGACTTTGGATTGTAGCAATTTCGATTCGGGCATTCCAAGATTTACAACGCAGCGGTGCGGTGGGTGTTGATGAGAGAAGCCGCGGGGGGATGTGCCGTGGTCACTCATGCATTACAAAACAGCATAACGATAAAGTGCAGTACTCCAACGGCCTAGCTGTAACTGCGTCACATTGTGAAACATTACGACACGGCCCTGAAGTTTACGTTTTGGTTAATTTCAATCGGAGCCAAGGTCGGAACCAGCATTTAAAAAGGAATTAAAAACATTTTAAAGCAAAGTGTTAAAATTTTGCAACATTACAAAATTTTAGAAAAAATTTGAAGAATTTTAAGAGATATTTAGAAGCTTTCAAAAGATTAGCAAAAAATTCAAAACTTGTAACGATTTCTAAATTTTCTTCTTAAATGTAAACTTTTGAAGATTTCGAAAAAAGAAACTTTTTATGAATTTTGAAGTGTTTAAGGAGAATTAAGGAATTTTCTTAAGATTTCTGGAAAAAATTGTATGCCGTTTTACATTGAAAAATTTATTTTAATAGGGTATTTCAGAATATTTCGAAAAATTTCGAAATTATAAAAAAAGAATCTAGGCAATTTTTTAAATAATGCCATTTTTTTCAATTGTGGGACAAATTCGAATTATTTTAAAAGATATTTTGAAGGCTTAGAATTTTATGCAGAACTTGAACTGGAAACGTAGTTTATGGACGGTCCATAACGAGGGATGATAGAATCAGATTCAGTCAGTATAGTTGTATAGTGTATACCATGAAATTTTTATTAGTTTCGGGAAGACTCTCAAACCCGTTGAAAGGACAGAGTATAAATGAATACAGTGCAACTATAGATATTATATTAAAAATCAAGTTATTATATTTACCAATGGAATTGAGGAAAACCACTATGGTGAAGAGTAGAGTAGCAATGAAGACCCTCATTGTCTCGACGAAAGCAAACTAATTATATTAGAGAATCGTCTGAATAGTCTGACTAATGAAAATCATAAGGTTTCATTCGAGTATATATACTATAGTCGTTATCTGATTCGTCCTTTTAAATTAGCATATTACTTGAGGAATTAAAGTATCAAAGTTATCGTAACCTGCATCTGTTAGTCATGATGTGGCCGCACTTATTTCAATTATTTTTACTTACATCAATTTAATTTTTTCATCTGACAAAAATTATATCATATTAATCTCCCGTAGTAAAAAACTTTCTGAAAGTATGAAAACAAGTTCAAACAATATAAAGATGACTCAAAACTTTAGATTTATTACTTCCCTCTTGTAAATTTATCCTACAGAACTTTATTTGCCCTAAAAATACCTTTCATTATCAGTGTGTACATGAGAGTTCAAACGGAATATAAAGTCCAAGAGTTCCAGATTATACTGCTACTCGCATAATAGATTCCCCATTGTTTGCTCCTCAAAATTAAAGTAGTGGATTTCTTTGCGACTCGAATTCGAACTTCTAGATTATTCTGCTGAACGAATAATAGATTCCCGATTTTTTGCTCCTCGAAATTAAAGTACTGGAATTTTTTCTATTCGAATTTAAAATTCTAGATTATTCAGCTACTTGAATAATAGATTACTCATTTTTTTTCTCCGCGAATTTGAAGTTCTAGATTATTCTGCTACTCGAATAATTGATTCCCGATTTTTTTTTTGTCGAAATTAAAGTACCGGATTTTGTTGCTGCTCGCATTCGATGCCCAAGTTTTTTTGCTACTGGAATATTAGATTACCGATTATTTCGCTCCTCGAAAATAAAGTAACAAATTTTTTTGTTGCTCGAATTCGAAGTTCTAGATCATTCTGCTAGACAAATAATAGATTTCAGATTTTTTTGCTCATCGCAATTAAAGTACCAGATTTTTTTGGTACTTTAGTTTTGAGCAACAAAATTTTTGATAATCTATTATTCGAGCAGAAGAATAATCCAGGACTTCGAATTCCAGTAGCAATAAAATCCTGTACTGTATTTTCAAGGAGCAAAACAATTCGTGATCTATTATTCGAGTAGCAAAAAAAATCTCGTAATTTTAATTCGAGTAGCAAAAAAATGCAGTACTTTAATTTCGTGGAGTGAAAAATCGGGAATCTATTAGTCGTGTGGCAGAATAATCTAGAACTTCGAATTCGAGTAGCAAAAAATCCAGTACTTTATTTCCAAGGAGCAAAAACGGCAGTAATCTATTATTCGAGTAGGAGAATAATAAAAAAAGCTTTGAATTCGAGTAGCGAAAAAATCCGTTACTTGAATTTCCAGGAGAAAAAAGTTCGCGCGAATCTATTATTCGAGTAGCAAATTAATCTGGATTGTCGAATCCCGCTTTGTCAGTTTTTCTATAATTCCTTTTAACCTTTAAGATATTTACATATTTATGCCTACAACATATATTAAGATTAACGCTTTAGTAAATGTTCGAATTGAATTGCGTACCCCAGCAATTGTCGATTGAGGATTTCATTTCGCAATTGCAACCAATCGATTTCACTTTTACTCTTTTCGCAGGGTTTATGAACTTATATTGCCGCAATATTGGTTCAAACATGTCGCTGTGGCTGTAAGTGCGTTTGCGTGTTATAAATCATCAGAAAATGATCCAAAAATAAAAGATTTCCCATTTAAATTATTATATTTTTAATTCCTTGAAAAATAATTTTTTTCAACATGATGAAATCTTTCTCATTTATGGAGACTAGTGTTATAAAGATAAACGAAAGATAACAAGCAACTAGTCTCAGGTGTCCGCCTGCAGCATGAGGTATATTTGCACGCTTACGACACGTGCTGTACTGCGGAATATGATGATGAACCTGAATCTCCGAGGTCATTCAACAAATGGCACGGTGAAACATAGAGGATTTTTTGTTTAATCATATTTACTTGTCATCATTTCACCATTTCTTCTAAAAATCCAGTTTATCATCATTTTATTTTCCAATCTAGTCTACATTTTACAGGATTTTTAGTTTTTATTACAGGATTAATTCGAATCTTGGAGATGAAAGAATATTTCTTTATTATGTAAGAGCAAATAAAAAATCATCGATTGAAGTAAAAAATTCAAAATTGATTTTTTAGGGGAACGCCCTTTTTCGCGGATGGTCAGCAATATACATCTACTAATTATATATTTTATTCTAGTACTTTACCTAAAAATAAATTTAAATGCGCAAATTCAGTTTCTCCCACTAACATAAGTAAATCTAAAATATAAGTAAAGTTGTTTGTAAATAAAACTTGTTGAAAATATATTGGGGCATGTCTAGAACCGCTCACTTTTCAAAAAATAACAATAAAGGACTTTATTTTTGTAAGTACGCCTTTGTAAATTTTACTATATGTGACCGTCCACGACGAAAGGGACCTGACGCGGAAAAAATCGATTTGTTATTAAACTGCAAAGTGAGGCCCTCACATTAGTGATAAGACATCAATGTCGAAATATCGGAAATATCGATATTTTGGTTCCGATATATCGATATCTTACTTCGCAGTTTCGTGTTTCGTTCATTGTTTGTTGATTTTGCGGATTGAATTGAAAATGTTTCCTTTGGAATTTATTTGCCAACAAAATAAATTCTTGTGTTGATATTAACATTATTTTTTCAATTTATTCCTCGATATTTAGATTAGTTTGTTAATGGTTATCAGTTAAATTAATAATCAATAATAAATTTAATTAATTAAATTGGTAATTTAAATTTGGAGATATTCTTGTGCGCATGCGCAATATTTTATTACCATATATCGGTCACTATCGATATTTCTTTTTGTTATCAATATTTTTTCTAGTATCGATATTGTCTTTTCGATACTATCGATATCTGAGACATCAATATTTTTGTTTCGATGCCCATCAGTACTTCTCACGGAATTCCTGTGCTGCACCGCCTCTTCAATCGCTCCTCCTGTAAAATGAAGCCATCATGCATTACGTCCCTTTCTTCGTGGAGTGTCACATATTATCTAAGAGTGCTAACTAATTATGTTCTTTAATTGGACAGACGAAAACAGATGTTTAATTATCGTGTAATAAAGCACTTACTTTTCTCATCTGCTGTTAAAGATCTATGATAGTATATTATGCTAAAAGGGCGGGAAGCAGGTGAAATCGACTCATTCCCATGTAGAATACGATACAATTTTCCTGACTTCGCTAAATTGCCATATTCACATGCGTGCAATAGCGGATGCGGAATCGAATTTTCTGAATATGTGACGGGTGAGTATGTATTAAAATCTGCAAGGAAGAGTTGAATCACTCTATAGACTAATGTAGAGATACTCTAGGGAGAGTTGAGAAATAAACTCACACAGGCTCACACAGAGTTGATACTACACATCACGCAGAGATGGGAGAACGCGGATATCTCTGGCATGAGCAGCAGTGATTCCTGTGTATTTTTAGTTTGGCGCATATTGTTACATAACCTAAAAATACACAGGAATCACTACTGTGCATGCGAGAGATATCCGCGTTGTTTTCAAACGCGCGCAACTCTTGACTGCGCAGAAAGCACGATTTCGTGACACCACTGGTAACATAACCCAAAAATGAACACGCCGGGAATAACTAATACGCAAACTCCGCCTGCACTTTCGGTTCAAGTTTAATCGCTGCCTCTTGAGTGAAGCGAAAGTGGCCAATTCCTGCCGTGCATCAGTTGGCGGCGCGAAAGTAATACATGGTACGACTGCATGAAAGTGATGGGATTATGTGCGCGCAGATCTCGTATGTCTCTAACTTCACTACAGCAGCGCTGCACATAACCTCGTAGCTTCCATTAATCTCACGTGTCATCCAGGTCTAGTGTCATCATTTCGTTGAAATCGAGTGTCTCGTCGAAATCTCGTAAAATCCAGTCTCTACAGACCCCCCTTTCAATGCATGGCAGTGTCATTTTTTATCTCGCTATCACATAAAAGGCGGTACTACTGAGAGCCGGTGTCACTTTCAGATGGCTTTCAAATAACTTTATGAGTTATTTAGGCAATGATAACAATAAAATAATTTGTTTAAATAATTTTACAATTATTAAAATAATACGTATTTGTTCAAGTATATATTTTACCTGAAAAAAGCAGGAGAAACATATTATCTCACTAAATTTTCGATAAATTTTAATATTTTTAAGTACGAACCATTTCCTTGAGATAGGAAATTCACTCCACATCGTAAAGTACCATAAGAAAAAATGACAACTATCTCGAGTAATTCCCTATATTCTTCCTTATCATTACAAAATCCGTGATACTTCCTGAAACATCTTCCAATGCTGTTTTCACTGTTTTATCTTTCATTCCAGGCTGGTAATTTATGACATTTATTTTGGGCCATGCATTTCGAAAAACCTTGAATATTGGTACTGCGGGTCCCGATGTCGCTCCGAACTTTTCTTCAAACGCACATCTTAATATAATCTCTTGAATGTGGTGTCTGCAAATCAAATACAATCAATATTTTTCTAAATTTTGTTCCAACAAAACGCAAGCATCATTCAGTCGTCCTGAACTTGATGCAGATGAATCACAGCAAAGACCTACAACATTGTCTGTCAGAGTTCATTCTTCAAGTGATTCATATACAGCATTAGCTTAATTTCATCCTGTCCCAGAAGATATTTTTGGAACCCCAAGAAGTTTTGCGGCCCCATTGCTTGTCACTATAATGGGTAATCTATCAAGATTTTCGTTTCCCGTCAAGTCTGGAAGCAATTTTCGATGCCAGTGGACAATGCACGCTTCAAATTCAGAAACTGAAAATTTAGCCTGAATTTTTTAGCGTATTTTTCACGCAAAATTTGACGACTTTGTTGAATCGATGATCGATTTTTAATGAGATCATTAGCATTATGACCTCATGCCTTAGCAGTTGCCATTAAAATATGCAATGCATTTATGTCACTTACTTTACATTTGCCCAATGCTGAGGCCAGCTTCGAAGTAATAATAAATTCTTTGTTCTCTTTTTTGGATCAGATGGACCCCTTAGAGTTTCCTGTGTAGCTGTAGCTTCGATTGATGCATTTCCTCCACTACTTAGACTTGAGAAAGATAAAAATTCCGCAGGCTCATCTGAAATTGACGTACTTGGAATTAATACCTACATCTATTTCAGTTTCAATGTCATCAATCAAATAAAATGGAAGAAAATAAATCTCTTATTCATATAATTTTCATTATTTGAAGTTCTTACCTATTTTTGCCATATTTCTGAAGAGAACGTTCTTTTTTCAAGTGTTCACTTTCCAATCTTTTCTCCAATCGATCTATCTTCTCAGCCAATTCTACATGAATTCAGCTCGTGTAGCCTGGTCGGCCTTTTTGCAATTGGGTGAATCTATTTTAACTGATATTTTCAGTTAAAACACGAAATCAGATGGAATTTAAAAGTTCTTCGGGTTTTCACAAAAACACTTGGTCACTCCGCGCTTTTACTAGTTAAAACTAGTTTTGACAACTGCTCCTGGTATTTTTGCATTTTAACTGGTTAAAACTAGTTTTATCTGATCTCGGGTATAAACGGTGACATATATAGATTATTTAAAATATTTAAGTTTTATAACTCTAAATAGATAATAATTTATACGGAATATAGGATAAGGAGGGACAGCGCCGATTGGTGGCGCAAAGGCGAGTTTGCTTATAACATCTCTATTATTTAACAATTTCAATTCTACTTTGCATTAAATAAATGTATTTTATTACAGAGATAGTGTTACTTACTAAAAGTTTGAAAATTGACGTTGTAAAAGAAAAATTATGCAGAAAACAGTTTTGACAACAAATGGAAGATTCGCTGGCAGAAATATAAAGTTTTCAACATTAATAGGAATACTTCGAGTATGAAAATTTGTTATTTTTACAGATAAAACAGTATCATATTATTTCATTATGATCATTGAACGTAATTCAAGTCCAAAGTTATTAAATATCGTAAATAATTGAGGCCTCACTAGGGGGGCAAGCCCGACGAAGATAATAGTTTAAAAGTGCTTAGGTTATGATAAGTGATCGGTATTGTAGAACAGCCAATTATCTCCTGGGCAACATGCAAGAAACTATTGAATATTTTTATTTTCAATCTGGTCGGTACGGTAGAAACCTTTTCCCGTAGTCCGTCTCTAGTGGATGTCAACGAATAAGAGGTTATAACACAGCTATCACTATTTATATGAAAAATAACTTATTCTTTTCGCTGCATATGTTCAAAGGTAATTTTGCAGTACATAAAATACCACAGACGCAAACAATCATGTTTCCCAACTTCAAATGTTCTGATTTCTATAAAAAGCTGCGATCGGCTTTGCCCTCCAGTGTGGAGCAAAGCCGATGAAATACAGCTTGTTAGAAATAATTAAATTATAAAATCATTGTTTTATTTATGTAATTAATAATTATAGAAATATGATGTACAATAATGTAGGACTCGAAATTTTAAAAAAATGGATCAATTCTACATCTTATTAAGTTTAAAAAAATCATATACTCTGAGCTGGTCAGCGCTGCCCCTCCTTACCCTACATTTTGTTTGTCAGTAGCTGGTTGTGATGTTACTAAAATAATGGGAACACGCAAAAGAGATTGTAATTATTCTTATATTATGTCCACTTAAACCTCAAACTTTTCTACATATTGGATACTTTCTTGAGGGATATATATCAGAGCTCTAATTTCTTACAAAATACTTAATATAAAATGCACTCACGATTTGTACAGCTACAATGAAACTTTTACCAGCTCTCCTGTAAAGGATGAAAAATAGAGTTACTACAGAGTTTGAACCGAGACATGCGAGTTACTCGTTTTTAAAATTGTTTTGGAAAGTTACTCTTTTTTAGAACGATAAGTGTAAGTTACTCATCCAATTCGTGTCTCGCGAATGACTCGGGTCTTTTTAGCAGCCGTCGAGTTGAAATTCGATTTCAAGTAGTATCATGGTCATAATGTACGTTTTAAAATTTTGTACGCAGCCGACTTACTTTCTTAAGTACTATTCCATTAAAAAGCAAACGCGCACGCTTTCAGGTAAGTTCTCCTCTTTCATAACTACTTAAATTTTAACTTTCAATAGTTTTAAAATCTATATCATTGTTTAGATTTAACAAAATACAGATTTTCTTAAATAAACATGATTCTGATTTAGTTAATTAGAAATCGATACTGCATTTTATAGACTTATCTCGTATGCCTATAGAGTTTAAGTATAACAAGTAGAAGAAAACGTAGTTAAGGACAAGCTGACATCGCTAAATGTCGAACATTTAAACTTAAAGTTATTTTGATCTATGTAGATGATGTGAATCTATTTGAAACCATTTCGACAGTATACTGTACAATATAATGCACACCTGGAAATCGTGAGAGTAAGCTGCGTCTGACTATCATGTTTAAAATTATATTTTTTAATTATTTGTCATAAAAAATGAATGTTTAAAATTTCAAATATTGAAAAAATTGATTAAATGCAATGGAAAAATATAAGGAAAGTGCTTTGCGGTGCCTGAAATTTGTAAGAGAAGTCGAACGAGAGATCTTAATATTACTTGTGTGAAACTCTTATCTGGAAGAAATAATTTGTCTTGTGTACTTGCAATCAAATTATGATGCAATAATTTATATGATTGCAATCTATTATGTTCACTTTAGACTTAAATTTATCTGAGTTTCTAAAAATAAAATAATGATACCCGTATCAACAAAAATAAAGAATTTTTCATAATAAATAATGAACAATGTAAACTAATAAGATTAATATTATTCGCGAAAGGAAATATAGTAATAAACATATTTAAGCGACATTTTTTCGAAAAATGAGTTTTTCATATCAGTGGAATCGTGAGAGTATGCTGCGTTTGACTCATTGTTAAAATTATAATTTTTAATTATTTATATTAAAAAATTAATGTTCAAAATTTCGATTGTTGAGCAAATTGATCAAATGCAACGGAAAAATATATGAAAAGTACCTTGCGGTGCCTGAAATTTGTAAGAGAAATCGAATGCGTCACGAAATACAAGGGAAGAATATACGCAAAGCACTTTGCGGATCTTTTGTCTGGTAAAAGTGGTCGAGCACGCTTCTTGTTACAAAGTCAAAAATCCGCATGTGCTTTACGTAAAGTTTCAAGTTGTCAATGTGTCCAGTCGAGCAAAGATGTCCAAGCGAAGAAATCCGCAAGCGATATCGGCTAAATTCGGCAAGCAGATGGTCGTTCGGAATAATTCGACGGCGCCGCACAACTTTATCTCCGGTGGTAACCGGGCTGCGCACAGTGGTGCCTGTAAATGTAAAAATGGGTCATGGTGAGAAAATTTGCGAAAATCGAGACGACATTGGTACCTGGTAGGATTTTTGGATCGCTGAACAAATTTATGATGTCAAAATAAGCGAGAATTGCCTCAAAGTGCAAAAATTTTACAATTTAATTTTTTTTGCAATAATTTTGCAAAACAAAAATTCATAAAAATTGCATAAGAAAGCAAATTGTAGCAGATAAATAAGCTAATTTTTGAATTTCCAAAATTTTTCAATGGTTCTTACCCTTGCAAAAATGGGACATGGTAAAAAAATGTGCGAGAATCGAGTTAAAATCAGGTGTACTTGATGATTTTGGGGTTGTTGAGCACGCATATTATTATATCATTAAGCCGTTTCCCTTTCGGGGTAGGCGTGAATTGCTCGGTGGTAAAGTAGTGATGTGTGGATACCAAAAACATGAACTTTTTTATTTTGTTTTATAAATTTGCTTTAAGATTATATAAATATAATTTTCCTAGGTTTCTGGAGAAAATTCAAAAAGACTTGAAGATTTCAGATATGTCGAAAAAGTATGAAGAGTATTTCTAAGAATTTATTTTTTTATTTTGTAGGATTTTAAAAAATTTTAGAAAAAATATTGTGTAATTTAAAAGATATTGAAGACAATTCAAAGCTTGGAAAAATTTTTTAAATATTTTATCAATGTTCGGAAATCGTTAAGTTTTAAAATATTTTCTTAAAATTAATTTTAAAAAGTAATGAATGACTTTAAATATTCCCAGGAATTTTAAGACAATATTTTTATGATGTTCAAACCTTTCACAATATTTACAAAATTTTTAGAAAAAATTTCCTAATGTTCAAAAATCAAAATTTTGTTTTAAGTTTTTAAAAAATGTTTAATTTTTTTTAATTTTTAAAAAACTTTCAAATATATTTTAAAATGGTTCGAATTTTTCCTAAATTTTTTTTTAATTCCGCTAAATTGAAAAACTTGCCTTGAAATCTTCCGGATTCTTTTTTGATCATTTTGGAAATCTTTTCGAATGGTTTGAAATCTTTTTTAATATTCTCTTTGAATATTTTTTTTTTCGAAATCTTCAGAAAGATACATTTTGTTTTAAATAAAATTATTTTTGTATTCTTTCAAAAATGTTTAATGACAAACTTATTCGAAATTTTTCTGAAATTTTTCAAAATAGAAAAATTTTGCGTTGAAATCTTCCACAATCTTTTTCAAAATTTTAGGAATTCATTTATAAACTTTTCAAATTTTTTTAAGGCTGAGTCTAGTCGTTCGAAAAAATTGGGGGGTTGGGAAAGGGTATGGATTAGTCATCCCGAATTTCAAGATGACGAGAAACTTTGTCTTTAAAAAAAAAAAAATTTGAATGTCCCCTGGAACCTTAAGAAAAAAACGTCATTATCTTAAAACCTTCAAATTCCTTAAAAAGTGTCCAAATTTGATTTCAAAATCTTAAAAAATCTACATTTTGTTTAAAATTTGTCGGTACCGTTAAGTTTTTGGTTATCGACACCGACAATTTTTGTATTGCTATCTACAGTCTATACATTTCGTAAACTAAGATATATTCGTGTGCAAAAGTTCATAAATTATAGTCTGGTACCAAAATTTTGAGAACAGAATCATTTTCCAATATTAAAAAATAATTAAAGATCAATTTTTCTCTTTTCTTAATAATGTTTAGAAATATTCAGAAATAATTTTGATCATCAAATAGAATTCTTCATTTGGAAATCACGATTTAAAAAAATCAGGCAAATTCAAAAGAACAAACTGAAAACAGGATTCGTATGCTTCAAATCTCTTTCTTTAAAAATAATTATTTTATCCTAATCAAAATTTTATCCTTTTTTGTTCTAGGCGGCCGAAGGTTTTGTTTTCGTCGTGGGTTGCGATCGAGGAAGAATTCTTTACGTATCCAAATCAGTTTCACAGACTCTCAATTATTCTCAGGTAAAAAATCTTTTTGATTTCACTGATCGACGGAAGTTTCGTTTTCAATTGCCTCTTTGGTGCTCTGTCTTTCTCCTGATAAATTTGTTCTCCTTCACAATTTAAATTTGTATCCATTTCTAGATTTATGAGACCTGCCATCACAAATTTGTGATATTTCAAGTGATTGGATAGATTTTTCTTTTAAAAACTTGTAAAAATCCTGGTCAAAAAATAAATTCACTCCCATTTCCCGCTCTCAAAAAATTCCGATCATCTCCCAGTTTCGCGGTCCAGCGGCCACACTGAGTTGTGATATTTTAGAATATAATTATGATTCTCGAATGATAATACGTATTTCGTGCTTGGTAGCTTAACAATTTTTCTTCAAAGAAACAATTAAAATAATATGTAGTTCAATAATTATAGCATTAAAGTCTTTCAATTAAATTTCTATCCAATGCAGTAAACACAATTTAATGTTTTTAAAAATATTGATGACTTCAAAAATAGTAAGCTTTCTCCGAAGTTTTTTACTTCTTTTCAAAGGTTTTTTTAGACTTTACGTTTAAGTTTGTTTTTTCGATAAAATAATGTTTCCATTTTTAAAACGCACTAGCTTCTGATTTTCAAGTCTTATTCTTTTTTAATTTATGCATTTTAGGTAAACATCACAGTAATCGTGATCTTAGTCCCAGTAATCGTGATGGTAATTTTCTTGCTTTTTATGTGTGTAAATTCGTGATGAGTAATATATAGTCTTCGAATATCCTATTCATCTGAATTCAGCGAAAATTTTTCAGGGGACCTCATACATTTCAGTGTGTCAACACGAATTAATTTCAGTGTCGGCCAATTCATTTTAAACCTCGAGATTTTTAATCAAGCTCCAATTCGTCAGAATTCGCCAGCGCGAATACAGTTGAAAACTGGCCTATTCAATCGAATTTCTTAAGGTATAACTAACGCGCAGGAACATATAGGATCTCTTGTAAATATATATTAATGATTCCTGAAGCTGAGTGGTCGTCCTCTAGACTTATACACTTGGGATCGCTGGATCGAGACTCGAGGCATGCAATTTTTATCAATTTTATTTTTTAAATGACCTTGAACTCGAATTAAGGCGAATTGACACGCACTCAATTCGCGCTGGCTCAGTTCGTTGCAAAGAATCAGAAAGCAGAATTCATGTTAATTCGCCGAAAACCTTCTAAATTACTTTCTTTTTACTGAGATAGTGAACTTTAATTATCTTATTTGAAAAATTCGAGTTTGGACTTGGTGGGGGGGGGGGGCAAGCTCCCCCTCTGGATCCGCGCGTCGTATCTCAAGATTTTCCGGGTCTAATTTTTCATATCATGGAGCATATATGTAAAAATTAAAAAAAACACATTATCACCAACGAATAATTAAATAAATAAATAACACTAAATATTAATTAATAATTTCTTGAATTTGTTCCTAAAGTCCATGAATTTGAATAATAATTCAAACAAATTTTTATTTTATCTTCGTATACTTAAAATTTGGAGCATATTTCGCATATTTATATTTTTTATGAAAGATATTTTCCAGATGATTAGATACTCTGCAAAAATAGGGGGAATAAGAAGATTTTTCACGAAAATAGGGAAATATATTGTTTTAAATAAAATGCGAGTGGGTACAGTGATCGGGTGGATACTATATTAAATTCAATTTAAAATGCTTTAAAATCCTAACTTTTCCAGTAATGATATTGCATTTTTAACAAGATGGATGAATTTTGAACTAAATAGCTGAATTTTTAACAAAAATGATGACCTTTCTACCAAAACGACGAATTTTCAACAAAATACACGAATTTTATACTAAAAAAGATCAATTTCAAATTAAAAATTGAATAGATAAATTTGCAGTTAAAAAAATTAGTTTTCAACCAAAGAGATCAATTTTTAACTAAAATGATGGAATGATCTACAAAAATAGTTAAATTTTCAGTCCAAAAAATTAGTTTTAAACCAAAATAAAAAATAATTTTCATCAAATAGTTAAATTTTCAACCATAGAGATGAATTTCCAAATAAAATGATGAATCTTAAACCAAGAAAATAAATTTTTAACAAAAGATTTTAACTTTCAACCAAGTAGTTTCATTTACAACGAAAAAGGTGAATTTTCAACTAAATAATGAATCTTCAGCTGGAATGCATGAATTTTCAACCAAAAAGATGAATTTTCGAGCAGATAGATTAACCTTCTATGAAAAAATATGAATTTTCAACCAAAAAACGTGAATTTTTAACTAAAAAAGATACATTCACAACCAAAAAGTAAATAGTTAAATTTTTAGTAGGGAAAATGAATTTTCCAACTAAAAAATGAATTCTTAACAAAATCTTTAAATTTTCAACTGAACTATAATTAAATTCTCAGTTACAAAAAAAAAAACAAAAAAAAAATTTAAAAAAAAAAAAGAATTTTCAACAAAAGAGTTAAATTTTCAACCAAAGCGATGAATTTTCAATTAAAATGATGAGTCTAATCAACAACAAAAAATAAATTTTTAATAAATGAGTTTAACTTTCAACCAAGTAGTGTAATTTTGAACCAAAAAAGATGACTTCTCAACGAAAAATGTAATAGCTGATATTTCAAATAATAAAGATTTCAATTTCTAATCAAAAACAGTTGAATTCAACCATAGAGAAGACTCTTTAACAAATGTTGAATTTTCAACTTTGTAAGATTGTTAAATCAAGAGAGAAAAAAATGTGAAACAAAGGATTGACATTTTCAAGCAAAAAGATGAATTTTTAGCCAAGAAGATTAATTTTCTATCAGAAAGGGTGAATTTTTAACAAAATAGTTAAATTTTCAACTGCGAGATAATTAAATTTTTAGTTAAAAACAAATTTCCAACCAAAAAAACAGCAGAATTTTCAATAAAATTGTTAAATTTTGAACCAAAGAGGTGAATTTTCAACTAAATGAAATAATAAATCTTCAAACAAAAATAAAAAGAATTTTCAACAAAATAGTTTTACTTTCAACCAATTAGTTGAATTTTCAACGGATAAAGGCGAAGTCTCAACGTAAAATGTAATAGTCGATATTTCAACAAAAAAGTTTGTGATTTTTAATAAAAAACGGTTGAATTCAACCAAAAAGATACAACTTTTCAACAAGCGTTGAATTATCAACTAGAAAAAATGTTTCAATCAAGAGAGAAGAAAAATTTTAAACAACCACTTGAATTTTTAAGCAAAAAGATGAATTTTCAGCCAAGAAGATTAATTTTCTGTCAAAAAGGACAAATTTTCAACTAAAAAGATGAATTTTAACCAATAATAGAATAGTTAAATTTTCAAAACAAAAAAAATGATTTTTCAAGAAAGTAAATCAATCCAGTAATATAAAGCTACTTTTACAAATGAAACTATATTGTTATTTAATTTTATATTAGAATTTTAGAAAAATTTCGAAGCGCTCTTGAAAAAATCCCCTGGCCTAAAAAAAAATTCCCTACCAATTCCAGGTTTTCCAAGTGTGTTGACACCCTGCAAATATAAAATCATAAGTCATAGAATAATGATATTAATCAAACAGGCGAGCATTTTAATCCTGCCTGATGTATCTGACAGGGAGAACTTTTGGGGCAGAGCTGGTTCGACATTGTCCATCCGAAGGATGTTGCGAAAGTCAAGGAGCAGCTATCATCGTCTGATCTCAGCCCACGAGAACGTCTAATCGATGCCAAAAGCAAGTATACAAATATTAATAACGCTGCGAAGTAATATGGATGTATTCACTATGGTTGTATTTATTTGTGCTCATTGTATGAGCATTTTTGCTTCCTTATAAGTATCAAATAAATTTACTTCCTCATAGAGGGAGGTTTTTCTCTAACAGAAGAAAAAAAATTGATTTTTTCAATATTTTTATAGTTTATGTTTCTGTCTTACCAAGAAACTTATTTTCAGAAAATCAGAGAGCCCATTAAGATATGAATCGACGTGTTCTGTTACAATGAACAACTTTTTAACTTACGGTAGTGTTGTATTCCAAATTAAAACAAATGTTTTCTTCATAGAAACGATGTAACTTTTTCTTTAAACTTTCTAAGTCGCTCTTGATTAATCAAGAATGGTCGTCGAAAGTTCGTCAGTAGATCAATCCACGCATCTCAAAGACGCGAACAATTACATCAAATATAGTACTGTTATATTCCCAATATAAAAAAAATACTCTTGTAAGCAAGGTAATTAATTTTGTTAAAACATTTAAAAACAATATTGGTAGGTTATGGTAGGTCATAAAAGGTTCTTCAATTGGGCAATCGTGATGCTTCTCAAAGACGCGAACGAATATATTATAGCTATTACTGTTATATTCCTAATATTAAAACATTTTTCCTCATATCAAGAAGATAAACAATATGTTCTTTAAATTTATAAATCGGTATTGCTAGATCATAAGACGTCATGGAAGGTACGTCAATAGATCATTCGACGTGTACCGAAGACGTGAGCAAACATGTTATATACAGTACTGTAGTATTCCAAATATGAGAAAAAGTTTTCTTATATCAACAGAATACATCAATTTTGTTAAAATTTCGTAAATCGGTTCTAGGGGGTCATAAAAGATTCGTCAGTAGATCTATCGATGCATCTCGAACACGCGAACAAATACACTACATATAATATTGTTGCATTTTTAAAATAAAAAAAGTTTTTCTCATGTAAACAGAATAAACCATTTTTTTTAAACTTCATAAATCGCTACTGTTAGATCATGAAATTTACAAAAAAAGGTCGATTGTTGCGTCTCGAAGATGCGACTAATTTACACTAGATAACGTATTATTGTATTTTGAATAACAAAAAATCTTTCTTATGCATATAAACAAGGTAAATTTTTTTTCTGAAATCTCTAAACTAAAAAAAAACCACTTCAAAATGGCTGATCTAGCTCAAAATCCTATCAGACCTGGATATCAGTCGTGGCTACAATTCGTCCAAATTTCATGATCATATCATGATTACAACATGTATTTTATTAGTCATAAATAAACGCGTAGTATTTAACTAAGGTTAACAAAGATTATATTTTTTACCGCAATTAATATTGAGACTATTTATCCCGCTAACAACTGTATTTTGTTTGTTCATAGAGAGCTTTTGTTAACAAATTTCCAGATTCATTGAGAAGCTTGTGTTTCGAAGATTAAATATTGCCAACGTTGCATATTTTGAGTTGATAATAAAAATATAATAGTGAAAAAAAAATTTTGGGCTTGAATTATCGAAATAATTAATTGTTATCATACCTTTAACTTTAAATCAATTTGATTTTTAAAATTATAATTTCTAAATACAAGACTTCAAAATTAAACAATTTAAATCTGAGGACCTCAAATGAAGCGATTTAAAATTTTTGAGATATTCTATGTTGATCCTTTGAATCGATATGCTTTAAAAATGAAAAAATTTATAATTTCAGCTAAGGAAAATAGTGCACTTTTGAACTAGAATCCTGGCACTTTGAGAGATTTTGAATTAATCTCATTTTTAATCGCATGTTTATAGAACGTAACTGCAATTTTTTAAGATTGATGATAAATATCTAAGATTAAGTGCACTTTGTAATTTAATACGATTTTTACTCTGGAGTCTGGGAACACAATTATTAAGATTTTTTTTTATCTTTAAACGATTATTAAAAAAAATACATTATATTTTTATATTCAAGAGGGTCATCTTGGTATCAATCTTTTAAAAATAATTTAATTCATTAATCCATTTCTTACACTTTCACGAATTCCCTTAAAACTTTCCGCTTGTACGAATTTGTACCTAATGTATTTGTTTGGCAATTCTTGATTTTGTTTCAATATTTTTAGATTTAATTGTTTAAATTGTCATATTATAGTGACAACCATTAAGTCCATACAAAGTTCTTGAAAGTTTTATTAACGTTGAAAGTCACTCCACAAAAAGAAAGGTAAACGTTGCCAAAATTATTTATTTTATTTGTTTACTTAACTTCTTTCTCAAAATTACTTCTATGTTGAAATAATCTATACTCGTATTATATAAAAAAATTGCACATGGTTCTCAAAGTAGAGCTAACATCTATAAAAAGCGTTGGTTGCAAAAAAAGTTTGTTATTTTATTTCTTCACTTAATTTATGTTTAAAATAACACAATTGCACGCACGGTCACTTAAGAATATAATCACACTCTTAAACCTGTTGAAAAATAATCAAATAAAAATACCGAAACTACCTAACCTGTATGTACCTAATGCACGCATTAACAAACTGAGCTTTCGAACCGCTTGGACTTTCCTGACAAGCTCTCGGTCAAGCTTTTTCGCTGAAAAAGCCAGGGTCAGCTCACATATATGTATTTTGTTTTTGGTTTTATATATATTAGGATAAGATGGGCTTAACCATTTTTGATCTCCAAATTAAAAAATTAAATGTTATAAAATAAAAGATTTTCTTATGAAATCGTTCCGTTTAAGAGAGTATGAATGGAGAATATTCACAAGTTAAATCAGAAATGTATTAATATTGGAAAGAACACATGTGCGTTTATACTTTAGAGCAGAATTATTACGTAGAGTGAATATTATACATGCATAACCTAAGTATAATAAAAATGTACGTACGTGCAAGTTAGACGAGTGTCATGAAAAGCATAGTAACATAATTGGTCAGGTGTGAGGAAATCTGTTCGATCCATTTCTAAACGAGTGTCATCATTTTATCTCTATAATATCTTCTTGGATAGACTTGAATAAAAAAGCAATTATTACATATTATTGCAAAAGGCAGCTTGTATTTACACTGCACATCTTGTAGTGTTAAATAATTTACATTAAAATCGTATATTAATAAAATAATATACAATTAATTATTTATCAATGTTCTAACAAGCTACAAATTCTGAAATGAAAACTCGATAAAGGCACCAATTACATGTTTCCTTTTTAAAATACTTTCTGAATTAATGAACCAATGCAACATTTCTAGAAAGTATCATTTTTATACTATTTATACCAGGGTTAGTTAAATACACAGGCACACGAAAAAAAGTCTTGTTCAACATACGAGACAAACATTTCTATACGTGTTAGGAGTTGCTGAATCTGAATCAGGGGTTGGTTTGACTCGGTCAGATCGCATTTCGTTCCTCACCTCAAAAAAGTGATGAAAGTTGAAACTTTATTTCAGTTTTTTGAGGTTAGTAACGAAATAGGATCTGACCGAATCAAAATAACCACGATTTCAGATTCAGCTACCCTAAAAATGTATAGAAATGTTCGTCTCGTCTGGTGGACAAAACCTGTTTTTTCGTGTGCCTGTCATATCATTCGAATGCATTCAATTTTAGATGTTTTCAAAATCATTCGAATTCGAACATGAATTTTAGAATTTGAAATGCAAATATAAATCAAAATCGCACCTAAAAATAGTAATAAATCCAAAGAAAATAACAAATCTCTCAGATTTTCTTAAATGCGACAGTAAAATAAGTAAACTTTTTTTCGTTTACAAAATACATTGTACTTTTTAGGTCGATTCTATTAAGTACCTATCTGAAAGGGACATAGATTATATATATTTACTTTAATTTTTGTCATTTTGTCCTTTTTTTGTTATAGCAATGCTTCCAGTAAAAACGGATATTCCTCAGGGTGTTTCACGATTAGGTTCAGGAGCCAGGAGATCCTTTTTATGTAGAATGAAACGAAAATTCGACGCTAACACTCATTGTGGAGATTCGCAGATCAAAGAAGAAGCCAACACAATCACTGGATCCCAGAGGCGAAAAAAGCAACAAAATCTCGGTAAGTGCTTTTCTAAATAGCAAATATTTATCAAATTCGTTCTACATTAAAACCTGGATTCAATTACAGTTTCGGGCATGGCTTGCAGGGCCCTTGATATTAAGTACAGGGATCCAAACGTGTTCCGAGTCGAAAATTTAGCCCTCTTTTAGACCTCTAAATTGTAGGACTTAATAGGACTTGAGAGGACTTGCAGAGTTCTTAATTTGTATTAGATTAAGCCCTCTTTTAGTCCTTCAAAGTGGCAAAAAAGTCTATTTTCCCTACTTATAGGGTGAAAAAAGGGCCTCATTTAATAAAAATGTAGTCATATATAGGTCCTGCTAGGTCCTCTGTTTAGGCCCTGCTGTAGCCCTCGAAATCCTCTAGACGAAAAGTGACATCACATGACCATTTACCCCAGGACAAACACATGTACACCAAAAGTATAGGGATAGATTTTATAATCTGATTATATTCTCATTAAAAACAATATTGTTTCTTTATCACAATTTTTAGAATAAACTTCATTACTCAGATATTAGATTGATCACTTTCAAAATTCTTTTTATCAGTTCACTAATTGTTGCAATTGGTTTCAATGTGTGTCAATTACAAATTTTTGTAAAATGCAATGCTGTTTCTCATGGAAATATAATCAGACCATAAAATTAGCCCTATACTTTTGGTGTCCGCCTGTTTGTCCAGGAGTAAAAGGTCATCTTCTCGTGTGACGTTACTTCTCACCCTAAAAGATTTCGACTTCTGTACCTGAAAAACTATTCTAGATTATTATTTTCTAGGAAACATAAGGGCAATCCAAACAACAGATTTTGTCATTATAAATTATTTTATTATGCACCAAAAAATTTGAACTGTACAACTACACAAAGTACAATATGAGTGAAAAGTATACTTCAATCCTCGCAAATGAAATTTGAATGAATAAATTCTTATGATAAAATTGTCGTCATAAAGAAAATTTCAAAATTCTATAAAAAATTATCATTATCATTCGGCTGCAGCTCGAGCCTCCGGCTTATGCTGCAAATTTCACACTCGCACACAATCACCTATTTTGCGCAATTGTATCACAAATAACTATTTTTTAATTATTCTTGGCTCATTCCGGAGGACTTCAATGCGCTCCACCAAAAAATTAAATTGCGCTATATCGCAAGTACTGATAACCAGAGCTCGCAAGGAGGTGTGGGGGGGGGGGGGGTAATTCTCCTTGGCTCATTCCGAAGGAGTTCAAATACGCTCCATCGCACCACCATAAAATTTATTGCGCTAGATCGCAAGTACTGATAACAAGGGTGCGCAAGTAGGATATACGGCAGAAATTAAAATATCTAGTTTTGGAAGGTAAGTGGTATATTTTGTATACATTTCAAAAGTGTAATATTTCGGAAAAACTTTCTCATAGTGTGGTAGTGTATTTTCATTATAATAATCACCTATCATACCCATTCAGTGCGCACTAACCAGAGCAAAGTTAGCCCATTAGTGAAGGTAAACGGTAAGGTGTTTGCAAGTTGATTGATTAAAAATTTGCGCCTATGTTCTGGATTTAAAAGAGGATTTAGGCAAGCGATCATCATAGTAAACATTGAAACTGTAGTTGCAAAAGAGTTACTTTTTTCAATGAAACTTTAATTTTGTCAAGTTTAAATTTAACTCTTAAACTAACAATTTTACATCTTGAGGTGCTGAGTTAATTATACTTATTAGTTGCTAAAGTAAGAACTTTTTTAAGAGTACTTATACGATGTGGCCGTGATGTCATCGAATACTAATTTCGCATGTAAAAATATGTTTCTGCTTGAAAGCGTTTCAAGAGTAAGTTTCATCTTTATGTAGTATTACCTGAAACAGAAATAACTTTCCCAAATATAATCGAAATCTAACGCCTATGTAAGAAGTTATATCTTTTGCCACATTTTCAAGAATGTAGTCATGGGCAATAATTTTAATGGCGAACATCGCCTTTTTCTTCACGTTCAAATAATGTCCAAGCGTGAAGTGGTGAACTAAAGATGTAGGTTATTCTCGCAACCTTTTAAATGTTTAAACTATTCGCCTAATTATTCAAACATACACTGTTAAAAATTTCTGTTGGAAACTTCCAATAAATGTATTGGAAGTTTATTTCCGAAACGTAAGGTAACACTACCATACATACTGTTGTAGTTTCCAAATGCTGGCATTGGTATGCTACCTCACATGTATTGGAATTTTACTATACATCTCGAAACGTGTTGAACAGAAAAATATCAACAACAACAAAATGGAATTCAAAGAATTCGTGGATTTCATGGAAATTACGGAAATAATTAAATTCTCGTAATTCATAGAATTCAAGGAAATCATGGAATTCACGGAATTCACGGAATTTAAGGATATCACGGAATTCACAGAACTCACGGTATTTACGGAATTCATGGCACACCTATCCCAAAAGGGAAATAGCTTAATAGTATAATAATAATAATAATAATGGATTTCAAGAATTCATGGAATTCACGGAATTCATGGAATTAAAGGAAACCGTGGAATTCAAGGAATTCATGGAATTCTTTGAATTAATGTAATTCAAGGAATTCATGAAATTCAAGGAATTCACGACATTCGAAGAATTTGAAAAATTCTTGGAATTTTCGGAATTCTTGGAATTCTTGGAATTCAAGGAATTCTCATAATTCAAGGAATTCTCATAATTCAAGGAATTCAAGAAATTCTTGGCATTCAAGTAATTCTTGGAATTCAAGGAATTCACGGTATTCAAGAAATTACGGAATTCGTGTAATTCACGGAATTCAAGGAATTCATGGAATTCACGGAATCGTGAAATTCACGGAATGCATGAAATGTACAGAACTCACGGAATTCGTAGAATTGACTGAATTTATGAAATTTACAGAATTTATGAAATTCGCGGATTTCACGGAATTTATGGAATTTACGGGATTTTCAAAATTCATGGAATTGAAGGAATCCGCGAAATTGCTGGAATTGACGGTATTCAAGGAATTCCTTAAATTCACGGAATTCAAGGAATTCATGAAATTGATAGAATTCATGGAATTAATAGAATTCACGGAGGTCACTGAATTTATGGAATTCACGGAATTCATTGAATTCCCAGAATTCACGAAATTCATGGAATGCACAGAATTCATGAAATTTACAGAATTCACGGAATTTACTGAATTTTTGAAATTCACGGAATTCATGGAATACAAGGAATTCACGGTATTCAAGGAAATCACGGAATTCATGTTTTTTTTATTATATCATAAAGCCGTTTCCCTTTCGGGGTAGGCGTGAATTGCTCGGTGGTAAAGTAGTGATGTGTGGATGGGTATATACCCGAGTAAAAATTCTTCGACTTGTTTTCCACTTGAATTGCTCCCAATCAAGACATGCTGAAGTCGAAAAGTTCGACTTCAGCATGTCTCCTTATTGAGACTGAGCCAGACTTCAATTTTAGGCAGGTATAGGCCTGTCTTAAAGTGATCTTAAACTGATCTTTTCTGGTCCCCAGAAGACCACAGTCCTTTTGTCTTAGCAACCAGTTTAAACCCCCAATATCCCATCATTATTAGTGTCATCATGATTCAGGCCCATAACCATAATCTTTACTGCTTTATGGTACCTTCGTGACGTCGCGTACTAAGATTACCCAGCTTCTTTAGGACCTTTAGGTATATATATATATATATATATATATATATATATATATATATATATATAGAGAGAGAGAGAGAGAGAGATCCGCATAAGGTTTGAAACTTGTCTTGGAGTGGTATTAAATTGATCTTTCATTTCACGGCGGATACTACAGATATACGAACAGAATATAGTAAAATATCTTTAGAATCTTTACAGCTTCTATACACTTTTATGCAGTGTGTTATTTTCAAAAGTTTGCAACTATTTCTTTTGTACTTTTTTCTATATCTACTCGTGTATATCCACATTTGCCGTAAGGTCAATTTCATAGTAGTCATGAGGAAGCTTGAGTGCGAGTCAGTCGCTATAAGATGGCTATGACTTTTGCCTTACTGCATGTACCGTTAAGAGTAAATTTTTTTGGCTTTATTATAGACAGGTCATGATGATGATACAGTTAAGTTTACAATATATTCTACAAAATCATTACTGTATCTTATGACCAAAATTCTGTATTTTGAAAAAAATAAACGTCACTAACATTCATATCGATATGAATCCACATAGAAACAACCCACCACACATAGTTCAAGCGTTATTTGAAAAAATTCAAATTTTCAAAAAACAGTGTTTTTCGATAAAAATTATTTAAAAACGATATCACTTGTGTTTTTTTTACGTAAAGATCATTACTAAATGACTTCTTACACGTTCTTTGGCACTCAGTAAGGAATACAACTATTTTGCGAAAAAATACACATTTTTGGAGGCACTCAAAGAACAGTTCAAAACATTGAAAAATGAAACAGAAACTTTTTGCAAGTCTCTTCATTGGAAACAACTCTTTATTTAAATTTTTTTTCGAAACCTCCCACTTTTTTCAAAAAAAAAAAAAAACGAATAAATTCTTGTTTTGAGAAAAACAGCCGAGCTTTTGTTAATTTTCAAGTATTTTCAAATTCCTTTTCGGATTTGGAAAGCGTAGAAAACTCCACAAAATAATGATAACACAAAAGGTGTATAATGTATCGCGCCGACTATATTAGAATCATATTGCATAAAGATATAAAATGTAATAATAAGAATGATAAGAAGAGTAAATTACAGCAACTTTGTACATTTTTCAGCATCTCGCAGAATTTAAAATAAAAAATAGTAATTTTGTCGGGGCCAACTATAGAGAATGCCAACCAGAGATATTGAGAGGGTGGAGAGAGGGAGAGAGAGAAGGACAGAAACTGTATACATTATTGTGCAAACCTTATGATAATACTAAATTACGTAACTTCAAGTTATGAACAAAAATATTCATGAGAGCATATTGCTAGGCACTCCAGAGCAGACTGACGTCATGCCCCACCGGCACAATCAGTTCCCAGCAGAAACGCAGCAGAAACTATCGTATTGTAAAACATCTGTCAAAATCTGTTCTACAAGTCGATAACCCCTGGTGTCCCCCTGCTACAAAACGACCATATTGACAGGACACAAAGCCGCGCCGAATCTAAGTGCCCAATAGTATAGCAGATCCTGGTAGCACAGCACATAAGTCACGCTGCCACGCTTCCACGCTTCCACTCTTCAACATGCTACTCCTCCATTTCAAGCAAATATGAAAAAATCTTATTTTTAAACGCAGCACCCGACTCAGCCTCGACTACTGCATCGGGCAAACCGTTCTGGAAAGTTTTCACCCTTACAATTAAGTAGATTTAGTATGTAACCGTTCTACTATGTGGAACCCTGAGACGTTCAGGGTTTCTAATTTCCCTGTCATTAACAGCCGCCTTCTCAGTAAATTGATCATACAAATACTCCGGACGCCGCGATCTTAATATGACATAAGCAATAACACTTACAGAATATTTCCTTCCACTGGTAACACTCAACCATCCAAGCCTTTTGCGATATGGCGTTATATGCTCATCACGCATCACATTGAATATAAATCCTATGCAGGAGTTTAACAGCTTCATCAGTTTTCGATTAAGCTCGGCAGTTAAGTCATTATAAACTGCACAACAATAATCCAAGTAAGGTATTACGTGGGAGGAGACCAACTGAGCTCTCAGATCAGTGGACAAAGAAGGTATTTTTTTAATTTGAGTGAAAGAGAGGAGGAGACAAGGTATGCCAAAAAAAAAGTTTGAAAATTTGCATCGTGAAAAAGCTTCCTCTATGAGGAAGCAATATCAGGAGGATGGATAGTATACCCTCCGTCCCAATCTTAAACTTGCGAGCACTCGTTACAATGAATGATACTTATCTGACACAACAATGCCTTGACGCAGACACACGAAGTTCATAGGCGTAAGTACTAGCAGTTCTATATATTAAATTTGTTCTAATTGAACAATAATAATATAAATAAAGGAAAAGTCGTATAAAAGCTGAATCAGACCCGAGATAGAAATGGACTTAACATGATGAGTCTAAAATCACGTTGAAAGATTCATTCAGACACGCTTATCATAATTGGGTTAAATACGAAGGATTTCGATCGTCTCCCACTTCATGGCAGTTGTCCCGTCGTTATGGCATTGAATTTAATGTTTAGCGTTAATTTGGTGATTTTTCCTGAATGGTTAATGTTATTTTTGTGATATCGTGCCTGGGAATGGAATGGAGATGATCTCCTGTGTAACATACATTATTCTATCACCATTTTGGCTGCTGTTGGTAGGCTGGTTTTTCTTTGAATCTAACTCAAAAATAAGTACTATTTAACTAAATGTAGCTTATCTAAGTGGAAAGAATTATCTAGTAGAAGGATAGCGGCATCAACATGGGTTTTAACCCTTCCTATTTTATGTTGAATAGGGCGATTTGATAAAACATTAATAAATCTCCCGAAGTAAGTTGCTTTCCTGAACAAACTAGTAATAATAAGTTATTATCGTCTCTAATAAGTTTTAAATTCAAAAAGCTAACAGGTTTCCTTTTTTTCGATTTCAAAGGTAAATTGTAATCTACTATGTTAAGAATTAATCTGTAATACAGTAAAATCAAGTTTATCTTTAGGAAGAATAAGAAAGGTATCATCCACATAACGAACATATACCGGAAGTTGAAAATTCAATTCTTCTAAGACATTGGTTTCAAGATCTTGCATAACAATCTAGCAAAAATTGCGGATATGGGCGACCCCCTAGGGGTGCCGAACGTCTGACTATTGTCATTTTTTCATACCATTAAGTACGAGGAGTTATAAGGGCTCATCAATCTCTCTAATAATCACCCCAGGCGAAGAACTTCACAAAGTATTCATGTGTCATGGATCATACACAAATACGCAAACTTATTGATAACCACATAGTAAGATTCATACTCCTTACTCTAATCACATGCACCAAGTAAAGCTCTCCGCGCTGGCCAGCGCGTCCATACATTTTCTCATGCAAGCTCTGTTATTTCTATGGCTTTTTATATATTTTCGACTCACATTCCCACCATTCCTTCCTCGGTCTACCCTCTGGGTACGCTACTATTCAGTTTACCTAAATATACTTGTTTATTCTGTCGTTCTTTCATTCTCTCAGCATGCCCAAACCATCTCAACAAATTTCTTCCCCTCTTGTCAAATAATCTTTCCTCTACACCTCTACACCACTACACCACATCCATTGAGAATCCTCTCATTAATGACTTTGTTTATTAACTTTTTACCGCATACATGGCGCAGGAATTACATTCCACCAGCGTTAATTTTACTTTTATCCTTTTCTTGGTAGGTCCAGGTATAGCTGCCGTGCAGCTCAGTGGTTGCCAGTACAAAATTATATATTGCCATTTTAGCTTTATTTGTTATATTTTAACTCCTGGTAATGGTTCCTACGCTACCGATAACCTTGTTACCCTCGTTTATACGCCTGGCTATCTCTCTAATGTTCTTTTCGCCAGGTAAATAAACTTCCAAGATACACGTTCTTATCAAATTGTTATATCCTCTCATCGTCTAAGGCAATGTTTCATATTTTTTTCTCATCCTTTACTTCAAACACCATGATTTGTGTTTTATTCACGTTAATTTTAAAATCAATATTCTTCATGCTAGTATACAGTCTGCTCAACATTCTCTGTCGGCCTTCTGTTGACTCTGCTGTAACAACCTTATCATCTGCAAACGCTAAGCCACGTACCTTCTTTGTCCCGAGATGCACACCTTTTTTGTCGAGGAGGGCCATTCTTAGACACTTATCCCTGAATATAATAAATAGCCGAAAGGTCATAACGCATTCTTGCCTAAAACCTTACCGAATATCAAACAAGTCACTCAGTTGTCCATTTACCGTTGCACTCGCTTTGCTACCTGCATATGTGGTTTTTATTGCTTTTAGGAGCCATCCATTGACTCCATACTATTTCAGGACTTCCCAAAGCTTACTTCTATCCACCTTATAAAATGATTTTTCCACACCAAAAAATGCGCAGAAAACTTTTTTACTCTTAAAATTTTTTGATTACTCTCAAACTTTTCTCTGTGATCTGTCTCAAGCTAAATATCTGACCCGAACATGATCTTCCTGGCATAAATCCACATTGGACTTCCCAGTTTTTTTCTTCTGTTATTTTGGATAATCATATGAATAAGTATTTTTGAATGTATTTTGCCTACAGTACTTAGTACGCTGATACCTCAATAATTATTGCAGTTGCCTTTAACCCTTCCCTTTGTACATTGGAAAGATAACCGTCTTTTTCCAGCCATCTAGAACTTCCCCCTTCTCGGTACATACATTTATCAACTCGCTCAACGATCGTTTTTAAGCATTTCAGTGATTACGTCATGTACGTAGGTCACTCCAAAAGTTTCCGGACGTAGCTTAACGAGAAATCGCTGTAAATTATTTCCTGCTGTATCGTGTAGATGGAGCCCCTAGTGCCTTAAGTTTAGGAGGTCTAATTTGGGTTCTCCCGTGGAATCATATGATAGACATTTCAGTCCGAACGGGACTGCACAGCATGCTTCTTCATCAGGGCAACGCTTCGTCTCACTCGGTCATCAGAACTCTTGCATTTTTAGAGTCAACGCCTATAAAACTGCTACCGTACCCACCGTACAGTCCAGCAGATTTGGCCCCCTGTGACTTCTTTTTATTTCCTACGGTCAAAAATGATCTGCGCGGAAAAAATGTGAGTCTCCTGATGAAGCGGCTTCCGCTTTTTTGAATGAAGTTGAGGCGATTTCATAAGAGGAGTGGAAAAATTGTTTGAATAAGTGGTTCGAAAGAATGAAAAACTGTATTCATCACAATGGAGGCTAATTTGAAAAACGACACAAATTTTGTTGAAAAAGTTTTTTTTTTTTTAATCGGAAACTTTTGGAGTGACTCACATACACCGGCAGCCTTACCATTCTTTAAGTTTTTTATTATATCTCTAATCTCATAGGTAGAGATTCTTTCAACCGGGTTTCCAATAATTTCTTGAAAAAGTCTCTCCAAAAGTCTCTTGTTCCGACCTTATCATATACCATATCACCCTTGTTATTCTTAATGCCGACTAACTCGGTACTACTGCTACCACCTTTCATAGTGACCTTGGCCAATTTCCAAATAGTTTCTTACTTCTTTGAAAATCGATTTGCATTTTCTTATCTTCTTCCACTTTGATTTTACCCTTGCTTTCTTTAACTAGCGTTTTTACTTTTCTGTTCTTGTTCCTATAATCATTAGCGTCTCCCAAATAGTCCTAACTAGGTTTTCGTGTATCTAATTCTGAAATTCTTTTCGCGCTTCCGGTTTCTGCAAATTCTCCATCTTGATTCGCGTCTGCTTCATCTTTTCAGTTCTCTTTCTTCTCCATCCTTGACGTAGGTTCATTTTTGAAACTAAGAGGTAATGATCCGTTCTACATTCAGAACCTCTCATAACCCTTGTATCTCTTACTAGCCCTCTAAGTCTTTCATCCGCAATAACAAAGTCAATCATACTGTGGCTTGCACCTCTGCACCAAGTGTACAAGTGAACCATTTTATGCCTAAACGAAGTATTTGCAATAAGTGAAATTTACATATAAAAGGCGAGTCCATTACGAAGGTAATATTTTTCTTAAAATCATATCAAGGAATTTGCGTATTGTTACTTATGTGATGCTATCTATCATCTACGCCATTAAGAATCAGATCTAGAGGTACATTAGTAACCAGTGATGACACACAAAAGAAGCCATTGTATGCTTATCAGGAATTTTAGTTTTAGTTATGCAACTAGTCTGAGGGTAATTTTTTTTGTAGATCTTAGGAAGGCCATAACATCTAGCAATATTAGAATTGTCAGTTATAAGATCATTTCTTCTGACGCTGGGACTGTGGAACTTTGTTATTCTCCGTCCATCAATCAGTTTAAAGGTCTCTTTTACACACCCACTTTGAAAGTTAGGACTTCCATTCCTCTAATTGACGTGTAAAGTGCTTCAATCCAGCGTACTGTGTAGGAATAATATTGATCGATGCGCACTTTGAAACACATATATTATACAAATTGGAACAATGGACGTGCATACGCACTTTAGAGATAAAAAAACATTGCACGCCGGTAAAAGAAAAATATTCTTTCAAAAAATACAAAAATTTGGCTCAAAACAACTTTACGGGATCGGAAGCTTGGTGAAAAAATGTAAAAAAGTGCTAAATAATTTACTCGGACAGTTGTAAAAAAAACGTGTGATACACGTGCGCACAGTCAATTGATACTAACGTTATTGCAGCATTTGCCTTCAGCTCTTCGCATTCGGCCGTAACCTCAGGCTCATGCTTCGAACCTGTGGCTTATGCTGCAAATTCCACACGCATCGGCAATCGCCTGTTTTGCACACTTGCATCACAAATAGTTATCCTCGTCTGAAGGAATAATATCAACTACAAGTTCTGAAAAATTAGTGCTAGTTAAATTGAGCAGTCAATGATAATTATTCTGATGCACGTTATTACTGAGAGATAAGGATCGATGTTTGTTTAAAATAGGAGTTTTACAACCTTGTTCACAGTTTTTTCAGAGCTTTTTATTCAATTTATTTCTATTTGATTTAGATTTCTAATTCAACCTTTCTATATATTAAACAACATTCTGCAAGACTTTAGCTGGCAGTAAAATGGCCAATCTATTTCTAATTTTTTCGGATAAATTAGTTAGAAAATTCAAATGATTGGGAATGTCTCTAATTTCCTGTGATGATTTTGTATGTGAAAAGCTATAATTTTAGATTTGTTCTCACACAAAAAGCTATAACGATGTAGAGATCCAACGTTTGTAGTACTTTTGATGATGTTGCGAGGTTAAAGGTTGTATAATCGACAATCTATGAGAAATTCTTTTTTAGCAGTAGCTCTTCTGATATATTCGTTAATATTATTCCAGTCTTTAGTTGTTTCTTTGTATTGTGTTATTGGATAGTAGTTTATTAGAAAATTTTTCTTCCATTTGGATAATTTATTGAAGGGGAGGGAGTGAAATTTTTAAGATTTTCGTCGGTATCGTCTATTTCGGTAATTCTCGACTTTTCTAATGACAATACAAAAAAGTTATAAGGTACAGTTTTGACAGATTTTTTCACGCTTTTATCATTGATCATAAGCATTTTTCCATATAAATGTTTGGCAATAAAAAATAAACGTCAAAAACACATTTAACTTTTGGAAAAAGGCACATTTTTAGGGTTTCGTAGCCCCGTGCAGAAACCCCTATAGTTTAGGTCGGGTGTCCGTCCGTCCGTCGTACAACGCAATATTGACATAGGGTGCAACATTGACATAGGGCCCAACATCGATATAGGGCTCAAATTTGGCATAGGGCCAAAAACGGACATTGGTCCGAATATTTATATGGGCCAAAAATTGACATATGACCCAAAATTGATCATGGAACCAATATGGATATAGGGCCAAAAATTTACAAAGGACCTAAAACATAAGCACCTACAGCTACGAAACCCTTCCTTGTAGGCGCTCGGCGCCTACTTTGACTAGTTTTTATATCTTTTTTTATCTCAAAATAAAGCTCAGGTTTTTTTTTATCTAAGAGCTTTGAGGTTAAAAATTGGGACTTTTATTAATTATTTATGAAAATAAGCGACGAGTGATTTTTGAGAATATACCATCTGTTTTGGCAGTATGTAACTCTTCTGATGGCAACAACAAAAATGTTCTCCTGTATAGTTTCATAACAATTTTTTGAAAAACTAAAAATATTTGACCTTCGAGAATGGAAGTAAAAAATAAATTACTTTTGCATGATACACTTTTTTGCAATTTTGTTCGGGCTAAAATGAAAGTTTTGGGGTTATTTTTAGGAACTTTGAGATTAAAAATTATAATTAATTTGGTATTGGTAAACATAATGGTTAAGGAATATTAAGGAATATTAAAGAATATGATCCTACTAATCAGGAATGGACTAGATGAAGCACTGTACACGACGAATCGTATGCGCGATAAATAATTTTGGACCCAAATCTGGTTGCGTGATTTCGAGTGTGGACATAACGGTGTACTCGGTCAAAAGGTGAAAATGACCAAGAAGGCAGCAGGATGTAAGGACGTAGCTAACAAGGTGGTCCAGACGGAAACCAAGCCGAGCCAACTCCAGCACCAGTTTTCCACAAGAGGGTGAGACAGCCTACCGTGAGTCTCGAGGAGACCAGCACGTCAAAGCCCATGCCGAAGAATATCAGGATTCGGGTCGATGGAGCAAGGCCCTCAGCCGTAAAGAACGATGAACAAAAGAAGAAACCTAGAACTAGGCTGAAGAAGAAGAAGAAGGCGAGGCGATTGCGCCCCGAAACGGATCTCATGAAACAGACGTAGGGAGTTAGCTACGCCATGGTCTTGAAGAAATTTAAAAGCAAGGTGAACTCTGACACTCTTAGTGTTAATATCAAGGGAGTGAGGAAGACAAGGATAGGAAAAGTTCTGATAAAAGTAGGAACTGCAGAAGGTGGCAGGAAGAAGTTGACCTCTGCGTTAAAAGAGGTTGTTAGGGCGGATAAAAACATGCGCGAGCTCGCTCCCCGCACCGAGATAAAAACACTAGATCTCGATACAACAACGGACGAGCTAGACGTGAGGGAAGCCCTTAAGGGACACTTCGGGGGAGGCCAAGACTGGTGAGATAAAGGTCTTCTTGACGAAGAAAGCCTTCAGGGGGAGGAGGATCTAGATGTGAGAGAAGCTCTAAAGAGACACTTTAGAGAGACCAAGTCTGGCGAGATAAATGCCTGCTAGACGAAAAAAGCCTTGAGGGAAAGCCTGAAGGCCTGCGTGGAGATAGCTGAGGAGACCGCCAAGGGGCTACTCCTGACAGGGCAGCTCACATTTGGGTAGGTGTCCTGTAGAGCAGCAGATATTTCATTTCCACCACCTCTGCTCAGCTCGTAAGACCCTCGGGTATTGGTCACTCTCGTGAACTTGATTGGGGGATCCAGTGCTGCAGTCACGCAGTGCCTCGAAAGGTACTTTGGGGCATTTGATTTCAAAATTTAATATAACGAAAAATTAAATAAGTAATTTAAAATTGAAATAATGAATATATTAGCAGTAAAAAATGAGTTCTTATAAATCAAGAAGGTACATAATATATGGTGTGAAGTAAGTGGGTAACACATCCTCAAAAATATAGTAAAAAACGAAAAATAATTAAATGAAGGGTGGCAGTAAAGAAGTAGATCATCTCAGTAAAAAATGTTGTTTAATTTGAGATACATTTTACAACAATGAAATAGAACAATTAAATTTGAACTTAGTCGCCCTACATTAGTATTTACGCCTATGAACTTGGTAGGCCTGCGTTTAGACATTGTTGTGTCAGACGAGCTTATTTCATTCTAACGAGTATTAAGTGAACTCTCAACTTAAAGATGGTGACGGAGGGTTCATACTACATCCTCCTAATTTTTTCTGTAGCAAAACTATAATTACTATTTTTTATTTTTTTCCAGCTTGTTAATCCAATTTCAATATCAACATCTTTCTACACTATATACGTAACTTTTTATTTTTAGCCAAAAACTTATCTTTAATTGACTTCCTAGCCTAGAATCCACTTATTTCGTATGATCGCTTTTTACATACTTCTTTTTCTACATGATCTATCGTTGGTTCCGACAAAATATGACTATCTTCTTAGAAAACTGTTTTTTGGTTTAAATACTGTAAACTTCTGCGGAATGTAGAAAGGTTTTGTAATTTACTATTCTTGTGATTCTCATTATTATAGTTTATATTTTTATACAATATGATTCTAATAAGGGGCCGTTCAAAAAATATGTAACGCTTTTTCCTGATATTTTTGAACGGCCCCTAATTTATACTCTACAATCGGCAATCTGATCAGGGCACTAGATTCGGATTCAGCGATCAAACATCTACGGGAAACACCTTCTCACATTTATGACCAAATTTTTTTTTTGTGTTCCTGTGTTATTATGATGCTTAGTAAAAAACTACATATTACGAAAAAATAAAAAATGTGTTTTTGATGCACGCCCCGACCAGCAAAACGTCGGCTTCGCCTCGGCTTTGCAAAAGTCGGACGGGCAACCGAATCCCATGCATCCGCTCAGCTGACCGAGAGCAGCGGCGCTGCGGCACTACGTAATTTCGGCTGGGGATGAAGAAAAATAGTATACGACACACGGCCAGAAATATTGGATGCCCTGGCGTGCGTGATATGAGGCCTCGGCTTCGCTTCGGCCTTTACATCACACACGCCTGGAAATCCAACTTTCTGGCCTTGTGTCGTAATATACTATTAAATCTAGCCACCACTTTAAGTACGACAGTCATATCATCAAAAATTATTTTTATAATACCTTTATGAAAATTACGATTCTTCTTGCCTGCAAACCGGGCGAAAAATAGGCGATTTTAGAGCAATTGACAAAGAAACTGGCAGCACATGCACAGTTCGCGATTCGATGACTTTCTTCCCTTCCAGTAAGAAATAAAATTACGTCAACGAGTAAAAATAACCTCGAACTACGTACAATAAACATTTTGAATTCTATTTTATATGCGACGTTCCGTAAGGAAAGAGCCCACTTTATCGATCGCAGTTTAGGAGATCTTCACGCTTTTGTGAACAAAGGTCAGAAGTATTAATTTTGGAGCCCTTATGGCACTCGGCAACTTTAGATGCGTTATTCTCGAAAAGCTAATTTTCGAAGTTCCAACTTCAAAAGTGCCCCGACGATTTTTTTCAACCTAGAGGGTTCGGCCTGGGTATAAAATGCCGGGAATTTATTCGACTATATGATCTTTTATGTAACTTCATACAAAGTGGGCACTTTCCTTACGGAACGTTATACACTACCGTGAAAAAGTTTCTGCCCACCTCTTTTTTATGACTGACAAAGTTCTCTTTTGCTTCCTCATAGAGGAAGGCTTGTAATAACCTAAATGTTCAAATATACTTTTTCGACGTATTTTGATATAATTCGACCATAGGAACACAAAAATAATTTTTTTTTAAATGCCCGTGTCCGTGTGTGTTTATGTGTGCCTAACTTTTTTCTGTTCACCGTATCTGGAAAAGTAAAAGAGCTGTGATCATGAAATTTGGATGGAGTATAGCTCCGATTGATATCCAGGTCTGATAGGATTTTGAGCTAGATCGACAATTTAGAAGTAGTTTTTTCTTGCGTTTGGAGATTTAAAATTAAAAATTTTACCTTGTTTATACAAGAAAAACTTTTTTCATATTCAATATAGAACAATACGATATCTAGCGTATTTGTTCGCGTCTCTGAGACGCATCGATGGACCTATTGTTGAAACTTTTATGACCTACTAGTACCGATTTATGAAGTTTCAAAAAAACGTTTATTCTGTCTATATAAGAAAAACTTTGTTGATATTCAAGATACGACAATATTATATTCGGTGTATTTGCTCGCCTCCATGATACACATCGACTGGCCTATCGATAAACATCTTATGACCCACCAGTACCTATTTACGAGTTAAAAAAAAAGTTTTATTCCGTTTATATAAGATTTTTTTATATATTCAAAATACGACAATATTACATGTAGAGTATTTGTTCGCGTCCTTGAGACGCATCGATTGACCTATTGGTGAACCTTTTATGACAAACCAGTACCGATTTATGAAGTTTAAAAAAAATGGCGTATTCTGTTTATTTGAGAAAAACTTTGTTCATATTATGAGTACTACAATACTGTATCTGACATGTTTGTTTGCGTTTTCGAGACACGTCCAATGACCTATTGACGAACCTTCTATAACCTCCTATGATCTAGCAATACGGATTTATAAATTGAAAAAACATGTTGTTTATCTTGTTGATATAAGGAACACTTTTTTAATATTAGGAATTCAACGATAATGTATATAATATATGTGTTCGCGTCTTCAAGACGCATCGATTACCAAAATTAAGAACTTTTCATGATCTACCATAACCTGCCAATATCGTTTTTAAATTTTTCAACAGAATTAGTTTCCTTGTTTATAAGAGGATTTTTTTATATTGGAAATAATAGTACTGTATTTGATGTAATTGTTCGTGTCTCCGAGAAGCGTGGATTGACCTTCTGAAGAACTTTCGAAGACCATTATTGATTAATCAATAGCTACTCAGAAAGTTTTAAGAAAAGTTACATTGTTTCTATAAGGTTTTAGACAGGAGGGTGACTAACCGGGGCTTAGTCACGTCTCCTGTGTCGCAAGTGCCGACCACGGGTGTACCCGTCCATCGGCGTATACGTCGGTCTCCCCAGGTGAGGTGCGGTCGGTGGATATGGGGTCACCGGACAGGAGGTTGGCTAAGTGGAACTCAGTCACGGCCCCTGTATCGCATAGGCCGACCACGGGTGTGCCCGTCCATCGGCGTATACGTCGGTCTCCCCAGGTAGGGTCGGAAAAGCAAGGATGGAGGTTAGGATGGTGGTCGGGAGCATCGTCGTCGTCGTCAGTGTCCCGTTGTTCGGGAACGGGATGTCTTCGTCCGCCGAGGAACCAGTGCAGCCTCTTCTCGTAGAGGCCAGTCGAAATGACTCGGCTGGCCGCAATCAGAGAGGTTCGCCGATCCACGACTCGTTCGCGCTTATAACGACGCGTCGTCGCACTAGCTTCTCTGCGGAGGAGGGATGTCGACTTACTCGGTAGTGCCGGTGTGAAGTGTAGTGCGTATACGTACATACATATAGATAGATAGTCTCAATTGGAGGATACTGCCGCGTGACTTAATATCTCGTCACATTACCCCCCCCCCTCTTCGGAGAATGAAACTTTACAATAAAAAAAAAGGGAAATTTTACTCTACTCACGTTTTTAACGCCTCAGGCCGAGCGGGATTCTGGTGGCATTTCCGTCTGGTAAGACCACCTCGTGGCAGAGTTCGGTCGACTTGTGCGCCTCTGTCGGCGGCGGCGTCGGCGGATTCTGCTGGGATGTTGGCGGTGTTGATGGAGATGCCGGTAGTACTGGTGTCGTAGGTGGTGGTGTTGACACCAGTGTGACTGGAACCGTCGGTGTTGGCGTTGTGGCTGGGAGACTTAGCGGCGTGGGTTTCGGTGGCCTGGGCGCGGCTCGTTTGCGTTGGCTTGCCGTTGCGTGTGACCGTGGTGGTATTAGGACAGCCTACTGCTGTGGTGTTGGTGGAGCAAACTCTTGCACTCCATGCTGACCTCCGCTAGTAACCTGACCGGACGTTGCGGCGCTTCCATAATGCGGATGATTGCCCGGGTTCGGTTAGCTCCGCGCGGCTCTCTTCTTTCCCCGGAGAAGATCCTCTGTGGTCTCGTTGGCCTCCTCGTTAGACTTCGTTCGACGGTAGTCTCGTCCTCCATTGGGTAAAGAGGGCCCACCTCCCGGAATCGTCTGAAGGTCCCCTCTTCCAGGAGGGTCTGCAAAGCGGCGATTTCGTCTTCCATGCTGCTCGGAAGGCTGACTGAAATCGAATGACCGTGGTGCTGCTGGTTGTCCAGCGACGATGCTACTCGGTGCTCCATTGCCATGGTTACCCCCACTCGTGTTCCTTCTGGATTCTCGCCATTCCATTCCTTTTCTACTGCTTGTTTCGGGGTCTCTGTTGATTCGTCATTATAAGGTTTTAGATCTTTACCTTGCACCTGTCGGACTATGTTTCCCTCTTCGGCCTTCAGATCGTAGATTACGTTCGACGGTTTTTTTGTAGATTATGAACGGTAACTTATATTTGGCGGCGAGCTTGGCGTTGAAATTTTTGTTTTTATTGGATAGGTAGTGGGTTCTCTGCAGCACCTTGCTGCCGACCTCTGGTGCCCAGCTTCTCCGGCGTAGGTTTTAGTGAGCCTGCTGACGCTGGAAACTCTGTGCCATCTGGTTACGGGCGTGCTCCAATGCTGCACGGAGATTGGTGATTCGCAGGTGTTTGTCCTCAGGGTTTGGCAGGGCGGTTTCTTGGGCTAGGCTGCCAGTTGGGCGTAGTTCACGTCCGTAGTTCAGGTATGCGGATAAGTATCCGGTTGTTGAGGCAAAATGTAGTTCGGCCAGGTGCGCGTCCTACGTTTTCTGTGATTTCTCTGTGTTTTGCGCAATCATAGTTTTTATTACCCTGTTTGCTCGTTCAACTGGGTTACACTGTGGAGTGTACGGCGGTGTGAGACGATGTTCGATATGGAACTCAGAGAGTATTTTCCGTGCCTCCTTGCCGATAAACTGACGTCTGTTGTCTGAGACAATGGTCCTTGGGCAACCGTGGCGGAGGCAGATCTGTTCTTTGATGTTGGCAGCAACAGCCTAGCTCGTGGCCTTCTTCAAGGGGCGTATCTCTACCCACTTCGTGTAGCGATCCTGCATAACGAGCAATCAGTAGTTTCCGGCGTTGGAGCGGGGCAGGGGTCCGATGAGATCCACGGCGACCATTTCCCATGGTTGGTCGACGTTTGTGGCGTGCATATTGCCGGCCGGGGCTTGTTTCTGTGATTTGTAGGCCTGGCATTTTGGAGAATTTCGGACGTATCGTGTCGCCGTCCTGAGCATCCCAGGCCAGTATTAGTAGCGAACCAGGCGGTTCAGAGTTTTGGCCACCCTTAGATGACCGGCTGTTGGATCGTCGTGGGCTTCTTTTAGTACCTGCTCTTGCTCCGCTTGCGGTACACAAGTCTTGCACTCTTTGCCTGATTTATAGTCGTTGAAGTCGAGCGTGTGCAGTATATGTCGGTAGAGCCGGTTGTTTTGAATGCAGAACTCCGGGTTACTGCTTGGGTCCTCCCTCATGGCCTTTAGTCGACCTTGGTACCAGTCGCTCCTCTCGATGGCACAGTTTTGAAGTGGTTGGCGAAAGAGCGTGTCGGCGAGTAAATTGTCTGTTCCCGTTCGATATTTTATTTCAAAATCCCATTGGCTGAGTTCCAAAGCCCAGCGGGCTAAACGGCCAGACGGTTTGTCTATGCGGTCAAGCCACTTTAATGACAGGTGGTATGCAATGATACATTCGGTGTCTCCTCCTCGCTGGGAGAGTGCTGCTCCCAGTCCCTCTTGGCTAGCGTCGGTCTGTAAGGTGAATGTCTTGTTCCAATCGGGGCATGTGAGGATCGGCGCTGTGCTCAGTCGATGTTTCAGCTCGTCGAAGGCTTTCTGCTGATTTTGGGACCACTCCCATTTCGATCCCTTCCGTAGTAGTTTGTGGAGTAGTGCGGCGACTCGGGCCACGTTCCTTATAAATCTTCTATGCCACGAAATCAGCGACAAAAATTGACGGGCTTCTTTCAGGTTCCTCAGTGGTGTTAGGGCTTGGATGGCTGCTACCTTGTCGGGGTCGGTGCGCAATCCCTCTTGATCGACGATGTGTACAAGGAATTTAATTTCTCCTCGAAAGAATTGGCACTTGTTGGGGTTCGGGCTGAGATGAGCGTAGTACAGTGGTTCGAAAACCTTTTCCAAAACCTCCAGATGTTCCTTAAATGTTGCTGTGCAGACTACGATGTCATCCAGGTACGCGAAAGTTTTCGGGGCCATATCTGGCGTAATCACACTGTCCAAGAGTCGCTAGAATGTGGATGGAGCGGCATGTAGTCCAAACGGCATGACGGTGAGCTCGTAGAGTCCTCCACCTGGTAGGGTGAAAGCGGTAAGCGGTTTGCTCTCTTCGGTGAGTGGTACATGCCAGTACCCATTGTTCAGGTCAATAGTGGACAAGAATCTCGCTCATCGTAATTTTTCCAGAGTGGCGTTGACCTGTGGTAGGGGATAGGCATCTTTTTCGGAGACTTGGTTTAGTTTGCGAAAATCCACGCAGAATCTAGGTCGCCCGTCTTTTCGTCGGCCTATTACTACTGGTGAGCTCCACGAGCTACTGGACGGTTGGATTATCCCCTCTTCTAGCATCTGTTCAACCTCCTCGTCAATGATCTTTTGGGTGACCGCATTTCTTGGTCAGTAACGTTGTTTGATCGGTGTGATCTCCCTGAGACGGATCTCGTGTTGAATCAACGGCGTAACTCCTCTCCTGTGGGTGCAGCGCGTTCATGGGTATGGGCCCTTCGACGGCGTTGATTGCTAGCTTGGTTCAGTACGTCCATCCCGAGGAGGATATCGTGATTCAGGTGTTGCATGACGGACACCTCGGCTCGTACTTGTTTGTCGTTCACTTTCACGTGGCCGAGAAGGCGGTCTCATAAGGGAGACTTGGTGCCGTCCACCATGATGGCTATGCTGTCGTTTGTTTCTCTTCCCCATCCCTGATTTACGCACAATCGGGCTGTTTGTGCGTTGACGTAGGAGCAAACGGACCTGGGATTGACAAGGGCGCTGACGGTGCGTCTGCCAATCCTTATCGGGATTAAAACTCTTCGCTCGTTCTCTGGATTCTTGGTCCCGGCTGGGTTTGAGCCTGACTGGGCCCGGCCCGAAATTCGTTTCCCGGCTTTTCGCAGTTGCAATCCCTAGAAAGGACGCCGTCCAAACCACACCAGGAGCAGAATATCTATTGATTGTTGTGGCGGTTCGTTCGTGAATGACCCCGCTGTTCGCAGCGCCAATAGGTCTCGCTCCGTACGTACATTGGTTTGACGGTGAAAGTGGGCTGCTTAGTCGTTCTCGGTTTCGTGTCCCCTCGGGCCTCCCTTGTTATTTGCTGCTGGGTTTCTGCAATCTCCTCCACACGTTGAATCAGGTCGTCGGGGGATGTGAGCTCGGACAGCCGTATGTACAGTCGTGGCCCTTGTAGCATGTTAAAGTACAGTGTTTCTAGAATCTTGTTGGGAGTGAACCCGCCGCGCCTCCTGATGAGAGTGAGGAGGGAGGTGAAGAAGGTTCTCACGTCCTCCCAGTGACCCTGGTGACGGTTGTATATCTGTTGATCCAACTTCCTCAGTTCTCCGGGTGACAGGTAGGAGCGGCGTAGACTCTGTTCTAACTCCTGGAATGTGGTTAGGTTGGTTGTGCAATTTCGGTACCACAATTGTGCATCTCCTCTGAGCCGTTTGGGGAGGCCTCTTAGGATTTATTGATCGGAGTACTAGTAGGCCTTCTGCAACTCGCCCAATCTTTCTAGAAATCCATATACGGTCTTTCCCTCGAAGTGACAGTTCCACTTCCTTATTTGGTCTAATGTGCTGTTGGGTACTCTTGTGTGCCCTCTCGGTTTCTCCACGGTGTCGGATTGGGTGCCTTCGCCATGGGCTGATCGCGGTAATGAGGTTACTAACTGGCTTTGTCGGAGTCTATTAATTTCGGCCTCCATCATCTCCAGTTTCTTGGTACGGTCCGAATCTTCCTTGTAGTCCGGGGCGTCCTCTGTTCTATCTTCAAAGAGTTCTGGGTCATTTCTCACCAGACTCACCAGCCGCTGCCGTAATACCGCCAGCGATCCCTCGAAGTCGACCTGATGATTTCTCATCTCTTCTTCTAGTTGCTCCCTCTGTAGTTTATAAACCCACGAGACTTTCATAGCTGTTCGGTGTCTCGAGCGCTTGCACGGTTGCGGTATATTCTCGTAAACGGACCTCGCAAGACTGTCCGCTTTGAGACACTGTCCCTAGTTTTATACAGTTCAATTTCTTTGGCGCGGGAGACCGATCGTTTGGTCAAATTATGACGTTAGGTGTACTAATCTGGTTATGATCGCAAAGGCTTTGGATATGGAGCTTGCTCTTGGTCGGAGCTCGCAAGACTGGCTGGTCAGTCGTGATGACGGGTAGTTTATATAATTCTGAAAACGGTGGAGAGTGAAGCTTCCACTCTCGGCCTACCGGCATTACAAGTTAAAAACTGTCCCTGTTCGGGCGCGATGTAACGCTGCTATTTTTCCCTCCCTAGAATTTACCTAGGTTCTCCCCTCCAGACGCTTCAGTCTGCCAGGGTTAGTTCATGGGAGTAGGGTTGAGGCAGTGATAACAACGGTTATTTCGGTAATAGTAAATAAGTGTGAGTATATTCTTCCTCTAATCTACATCTCTATTGCGTGTATGTGTGTGGATGTGCGAGTGTGTGTGTGAGTGTATGTGTTGAGGTACAATATATGAGTAAGTGTGCATGTGTATGTGACTTGATATAAAAAAAACTAGGCGCGTGGTGTGAACGTCGTAACAAAGAACTAAAAATTAGTGCGCGGTGGAATTGCGCTATACGTACTGTCGGACGATGTTGACGTTTGAAGGGCCTCGCTGTGTTTGAATCGTGAGCCGCTTTCCCCATTAGCGTGGACCTAGAACAGTTCGGTTACGGGGCTGTTAGAGCGGTGCACTTACGGTTGAGACTTCACGGACCGTCGTGGACTTGGGCTCCCCTCCTTTCGGTTCGGTACATGTGGGTGGAGGGTGCCCCGGGAGTCACAGCGGGTTTCACATGGTCGCGTGGACCAGCTGTGTAAGGGGGGGGGAGTCACATCTTCGCCGTGAGTGAGAACGTCGTGTGCGGTGAGAGTCGCCGGACAGGAGGGTGACTAAGCGGAGCTTAGTCACGTCTCCTGTGTCGCATGTGCCGACCACGGGTGTACCCGTCCATCGACGCATACGTCGGTCTTCCCAGGTAAGGACAGGTGGGTAGGGTTGGAGTCGCCGGACAGGAGGGTGGCTAAGTGGAAGTCTTGGAAAATAAACAGGTTATGAATAATAACTATTAATTAATTAACAAAAGCTCAATTTATTGAAGACAGTCGGAAGGCAGGTCTTTACTCTTTGAGATGCGGTTTTAGACTAAAGAACGAACGTGTGACAAATATCACATTCATACACCATACACACTCCAATCATGGTTATAGTTTACATTACGGAGACCAGGCATAGCTTTCGAAGCTCGGTCCCAAACTTCTTAGAACAGTAGACCTCACACGACTTACAAAATATCGTTTTAATACTAAGAATATTGTTATATTATATTTTGCTCTATATACATATTTACAATTGTTGAAATAATCCAACAGGCCTCCTCAAAAAATAATCCACGTCAAAATTACCAGAATCAATCATTCATATATATAACTAAAGCAAAGAGTTACCTTTCTTATTTTATCTGGGAAAACAATTTACAAATGGTCCAACATTCATATAAGGGATTAGGGAAAACCCAGAAAAACCTAATCCGACCATTACTAAATCATAGATTACAATTTCAGCAGAAACATTACAAAGAATCATTCTTATTCTAAACCCATCTTGGCTCTCAACTCTATAAATCGCGCAACTGGTAACGGCTTCGTTAGTGCATCAGCTAACTGCTCACCTGTAGGCATATATTTTAATTTTATTAAATTTTTCTCTACCTGTTCTCTTGAAAAATGATATTTTATATCAATATGTTTGAATCTTTTATGGCTCGTAGGGTTATTAGCAATGCTTATACAACCAGTATTATCTTCGTAGATAATTATAGGTTCTGAAATAATTACATTAATACTATTTGCTAGTGATTTTAACCACATTGCTTCTTTTACTGCTTCAAAAAGAGCCATATATTCAGCTTCAGTGGATGAAGCTGCTACAGATAATTGTTTCTTAGTATTCCAAGAAATTGTACATTTTTCAAATAATTTAAACAAATAACCTGTTGTACTTTTTCTATCAGTTTGATCATTTCCACCCCAATCGGAATCAACATAACCGCATAATAGTTGTTCATAATTTCCCCGGATATATGTTAATTTGGTATCGATTTAACCTTTTAAATATCTTAATACTCGTTTCAAACATTGCCACAATTCTTTATTATTTTTGTTCGAAAATCTACTTAAGATATTTACTGCAATACTTAAATCAGGCCGTGTACCATTAAGTACATTAAGCAACCAATTACATTTCGGCAAGGAGCATCATATTTCTCATCAGAATTTAAAGCAATATAATCTAAATTACTTTCAAGAGGTGTGCTTTTAGCTTTACAATCAGCCATATTAAATTTATCAAGAATCGTCTTTATATACGCACTCTGATCTAATGTTATTTCATCTTTATTTCTAACAATCCTTATTCCAGCAAAAAGCTTTATCTCATTTAAGTCTGTCATGCGAAATTTATCTTTTAGATAATTTTAAAAATTTTGCATTGAATCTTTATCAGCAGTAGCAATTACTAAATCATCCACATAAAGAACTATATATATATTTTTAGAAACTGCTCCTTTGTCCAAAATATAAATACATCGATCAACAGCTGAATTTCGGAAACCTTTATTAATTAGAGTTTGCTCAAATATTTTGAACCAACATTTAGCCGATTGCTTTAATTCATATATAGCTTTATGTAATTTGCAAACTTCATTTTCTTTACATTTTATTCCTTCAGGTTATCCCAATCATGGTTATAGTTTACATTACAGAGACCAGGCATAGCTCTCGAAGCTCAGTCCCAAACTTCTTAGAACAGTAGGCCTCACACGACTTACAAAATATCGTTTCAATACTAAGAATATTGTTAGATTATATTTTTCTCTACATACATATTTACAATTGTTGAAATGATCCAACAGAGAATGTAAAAAAATGTTCACTTGTACAGTTACTTTTTATAAACAAATTGTTTTAACAAATAATCGACATTAAGGATTGTTATTCATCTTCAAAGTATATTTCTGCTCTGTAATTGCTTACTTTGATCGTTAGAATAACACTGGCCATTTAAATTTAAGATCGGAAGTTATTCATTATTTTTATAAACAAATTATATAAACAAATGTACATCGCACATATTTGTAGGCAGAAACAAATCCTTTTTTTCTTGTAGTAAATCATGTTTTCTAAAAATACATTGGAAAGAAATCAGTTAAGGTGGTTTGGACATGTTGAAAGAATGAAAGGTGAATGACTGACAACATAAGTGTATAAAGGTAATGTAAATGGCAGTATGCCCAGAGGCAGACCGCGGAAAGAACGGTTAGAATTTGTGAATGAGAGTGAATTAGGCCAGGACAGAAAAGTGAGGCGACAAATAGTTAATAAAAAGAATGTCAGTAGTGTGAATAACGCTTGAAACCTAAGACCTTGGATACTAATGTGCAATGTGCCCGAGTGGAGAGCCTCACATAACCACGTTATGAGGTTATGCATTTGGGGTGATCGCTAGAGAGATTGATCAGCAACCTCGGTCGGAGCAGTGTTGCGGAACGAACGTGTTATTTAAATAAATAACAATTCCAACCGAGCGAGTCACGCCTACCCCGAAAGGGACATGGCTTAATGGTATAATAGTAATAATAATATTGCAATTCATCAATATCTGTTTATTTTATAAAACAGTTATTTCAACAAATGCACATTCTAGGCGTTTTTAATTGAAAAGAAATCAATTTTTCTTCTAATCTTGTTGCAATTATATTGCTGTCAGTTTCTTTTTTCTTTGGCGATATAAAATAAGTTCTAGTTTTTTTACAATAGTCTAATCTATTTCAGAGGAGATTGATAGGTAAACACAATCTTTTAATTTTCTTTTCTGTTGCCATTTCTATGTTCTATACCCAAATTTGCTCACTGCAGTGTGGCGATGTAGATTAAATCAGAATTATTCTCCTAACCTCGCTGAAACTTTCACCGAAATACATTCAATTTTTAACCGTTCCAAAATTTTCCGGCAGCACATTTTAACGTTTGTTTTTCCTAAGTCTTATTATTTTGAAACAATAATTAAGTAAGCGAATAGTTGTTTCAAATGTGGTGTCCTGATTTATAGCTCGAATTCACTCATACTTTGTCGTTTTCCCATTGCTGCTCAGGGCGTAGCAGACGACAGCTTTTATTCCATCGTAGGCTAATCTTTCGCCAAATAGCATATAAACTTTAACCGCGGAAAATTTTACATGCAACAAAATTTAACTTCAGTTTTTTCTGTGTTGCCAGATGAGGAATCGTGCGGTGTCGTCGTTATATTGCCGTAATAAACTTTTCCTTTCAAAAAGCACGTGCCCGCAATGAAGTAATAAAACAGTCACAAGAATTCCAAGTGTTAGGGATTACCCTGGGTTTTTGTGTTTTGTTTGTTACGTACTATCAGATACGCTCTGCAATTATTTACAATCTCCCGGAAGGATGTGATTGTTTTATTTTTGGTGAAAATCGGGATTTTTTTCGACATTTTTTTCAGTTGGAAAGCAAGTGTCAGAAAGCAGCGGGGGTGCCTTTTTTGTTGCCTACCGCTGGTGCCTTTCTTTGAACCATGCTTCCGAACTCTTGCCCAGACATAGACGCCTCTTCTGACCGGCAGCAAAAAAAATGCACCCCCGCTGGTTACTAACACTTACATTCCAACAACAAAAAAATGAATGAAAATGAAGATAGTATACTTGTACATTTTTGCAATTTTAAGCAACAATTTTTATCATTTCTCAAATTGGTCAACTTCAATTTGTTCACAAATTTTTTCCTCATATTCCTGAATTTTTTCAAATTTTTCACATTGCCTCTTGTATAAGAAATAACGCTCGAGACTTGACTCTTCTTAAATGTGCCCGAAATTTATTACTTTTTTTTTTATATTTTTCAGTCTGCAAGGCACATATTTTTGTTTGCATTAACGTCTTAAAAGTGCAAACCCAATTTGGATCAAGAATTATTGTTTCTCTTGAAAATAAGTTTACCGTGTTTCTACCTAAACGAATGATAAAAGTGTTTGATGAGGATATAAATTTGCTTGAGCAAATGAAAAATTTGTGTGAAAAAAATCAAGTGAAAATTAAATATTTGGGCGGATACTACAACATTGTTGAATTTATCTAAAACTGAAAAATGTCATATCTGCCAAAAAAACAAGTAATGCTGGGAACTACGTATAATTTGAATTCATCGTTTACGAAACAAATTATAGTGGGAGCAGAATTGGATAACAATGGAAACTTGACCGCGGTGGTGAAATTCATGTCGAGTCACCCTCGTATCAGCCTCTCCTTAAATCTTGAAGATTGGAAGATGATTAAAAGTTATTTTAACATTATAACTAATTATTTCAACGGCGAAGAAGAAATAAAAGGATGAATCAACTGTGGAAATTTGTGAATACGCGGGTCTTTTTTCAACATGGATAGATTCATGACTTTGGAGCAAACTGAAAAGGAGAATTCCATTCATCGACTTCTGATGAGAGAATCAATGTTCACAGTCCTGAAGGAACTCTACATTTGCATTGATCAACCATCTCAAGAATTATCTACTATACCACTTCAAGGAATGAAAGATTTTATTATGGAAATCGTTTCTGAATTTCTTTGGTGCAAAAACAGTGAAGTTTTCAATGCAAAAAGTCTTGAATTATAGGTGAAAAAAATTATAAAACTTTATTTAAAAAAGCATTAAAAAAATGTGCACTTTCAAAATATTAAAAAATTTAAACGTTTATTTTTAGAAATGATTACTTTCAACATAAAGAATTTATCACGGAATGCGATTAATAAGAATTCTGAAGTAAAAACATAGAATTTTGCTTTATTTAATAAAAATAAAGTGTTAAAAAAATAACTGTTTAAACTACTTTGATGTAACTTTTAATTTTTTGATACTCAGTTTTTATGTATTTTTATGCCTCTTTTTAATTTTTGCATACTTAAACGCTTTTTTCATACTCAAACACTCTTTATATATGCATATATTTTAATATTGAAATAGATTAAATAAGATTAAATTTCAGTCTGTTTTTTGGTGAATAGGTACTAAAACTAATGAGAAAAAAAGACAAATGTATATGTTAATGTAAGGTTTTAATAATAAAATATAGATATTCAGTGTACATTCTATTTACAATTAATTTTTATTTATCCAACTATTATGAGAATCATCGAATCCTAACCATTTCACAAACAATTTATTTCCTTGTTTTCTAAGTACTTTTTCAACTAGATAAATGTCAGGATATTTAACTTTAGAAATTTCATATTCATAAAAACTACCAGAAATAGGATTTTCCTTATAATCTTTGAGAATATACGTTACTGGTTCAGTATTTTTGATATGACTTATTGTAAATATTTCAGTTGTCCAATTTGGAGTGTAACCTTTTTCGAAAATATGTTTTGATTTACTTATGCGAACTTTATCTTCAACTTTAAATTTTGATATCCTAAATAAACGCTTAACATTAAGGTTTTACTTATATACTTTCAACAATAATTTTTTCTCCATTTGCTTAGTAACATCCTTGGGCTTCATTTTGATTGTTCTATGTTTGGTATCATTATAAGAAGAAACTAAATCTGTCAAAATATTTAACCACTTATAATTACCATGCAAACTTAATTTCATCGACATTTTATTTTTTAAAGTATGATTAAAACGTTCACAAATTTATGCTTTTAAATTACTAAATGTGGAATACAAATTTATATTATGTTGCTTCATTAGATTTTTGACATGAGAATTATAAAATTTTTTGCCTCTATCAACTTGTAAATTTTTCGGTACACGTCCTTTGTCGAATACATTTTTCATTGCGGCAGTCACATTTTTAGCATTCTTGCTTTTCACAGGTACAGCCCAAGCAAATTGTGAAAATATGTCAATTATTGTTAAGATATATTTGTGTCCATTGTTTTTCTTCTTATAAAGAAGCATTTCCACAAGATCAGCTTGCCACGTTTCATCAATGCCACGGATGTCTCCGTGTCGACGAGGGTATTTTTTTCTAGCAACCTTATCCAGCGCTCTGACGACCTGCAGCTTCTCGGTGTCCATTTTCAAGTGCGTTCAGTCTGGCATTCAGCTGAGAAATGAGCTCTGCACTTTTATATACTAGTTCTTGTATTTTTATTCTAAATCATTCTTGAACCACGATTCACCGTCTCCGCTCTCTAAAATTAACGTCCAAACACATCGATACTCATTTTGCAAATGATGAAAAATCTTAAAAAGCAATAATTAATAAATAATTTCAGCTTCTCTCAATTCTTCTATAATAGATATAATTTCGTTTGAGTGGTTATTATTTCCAGCTCCTTGAGATGCTAATAGTAAGCGTAATCGATCTACCAATTCATTTGGATCATCCCAATAAATGTAGTCTAATTTATTATCCTCTGTGCCAATCATATATTTTGGAATTAAAGGAGCAGAAGTGGATGACGAACACGTTCCAGTTGCGTCGGGATTGGTTGCTTTAAGGAACCATGGTCGTAGCTTCCGGAGCCTAAAACTTCTCTCACATAATATAATTAATCAAATAACATATTTATTATAATGAGTTAATTGAATTGGACAATTAAAAAAAGGGGGGGGGGATTAAATCACCCTGAGAGTTTATAAAAGAATTATGTAACACGTCTTTAATAAAAAGAGCACAACAAAAAATTCGCCAAAAAGATTCGAACGCGCGACAGCGTGCTCCAAAGCCAACCACCTTACCGCTGTACTACTGACTTCGGTTGGGAAGATCTCGTGAGCTACGGTAGTTACGGTATAGCACGAAAATCGTGATTTTCAAAAATTCATTTAAAAAAAAACTAAGGCCCAATTACAAAAAAGTCGCTATACGTGTCTAATATTTTTCGACGTTCTATCGATTTATACAAGTCTTACCTCAAATTCAATGTCGCAGAGCAGGCCTTCCCCTGTGAGTCTCTACGTGACACCGGGGAGACTTGGCCACCTCGCTACTCCTACTGAAACCTTGCTCCTATCATTCAAATTATCCCACTAGTTGCACCATCAGGCGTTGCTGCCAATCTAACATCTAAAAATCTGAAATGGAAATCGCTTCGAGATATTGACATAAAATATTCTGGATTTTCTACAGGACCTGGATTATTCCAGATAAGCTCCAGGATTCCTCGATCAACTCAACATCTGTCTCTTACTGGAAGTGATCCTAGTGAGAAGTTTATACGGTCGATACCAGCGATACGCACAGCAACTCTATGGCTCAGGCCCGTATCGTCAACACTTCGAATTCATATTCACGAAGCAAGATTTTGAATTATTAAGAATGAGCCTTTTATTTTGTAAATGTTTAAAGGAGGTTTCCGCAGAGTAAAGACAATGGTTTCAGTTTATAAAATTTATCAACGCGACGCTGCGGAAGTGGCCAAATTCCGACCAATCACAGAGGAGCGAGGCAGACATAACGTAGTTGTGAGAGATTATAAATTCTCATTCGGGACAGTGATCTCACTCTTTACCGTCTCTTCTCTGATGTAGTCACTAAGGTGTATAAAATTTTGCTCTTACAAATGAAGTTTTTTTTGTTAGTCTGCCGACTGATTTTCCGACTTCCACCGCTTCTCCGAGAGTACCAGATCTTTTGTTTATAAAACGAATCAGGCGACATGAATTTTTCATTTCTAGCCTTGGAAAACCTATCAGCCTCATCTGCCAAGAAAGCAATTTTGTGTTTTTTTTGTAGCAGCTCTGAAAGCTCTATTAATATTTTTTCCAGAAAGCAACTTTTGATTTTTGCCCAGAAAGCAGTTTTACCTTTTGCCCAGAAAGCAACTTTGTGATTTTTTCCCAAAAATCAGTCTTTTTCCACGAAAGCAACTTTAGTAATTTTTGGATCAAGTTTGCCAAGTGGCCACGACATTTCCCCATATTAATTTTTTTTGTATTCAACCAAGCAAATCTTTCATAATCATTTTGTGAATTCCTCTGTGATATTACTTTGACAATGTTTCTGTGACACTAATATTGTGAATTTCTCTATGACATGATTATTGTTGCATATATTGTTCCTTAATTTTATATATGTTCTCATTTACCGAAAATTCAATTGTTTGCCCCATACACCAATATTTGCGAATAGTGGTTCCTCCCATATTTGCCCAGAAAATTAATCCCACATAGCAATCGTGTGACGTACGTTACCTTGTGCGACTCACACTGCACGCATATCGTCTTCACTGTTCGCATTGAAGTGACGGATTAGCAAGTACGCACGTAATGAGTCTCATTTCGCCATCGTGAGTGCGAGTGTCATTTTTGCGTTTGTATAAACAAAATGCATGAAGTAATAAGTAAACTACCTAGAAAACAATAAACAATTAATAAATAAACAATGACAGTTCACGATGCCGTCCATGCATATGCGGTAAAATATTATATATAATTGTAAGATATGTAAAAACAAAGCATTGACATAAAAATTAAAATACTTTTCAAATTTTTATCAAAATTACTATAGGACAAGATTAAAAAAAAAAATCATTATCACAAAATTTTTTAGTTGAACCACAATTTTTTCATTGGAATTTTTTCAATGTATATAATTGATTTTTAATAAAGTTGAAGCCTTACAAATATTATTTTGTACATTGCCTATTTCAAAATGATTTCATGAGTTAATTATATTTAAGCTTCAATATTGCATTTTTATTTTAAATTTAAAATTCTAATTGCAATAAAAATATTTCTAACATTCATCAAATGAAAAAAAGAAGAAAACTGAATTTGAAATTACGGGTGCGGTACGTAATTCAAGTGGAAAGTGGCATTACCAAGTTCCGATTCCGATTTACCGGTCGCCGACGCGACGTCATGTGAGTTGCACCGCCGGCTTCGATCTGCGCGTGTTTATATTGCGAATTAATTAAAACTTATTGTTTTACGTACGTTCAGTGTGTACTTAAGTGTTTCCGCAGCTATTTATTGTTTTTCGCAAGTTGGCAGGTGTTTTATAGGAAAAATTATGAAAGCACGAAAGTCGATTGTGCTAAGTGATGCATAATATAGACATTTGCATACATGCCCTCTCTCTTTTCGCATCTTTTCACAACAATCGAAATTTCTTCTTACTTTAATTTAAAATGTTCATATAATGACCTGCGCTGAAATATAATGGTTATTGAGTGCGCCAAAAATGTGAGAATTGCACAGAACGAATTATAATCGTTAAAATAAGTTTATTTACTTCATACCCTCCTATCGCTGGAAAAATTTGTCCGAAGATGAGATCCACTTCCTTAATAATTATTCTTATCCAATCCTGTAAACAACCTCGTTCGTACATGTACCAAAGTTTTGCAAATTCTTTTGCAAATATTACTTGATGTCTAACAATTAAAATGAAAACCATTTAAAAAATGAAAATTTCAAATATAATTTTTTTTTTTTTATTTTCGCAATTTTGTTCTTTGATGTCTTCAAAACACGCCTAAATAACAAGAAATGTATTTGATAAGGAATACGGAGTTACACCTTCCAGAAAAGAGATTAGTGCTCTAAGCTTGAACGTTCAAAGGTTTAAACAATTTGAATAGTGCCTACGCTTAACTGCTTCAACATTTAACATATAGAAAGGTTCATTCCATAGAACTCTATCGTCTTCAACCTGTTTTTTTTATTTTAACCAACTTTACACAGTTAGATTTTTGAGACTAATAATAAAAAAGAAACAATTTATTCAAAACCAAATGAAGTTAGCTTAAACAAAAAAAGAAGTTGCAAACCATAGAAAGTTTATACAAATAAACTTTTTTACAGGTTGACTGTCTAAACCACGGAGTAATAATAAGGAGACCGATCATGTATTACGCAAAGCACCACGCGTTTTGACTGTGATAACTGCACCTTTATTGTCAAACTCAGACGTTTTGAGCCAGCACTCTAGACTAGTCGCGCATGCACCAGAAATCTACTATCTCTTTTTCTTCCGCGAGAAGCATGCAAGTGAAACAAGCTATATTCACGTACCGTGCTATGTGTAAACATAGTTATTCCTGATGTACTTTTGTTCCAGTGAGATTTTGGCACTTGTGAACGCAACACGCCAAGTTGCAAAAAATTCATATAACCTCAATTCTCAATTGCTGTGGTTGTTTCCACACGCGTACACAGTTGTCATGGAAACACGCACGCTCACTCGTACGCTTCTCGCGGGAGGAAACAAGGTGGTAAATCACAGTGCGTATGCGCGAATAGTCTAGAGCGCTGGCTCGAAATGCCTGAGCTTGGCAATAAAGGTGCAGTTACGAGAGTCAGAACGCATGTACGGAGATCGGTCGCCTTATTATTACTCCGTGACCTAAACGGTTAAATATATAAATTACTCGAGTTGTTTAAACTTCTAACCAGCCAAGCGCGGATAATTACACTATTAAAAATGTTTCAAATTCTCCAACACTTCTACAATGCAAGCGTAAGGTAAAATTGCAAACACGTTAGTGGAATGAAAAAATTGCAATACATGTATTGTAAGTGTTGTAAATGGTGAAGTCACCATCGAGCATTCCAATACATGTATTGTAGCGTTTATAAGTCGAAAATTGTGCACAAAGAATTCACGGAATTCACCAAATTTAAAAAAATCATGGACATCAAGGAATTCACGGAATTTATGGAATTCACGGAATTCTAGGAACTCACGGAATACATGAAATTCAAGAAATCCATTGAATTCGCGGAACACACGGAATTTACGGGATTCATGGAATTCGCTGAATTCGAGGAATTAAAGGAATTCAAGGAATTAAAGGAATTCAAGGAATTCACGGAATTCATGAACTTTGCCGAAATCACGGAGTTCATAGAATTCACTGAATTTAGGACATTCAAGAAATTCATAGACTTCACTTAATTTATGAAATCTACGGAATTCATGAAATTCATGGAATACATGAAATTCACAGAATTCATGGAATTCATGGAATTTATGAAATTTACGGAATTCATGGTATTCATGGAATTTGCAGAATTCATGGAATTCACGGAAATCATGAAATTCACGGAAATCATGAAATGCACGAAATTCACGTACACAAGAACTCTAATATAAGGCCGACTGATTTGGTTCTTCGTAGAACTTCTCGCCCACGAAGTTTTTAAACGCACAAGCTATGTCGACAATGCGTGGCCAATCCGCACCATTCCTCCAACGACGAATTGAGTGCCACGGCCACTGCGTGGCAAACCCGAACTCACTTTAAACAAGCACCCCGATGGGAACAGAAGCTGCAACGTCTTCGTCGTTGTTCCTGGGTAGCGCTAGTAGCAGCAATATATTTGGACAAGTTGTAGTTGTTTGAATTTATCATTTTTCCCTGAGTTTGAAACATTTAGATTAACAGTTTAGGTTAACCTATCATATATCCACTGGTTGCACTTCATAACATGCATTTTCTGTTATTTTGACCTGAAGATGACCTTTAAATGACCTTAAACTGACCTTCAGGGATCAAACGAACAACGGATTCGGATTCAGCAACCCCAAAAAGGTTGTTGAAGTTTATTGCACGGCTTTTCCTGTATTTGACCTTGAAATGACCTTGAACCTGACGTGATGGAGGTAAATAGACCTCGGATTCGTATTCAGCGCGTCAAAATACATAAGGATAAAGTGGTCTTGTCAAATAGTCCTCACCTTTTTTTTTTGTAAACCAGTGTAATGTTTGATGCGTTTTGATCACCCCTGATATTGAAGTTCAGGCCAAGTGTTTTAACAGCCTCCTCCGCTACTTTGTACAGAAACACTCTTTTGCCCACTTCTTCGTGTTGTCTGACCATTTTAAGAAGAGGGTCTCGTCTATTTGCGACTATATGCTGTACCCAGGATAATCCTGTTGTGAAGGCATTCAAGATTCAGTGTTCCGCGACCACCTTGACGGCGTGATATGTAAAGTCGCGGAACAGAAGAATTAAGGTGCATGCTTTTGTTCATGTGCATAACCTTTCGTAAGTCAATATCGAGGGATCTGAGATCGTCTCTTGTCCATGGAACCACTCCAAATGAATAGTGTTTTACCGGGACGGCAAGCATGTTCGTTGCAGATACTTTGTTCCTCGCCGACAGTTCGGAAGATCAAATCTGTCAGATAAGACGTTTGTATCTGCATCGGAGAGTATCCTTTATAGATGTGACGTCCTGAATGCGCCTCTTTGGAACGTCCAGGTATGTAGAGGTCTCTCCAGCCAATGGCGCACGAAGTGCTCTACCTCCTCATCGGTGTTGAAACGCTGACGTCCCAACGCCTCTTTCAGTGGTCCCAACAAATAGTAGTTACAGGGTGAGAGATCAGGGTTTCAAGCAGGATGTTCGAGAAAAGTCCAGTGCAGTTCCTGTAGTTTAGCTTGGGTTAGAGTAGCAGTATGAGCCCTAGCGTACTGCGGATAAGGGTAATGAGGCTAATGAACAAAAGAGAAGGGAGAGTCCTACGTAGTACCGAGCAAGTTTTAAATAACCCCGCTTCAGCCTCTAATTGGTCCTAAGTTGATACGGTTGCTTATGTGACAGTGCGGAAGAAATTCCGGTTTGTATTTGATTTACCCAAGTATCTGCATCGAAGAATCTCCTTTATAGGTGTCACGTCCTGAATGCGGCTCTGTGGTATGCCCAGGTATGTATAGGTCTCTCCAGTTCCAAGGTGTCGTATATCGCTCATGTCCACAAGCTCAGAGTCTTTGGGGATGCCAGTAAGTTTTCCTCGCTTTAAATAAACCTTGGCGCATTTTTCTAACCCAAACTCGATTCCAATATCCCGAGTGTATATTTCGACAATCACTAGAGCTAGATCTAGTTGCTCTTTATTTTTAGCATAGATCTCAAGGTCGTCCATGTAAAATACATGAGTGACCTTATGCTTTCGATTTCCAGGTTTGCCGCAGAAGTACCCTTCGGAATGGCGATGTGCTAGAGATAATGACAATAATGTGAGACAAGAGGAGAGATCACACGATGTTTTCCAGATGAGATAGTAAATCTGGTTCTTCAAAGCGGGATCAATCTCTCTATGCACTATGAACCTTCAAGGGGTGATCCTGCTTTAGAAGTCTCAAAAAATCGAATTTTTTATTTGCTTAAATATATTCCTAATATATCTAAGAATATGAATCTAAAGTTATAGTGGCTGATTCACAGTATTTTCAAAGATACATCACTAAACGCAGTGGGGTGTCGAGCAGGTATACGAGCACTCGGGCAGATGGAGAGCGCGCTCCACCGCTCGGTCTAATAACTCCGAACTGTGCACCTGAAAAGGTTCAACGGTCCTTCGAAGCAATATTTTGAATTCGTAGAAGTGGAGCAGGAATAGCTGATTAGCGTATTATTACTGTAAAAAGTAATCGAAAATCAACATTTTTTCTGATCGTAAACTTTGAAGGGAGTTTTCTCGAGTTTTCGTTTTTACGATTTTTCCAAACTGGCGGGCGTGATTGCAAGAAAACTAGACGACCAATCAAAACGAACCTAGGCTTGTTAGCTTCAGTTTTTTTTTTTCTCTTCTATTTGAACTAAAAAGATTAATAAAATATAGTATTATAAATATAGCCTGCTTTCGGCCGTCCAATCTGTAGTGCGTTTTCAAACAGCTTCTTTATTTCTTCGAAGGTCACAGCTACTTCTGCTGTCCATTTCCAGCGGCCAGATTGTTTTTCCAGCAGACCAGTGAGCGGCGCCGCGGTTATAGAGAAGTGAGGCACATACTCCTGGATCCACCCACAGATGCCGAGATATTTCCACAATTGTTTCTTAGACCTTGGTGGTTCTGCTCGAAGAAAAGCATTCATATGTTCAACGTAGGGTTGATTTGTATTAGTAATTACCAGATGACACAGAAAGTCGAAAGTGGTTTTTCCGCATTTACTCTTTTCCAAAGTACATTGGAGTTTACGCACAGTGAGCCGTTCCAGGACCAAGTTGACATGAAGCAGGTGCTCCTCCCAAGCTTGGGAATAAATTATTATTTCGCCTAAGTATACCATGAAAATCTTGTTGATATGACCAACTAGGATGCCCTGTAACATTAACTGCTTAAGTGTGCTTGGCGACTTTTTTAAGCCAAAAAGCGTAACTCTGAACTAATAAGTGCCGCCTTGAGGTAAAGTTTGAACAGTGTATTTCGTCGACGACTCTTCCATTGGAACCTGCCAGTAGCCATTGCGTAGATCAATGTTGGAGAATACACAGGCTTTACCGAGTTCCTTTAAAGTGTCCTGTATATGTGTGAGTTCTTGATAAGTGTCCTTTGTGATGGCGTTCAAACATTGATAATCCACACAAAAGTGGGGTTTTCTATTTTTACGGAACACAAGCACTGATGATTGGCTGATGACTAGTCAGTTCAATACGATTGTAGGTTGATGTTGTTTGAGTAGGATATCCAGACGGGTTGACGGTTTGCGGAAAACGTTGACAAATTTCTTGGAATTCTTCCTCACACTGAGTCGGATCCTCTTTCAAGTCCATGACTATCTCCGGGCCACTGTTAAATACTGGGGTCGGAGAGTTGACCGAGTAAATTGTGAATCGATGGAATTGTGATTGACGAATTTCCATAACCAAATATTTAATCTTAACTCTGACCGTTCGAATCTTAATTTACTATTAATTTATTATTTCAATTTAAATTGATTACTTCGCTCTCCTAACTCTACTAAAACTAATTTTGTGTTGCAAATTATAAATCGTAACCTCAAAATTACCTAAATCAAACCAGCGGAATATTGCAAAACATTTTTAGACAAAATTAGAAAAATACTTCAAAACTTTTCTAAATCGAATTAACAAAATATTGTAAAACCACAATTCTTAAATTAAATCGACAGATTATTTGAGATACACAATTCTAGACGCTCAAAGTCTTTATAAATTCAACTCAAATACAGTGGGACCTGTCGAATCCGAACTCGCTGCATCGAAATCCTCGGAGGGCTGTAGTCTCCACTCTTCAACCTCTCCACTAGCCATGATAGGTAGGCGCAAGTGCAGAGTCGCTGCCGATGCCACACGATGGAAGTCAGTGCTGTAGGTACAAAAATGTAACGGCCTATAACGGCCTGTCAAAGATCAGAGCCCTGAACATTTTGAGATACGTCATTACGAGGAGGTGTAGTTAAGATTTGTTTCTGCGACATGCGTGATCGAAAGTGGAGACCCGATCCGTCCTGATCCGACGAGTTCTACTGTATAGGAACAGGGGCAGAGGACATTCACAACAGGGTAAATTTTGGTTGGGACTCAACTCGACAATTGCACATAATTTTCGGGTAATGCTTGACTGGGGGATTAAGGAATTATAAATATTCTTGGGACCAATTCGGGAGTTTCCACTCCAACCACGTGTGGTGCCATCTTCGTAAATGTTTCTTAAAGTCTCTAGGTTATCTAAAATTTTATATTGAGGCCATGCGTTGAGAAGAAATTTCCCAGGGAGCAAAGGGCGGTTGATATCTTCTTATCGACGTAAATCACACTACTCTTGTTGACGAATATTTTGAGAGCGCGAGAAAATACAAGAAGTTGACGCGGTTGTGGTCAACAGAGAAGAGGGAAGCATCGACAATTCGGGACTCGGTTTCCGATTGCCTTTCCCTCCTTTCTTCCGGCGTTTCCATTGGAGGTGAGACCGCTGCGGTGACTGGGTGCTGGGTTTGCATTCAGAAATGATGCAGTTGTTCTTCTTATCATCTTACTCGCCAATCCACCCATTTCATCACGTCCTGAAGCCTGAGATTATCCTGACTGATCAGCGCAGAATTTGTTTCAGTACCAGTTGGTATCTGCCGACATGCAAAGTGCCTTGGCATAGAGATTCCACTTGTCATGCTGGGAACTGATGATAGAATTTCTCATCATGAAGTCTCGAAAAGTTTCCACGCCAGATAGATGAGTCGTTCCGGATTTTCAGTAACTTGTAAGGTTACTTCCAGCCTGGCCGTCAGCCTAACATGATTCTTGTAGACGAGGATCTGCAGCTACTTTGAGACTGGCAGACGCTAGTAGGTGAAGAGGCAAGAGAATTCAAGTGGCTTGAAATATGCCTCGAGGGAATCTGGCTGTTCTAAGAGTCTTGAGTGGGGGCCCATTAGATTCTCGATGGGTCCGGATCGTTACAAAAAATAAAAGAAACGAATAAAACAAGTCCCTAAAATTATTGATCTCAAATCTAGCCCTAGTCATGGAGTTACCGTACCTTCGTGTGATGTTGTTCTCCCTTCAATGAATGATTGGCGCCAACGAGAAATCATTGGCCTTGACATAACGTCTTCACCATAAACACTACAAAACTCGTGATGAATTTCAGTATTATTTTTATTTTTTTGTCGTCAAAAAATGAATACGTCCGTGAACTTCACAATCCGCATTAGGAGTAAGTGGAGTTCCCATAGTGGCTGGAGCCTGACTGCCGGATCGATCGACGCACGCGCATAGAAATTTAAGAGATAGAAATTTAAAAAAGTGTGAAAATAGTAAAAAAAATGCTTATTTTTTTAAATCAGTGAAAATGTTTAATTTTACTTCTATTGGGCTATATAAAAAAATGAATCGCCATTTTCAACCCTTAAAAATCCTAATTGGGTAGTTTTTGTTTGTTATTGAAAGTTTCAGAAAAATTAACTTTTTTCAAATATTTTCGATTTTTATTTCTTTCCCGAATAGAAAATGTTTTACAACAAAGTACGAAAAACTAAATTTTCTTTCTTTAAACAACTGAATAAATTTATATCGAACTACTCAAATCATTACTTGTGAAAATAAAATAATATAACCGGATGTTATTAATATATTATGCACCAAGGGGGAGAAGTGGGACATTTTACGACTCGTGTAATTTTTTCAGTATGAATCCTGGGCCAGTTTGTTAGCTTATGCTCGCTATGACTCGTACTGAAAAAATGACAAAGAATAATCTCCTGCGCCTTTGATAACTCTAACTTCTGTTTTCTACTTCTTCTTCTAGACATTTGGTGAAAAGTCTGAATAGCAACCCGGGAATGGACCGTGCTACTCGTACTTGGGACTTTGCTGAGGGTATCGCTTACACTTTTCGTCTTTCGGCGCGAACAAAATATACCTTATTTACGCTTTTCAGATTAATCTCTGAACTTTTGTTATTAAACAATCAAATTTGTAGAATTTTTAGATACCTGCTTGTTCAACCTACTTCCATAATTATTCACAAAAATGTGAAAATTAAAAGTTCACGGACGGATAATCAGTTTTGAAATATTTACCGCTTCGCGAATTTCAAAATAATTTTTTTAGTAACTGTCGTTTAATATTTTATTTGTGCAGCATACTGTTATCTTTGCAATAGACTTCGTCTTGTTAATAGGGTCCTTTTTTTCTGTGCTCTACATACTTTAGTAGAGGGGTCAACATTTAATGAACGTATGGTAATGGATTTTGATCTACTTTCACCCTGTGAAGGCAGAAGGAAATCGGTAATACCAAAGTTGCGACCTCTCCTTGTTAGTCTCAAAGTAGTACGTCAAATGCATTTTCTGTACCAGTCGGAAGTTTGTCTTTCTTACATTGATGTGTTTCTGTTATGGAAAATTCATTCACATTTGTTTTTGAGCCAGTTTCTTGAAAAGAATTGGTCAGGTTACAGTCTGCGACATGCCCTTTTGTGCTAAACTTATATTAATCCGAATATGTTCACACTGCCCAGTAGCCCGGAGCCATCGATCTCATTTAAATTTGCGGATTTCATTTATATTTCTGATATTTTTTATATGATAAAATATAAAAAAATATGTCAAAATATTATAATTAATGTATGTTTTATTCATGCAGATTTTGATCGAAAATCTCAAAAGAGAAAATAGAAATCTGAGCGAAAAACTGGATATACAGGATCAAGATATGAGAGCTGAATTAGATAATGAACACAATTCCTTAATTCCAATAACCTATGGCATCAAAGCAAGCGAGTTAACATATGCAGAAACACAGTTATCTCCAAAGAAAAATCTTGAAATTCCACAATCCTTGCAGAAATTGGAAAGAAGATTCAAAGAAGCTATGCAAAAAATTGCTGAGTTGACAGATGATAAACAAAGATTAGAGCATCTTGTATTACAATTACAGGGAGAGACAGAAACTATAGGTAAACAAGATGTTATTTGTTTATCATTTCTCTTTTGATCAATTTACTCAGATCTCAAATGGTAACTTAACTGATGTCCATTTGTTGCGTTTCAGACTCCTTTGTTGCTTTCATAATTGGAAAACTGCTTGCAAAATTTTAAACCCCCTTCATTTTAGTCTGGCGTTCGTGTTAGTTCATTATTTCTCATAATAATAACATGCTCTATAATTTTTAAACACTTAGCCATTTTGTAAAGGCACTTGCTTGTTTTTGTCAAAACTAGGCTTAATTGGTTGTCATCCTCAATGGGAAAACTTCTTTAAAAACCTTCAAAACCATCATTTTAGTCTCATACTTGAGCTTAATTCTATATTTCTCTTAATAGTAGCAAGCTTCATAATTTTTAAGCACATACATAATTTTTAAAGGCACTTGAGTGTTTCCCGTCATAACTGGGCTCCTTTCGTTCCCTTCGTAAATGGAAAAACGACCCTTAATACTTCTGAACCCGTGATTGTAGTCTCTAGTTTATATTTAGTCAATTATTTTTCGTAATATCAACAACTTTCGTAATTTTTAAACGGTTAGCTATTTTTTAAACTCACTTGAGTGACTTTCGTCAAAGCTAGACTTCATTGGTTGCCTTCCTCAATGGAAAAACTTCTTTGAAAACTTTTAAAACCATCATTTTATTCTTGTGCTCGAGCATAGTTCTGTATTTCCCGTAATTACTTGCTCAAGCTTTCTTTAAAGATATAGAAAAACTGCACCGCTTGTATCTTGTAGAAAAAATCGAGTGCTCGAGATTTTTTCTTCATTTCCCGTTATAATAACAAGTTTTGTAATTTTTAAACACTCAGACATTTTGTTAAAGTACTTTAGTGTTTTTGTCTAATTAGACTCTGTTCGTTGCCTTACCGTAAAAAAAACCAGTGGGACTCTGCGGTGGTTTTCAACCTTTAGTTTTTAATTATCGTTGAAATATCGTAAAAAATCGTTCCTTTACAAAGCCGCGGAGCAGGCAGCTGAAACCCTTGGCCTGAATTTTAATGTCAGAAGTGAGGAAAGTGCATTACTCCATCTAGATGCTTCACTTCTGAAAGCCGAGGTAAAGAAAGCAGAATTTGATACATCCACACATAGTGAGATGCATAGAGAGATTGATGCCTCTTTGGAAAACTAGATTTACTATCTCATCTGGAAATCATCGTGTGACAACGAACAACGTCACCATCCAGAGGGGTGTTTTTCAGGGCGATACCATGAGCCCTTTGCTTTTTTGCATCACGCTTCTGCCTCTATCCCTCTCGCTACGAAATTCTTTTGGTTTCCTCTGTGGTGACACTAACCAGCGCGAGCAGGCATCCAACAGAGAAAGAGCGATGCTTTTGGACAACGACAAACATCAACATCCAAGTTTCTTTCAAACCTAAAGATTTGGCAGAACTGGTTGACATGCTTCATAGAGATTTTTCCGATGAATTCGACCTCTGGACCATCAATTGTAGTGCGTATGACATAGCGAGAACTTTGACGAATGCAAACCGTAAAACCAAACCAATGGCTGATCATAAGACCAAGAGACGAATGCATCAACTTAACACAAAGATAGGCTGGGCAAGACAATATGCGTCCCGCATTCAGTGTGGGATTGACTATGCAATATTTGGCAGGAAATTCACTGCCAGGGTCCAGCAGTTTGCGCACGAATTGCGGATACTATCCGACGCTAGGAGTAGTCTAGATCGGAGAGAGAGGTGGGTCAGAGAAAATTAGGAGTTATTTTCTGACACATTTCGTCTTCTTCAAGACCCTCCAGTTACTGTCGAGCACTTGTCCAAACCAGAGGAGGTCGAGACATTTTCGAGAAAAGTCTACGAAGTCTAGCAACCGATGAATGAAGACACAAAAAACCTCAATAGTTTCAAGGAGATGTGCAGTGCCCTTATGACGCCTGACAAGGAATGCCCACCGGTCACTACCGAGGAGGTGAAAACAGTAATAAAAGGCATGAAAAACAATTCTGTTCCGGGACCAGATGGTATCAAGACCTTCTAGTGCAAGAAGTTTCCTTCAACCCACCAGCATATGGCTCACATATTCACCCCATATCTAAAGTCGGAAGAGCCTGTTCCAGAGTGGCTGGTGGAAGCACGCACAGTGCTCCTGCCGAAGATGGGAAAATTAGTTGACCCCAAGAATAACATTCTTAGAATGGTCAGGAAAGACGAAGGAGTGGGCGAAGGAGCGTTTCTGTACAAGCGTAGGAGGCTGCTGAAGCACTTGCTCTCGACTTCAATATCAGGGGTGAGTACAATGCATCAAACATTATCCATCTCCAGCACTCACTCCTGAAGGCTCGGATCAAGAAAGCACAGGAGAAAAACTTCCGCGAACGGCTTTTCGAAAAGAGAATGCACGGTATCTTCCACAGAAATGTGAAGGGTCATTCGATGGCGTATGAGCTAACGTTTGCTTTCCTCAAATCACTCGGATTAATGTCAGGCACGAAGGGTGTCAAGACGGTGTCATTCTCACTTTAGCATACCGTGGCCTCATTTTGAACCAAGACATTCTCGATAATAGCTGCAGAGTGTTTCATGCACACTCCAAGCACCTGGGGTATATACTATCTAGTTGTCCAACTCATGTGGGAACGACGTACATCTAATGGCACAATGCGGCACTAACAGTGTTTTACTAACGTATGTGTCACTCTTACGGCGTCAACCCTGATACAGCTACGCCAAACGCTCCTGGGGAAATAAAGTCAATTGTCGAGAATGAGAAGTGCCGAATATACTCTGACAACATATTCTCGAAAATTGTCTCTGTCGCGCACTCGAGGTCTGACATAGTCCTCTGTGACTTCAGGAAAAGAACCATGTTCGTTATCGAATTTTCAGCACCAGCAAATAAGAACATCACAACCAAGTAGAATGAAAAGAAAGAGATTTATAAAGATCTTATAAGGGAGTTGCGACAGTTGTGCCGAGAATATTCTGCTAAGCTAGTCTTCCTGATGATCGATGCTTTCGGAGGTGCCAAGCATTCACTGGTTCGCAGCCTGAAAAACATTCCTTCTTGTAAACAAAATAGCGAGACACTTGCGGGGAAAATTCAGAAGGCAGTTGTCCTAGGGTCACTCTGTATGATGATTGTATTTGTTTTCATATGGTATATAAAAATGAATAGGGCATGCATATAATTTATTATTTTACTATAAACAATATTTGGTCAAACTATTTTCATGAGTGAGTACACCAAATTTCTTATATTTTCCAGAATAAATTCTCATACATACGTTATAACTAATTCAACATATATTGGGATAATTTAGAGGATTCACAAAACACAAGGGAGGTCTTCGATATAATATATTACCTCTAAAAGGATAATTCGTTGCAAATGGATGTGACATCGGCATTGGCATTAGTCGCTGAAAGACAATTGCTGGATAAATTGGTTTTTGCAATGGATTTAGTACTGCGTATTTTGATATCGGGTGTGGAATCGTTGATTCAGATTCACTTTCGTTGAAATCTTTTTTCGTATCTTGTGATCTTGATTTCATTATATCGTCTATAAGCTGGTCCCTTCCTTGAACAAGTTTGGAAATAAAATTATCGTTTATATATCATTTGTATTGTATCAAAATAGAATACAATATCAGCGATCACAGCCACTTCCTTTTTTTACCTAATATATTCTATAAGTTTGAAAAAATACCCTAAAAATCTAAACTCGATAATTTTGATCCGTTTTTCCCCTTTCTTACAAAGATTCTATCCTTTTTTCAAGAATCATAAACAGAAATTCAAGACATTAAAAAACAAGAAATTTTAAAACAGATACTTTTTTAATTTTGGATGATACCAATTTCAAATATTTCTTAAACGATTTATTTGATAATTTTGTATCGAGAAATAAAGCCCGAAAGATAAATCGATTCTGTAGTGGCAAATCAAAAACATCTTTATAGAGGCAACAGGCTTCACAGGCAAAAATGCTCTAAAAACAGAGAAATAAAGTAGATTTTTCGCGAAAATACGGAAATAAATTTTTCGGAATAAAAAAAATGTAGTTACTATTAATAAATTTGAATGAAAAAGCTTCAAATATTTCAAGTAAACATATTGCATTTTCAACAAAATATATGAATTCTTAACTAAAAACATGAATTTTCAACTTAGAGAATTAATTTTCTACCAAAAAAGATGAATTATCAACTACTGAGATGAATTATCAACTAAAATTATGAATTCGCAAACAAACAAATTTAATTTCTCAACAAAAAAAGATAAATTCTCAACAAAAAATATAATAGTTGATATTTAAATCAAAAAATATGTTAATTTTAAATGAAAAACCGTTTAATTCATCTAAAACATACCAATGTTCAACTGAATAGTTAATTTTACAACCGAATTGTTGAATTTTTAAGTGAAAAATGAATTTTCTACAAAAAATTTGAATTTTTAATCCGAAAATAAGAATTTTCAACAGAAAAGTTAATTTTCAGCCAAACAGATAAATTTTCTACCCGAAAGGATGAATTCTTGACGAAAAATTTAATAGTTGATATTAATTCAAAAAAATAATTTAATTTGATATCGATAATATTCGAAATCATTCAAAAAATACGAGTTTCAGTTGAATCCTCAACCAAACCAGATTAATTTTCATTTGAATTGTTAACCAAAAAAGATTTTTCAATCAAGAAAGAAATTTCAACCAAATTCTTGAATCTTTGAGTCAAAAGGACCAATTTTCTACAAAACTATTGAATTTCCAACCTGAAATTATGAATTTCCAAGAAAAAAGTTCATTTTCAACCAAATAGTTTAATTTTTTTACGCAAATAGTCGAATTATCTATCTAATTAAGGAAAGACTGTGAAGCCTACGATAAATAAATGTGCATTTTGTTTCAGATTAGAAATTTTTTAAATATGTGCGGACAAAATGTTGAGAATCGCAAAAAATATGTAAAAATCTAGCGTATATATTAGGACCCTATAATAAAGTTAATAAACAAGTTAGCAAACGTCGTATTTAAAAAAATTGTTATCTTCGTAATTTTGTTCTTCTCGTGAATAATATAATAATAATAAAAAAAAATTATTGATGTTTTTTCATTATTATTATATTTTCTTAGCTTACATCACAAAAAGTGTTGTAACATCCGAGAGCTTACAACTCATAAAACTACATTAGAAACAAATTTAAACTTCTGAGAAAACGAAAGCCGAAAAAGTCCGTTTTTCAAATAGTCATTTTTGTATTTTTCAAATTATTCGTTTCTAGCTTACTTATAGAAAAATACTCTGAACAACTCTGTTCGTCTATTTTTCAATATTTGATCTTCTTTAATTTTTTCGAATGTATTTTTATTAATCAAAAAGAAAATTAAACAGGAAAATATGAAAATATGATCTAAAAAGTTTTTAATAATAAATAAAATCCCCATTTATTCGCCTTTTTGAAAAAAGTCCCATTTCTACTTAAAATTAAACTACTGAACTGCTGTGATCCCTGGTAATAATGAATAAATAAATAATATAAACCTTTGAAGTAATCTTCATTTGTAGAATTTGTGTTTAACGAATTCCTTAATAAAATGTGACTCATCAATAGACGATTCCTACTTATTTTTGATGTTATATTTTTTGCAAATTCTTTACTGAATTTTTTATCACTTTTGAGATTCTGAGTATCAGATTTCTCATCCCTTGATATATCATATTGTGTTTTGTCAGCGAGAACACTCATGATTAAAAGCAAAATCTGGTTTAAAGAAATGAAAAAGTTACTTTTTAAATTATTAGTCTTATTTATCTTAGAAATAATAAAATAAATTACTTACGAAAATTGTGTTTATCATTTTTCCTTTGTTTATGAATCTAATTACGTCTCGTTAGCACAAGATTTGCCAAATCAAACAGTGCTACTAGTGAGCAAACATAATTAACTTATGTGTGATTAGGTGACTAAGCTGACCAATGTTTCTTCAGCAATTGGCGTCTGAGACCTAATTGAATTTCGCGCGGGAAAAAATGTATAGCTTAACCAACGATATTTATCGTTGATTCGGCCACGAATATCGTTAGAAATGAACCGACGGTATTATCCAAATATTTAAAATAGGAATTTCAGCATAATTTATTCAGACGATGAAATTATAAACAATTAATAGATGGCCTGCCAATGGTAAAGTTAAATAATTACTTAATAATTTTTAAAATCACATTCATACTTTAGGCTTCACACTCTTTCACATATTTCCTTCTTTTCCAATTTGTTTGAAGATTTCTTATTTATCTTCCTGTTTTCAGGAAACCTACACGTTTTTTGTTTTTTCGCTTGCAAATATTTTGAAACTATTTTGTTAAAAGGTGATGCTTTTTGGTCAAAAATGTAACTACTTGGTTAATTGTTTAACTACTTTGTAAAAAATTCGTTTTCTGTTATTGAAGATTTTTCTCTTTGGTTTAAAATTTAACTATTGTGTTCAAAATTCTGCTTTTTTTGGTTGGGAATTAATTTTTTTGAATAAAAAATGTAACTATGTAATTTTTTGTTGAAAATTGGTATTTTTGGCAGTTTTTTGATAAATTAATCTTCTTGTTTGAAAATTCATCATGTTTCTTTAAAAATGCAACTGATTGTAAATTAATCTATTTTGATTGAGGACTCAACTGTTTTGTTGGAAATTCGTTTTTTTTATTGTTGTTTGAATTTAACTATTTTTGATTTAAAATTAAAATCTTTTTTGGTTGAAATATGAACTATTACATGTTTTGTTGAGAACTCATCTTTTTGGGTTGAAAAGTTAACTGTGTGTTTGTAAATTAACTTTTTAGTTGAAAATTCATTTTATCGATTCAAAAATTCACTGTTTTGTAAAAAATTCGTCTTTTCGGCTTGAAAATTCAAGAATTTGGTAAATAATTAAACTATTTGATTGCAAACGAACTTTTTTTGTCGAAAATTCTTATTTTTGTTTGAAAATTCAACCATTTGGTTGAAAATTAAACTACTTTTATAAAAATGAACTATTTGGTAGAGAATTAACTATTTGTTTGAAAAATCATATTTTTGGGTTGAAAATTCAACGGTTTTGTAGATAATTCGTCTTTTTGGCTTCAAATTTTCAAAACTTTAATTGTTGAAAATTGATATATTTTGTTAAAAATTCATCTTTTTGGTACAACATTATTCTTTTTGACGGGAAATGCATCTTTTTGATTGAAAATTTAACTACTTGGTTAAATTTTTTGTTATTGTTGAAAAATCAACTAATTAGTTGAAAGTAGAGCTATATTATTAAATATTATTTTTTCAAGAGTTACCTCTTTGATGGACAATTTAACTTTTGTTGAAAATTCATGTTTTTTTTTTTTACTTAAAAATTAATTTTTATATCAAAAAATTTGACTTTTCTATTTTTGGTTGAAAATTTATCCTTTATAAGTTGAAAATTCAACTATTTGATAGAAAAATAATGTATTTTTTGAAAATTCGCCTTTTTGGTTGAGGTGTCGTCTCTTTTTGTAAAAAATACATTTTTCAACCTGAAAAGTTGACGATTTCAATTTTTGTTAAAAAATTACCTTTTTTAGTTCACAATTCATATTTTTTATTGTAAATGTATCTATTTGGTTGAGGAATTAACTTTTTTTTTTTAATCGCCCTTTTGGATTGAAAATTCATCTTTTTTGTTCAGGATTCAAATATTTGATTAAAAATTCGTCTTTTTTGGTGAAACTCAACTTGTTGAAAAGTCGTTTTTATTGTAGAAAATAAATTGTTTTAACTGAAAATTTGACGATTCCAATTTTTGTTGAAAAATTATATTTCGTAGTTCAAAATTTAACTATTTGGTTTGAAATTCATCTTTTTCATTGAAAATTTACCTATTTGGTTGAGGACTAAACTATTTTCTTAAAAACTCGTTTCATTCTCGTTTAATTTAACTAGTTATCAATTCGTTTTTTGGTAGAAAATCTTTCTTTTATGGTAGAAAAGTCATCTTTCTTGATTAAAACTGAACTTTTTTCTTGAAAATTCAACAGTCTTCTTGAAAAATCGTCTTCATGGATTGAAAATCCAACGGTTTCTGGTTGAATCTTAATCTGTTTTGCATGCAACTTCGACGATCTGGTGGAAAATGCATCCTTTGTAGGTTGAAAATGCAACTATTTCGATAAAGTCATGTTTTTTGTCGTAAATTCAACTGTTTCTTTACAAATTTATCCGTTTGGATTGAAAATTCATCTTTTTTGTTGACAATACAAATACTTGGTTAAAAATTGCTCTTTTATGATTAAATTCGACTGGTTAACATGTCTTTTTTTTGGCAGAAGATAAATTTTTTAAACTGAAAATTTGACGATCCCAATTTTTGTTAAAAAATTATCTTTCTTACTTGAAAATTTAACAATTTGGTTTGAAATTCATCTTTCTTGATTGAAAATTTATCTATTTGGTTGAGGACTCAACTATTTTGTTTAAAAATGGGTTTCTTTTTCGTTTAATTTAACTATTTGAAAATTTGTTTTTTGGTAGAACATTAATCTTTTATGTTAGAGAAGTCATCTTTATTATTTGAAAGTGAATTTTTTTCTTGAAAAGTCAACTGACTTATAAAAATTCGGCTTTTTAGTTTGAAAATTCATCTTTCGTGACAGAAAAGTCTTCTTAGTTAAAGATCAATCTTTCTTGGTTGAAAATTAACTTTCATGTTGAAAATTCAAATGTATTTGAAAAAAATCGTCTTTTTGGTTTGAAAATTTAACTATTCAGTTGAAAGTTCATATATTTTGCTGAAAAATCGTCTCTTTTGCTTGAATGATTTTTTGTCGAAGATTCGGTTTTTTTTGGGGAGTTGAAAATTGATGTATTTTGGTATAAAATCATTTTTAGTTAAAAATTCAACTATTTTGTTGAAAATGGAATGTAGTGACATTTTAAGAGTATACGGTGTTTGATATTCAATGCAATATGGTATTTACATTGATTTCATTTAAAACAATTTGTTCCCCTATTATTTCCCTAGTTTTGTGAAAAATCATCCTATTTCCTCTGTTTAAAAAAATTTGGGCATTACATTAGTGGTCGGGGGGGGGGGGGGTATCACAAAACTGCAATCGTCTACGAGGGGGGACAGGAGAGTAAAAAATAGCCCAAAATTGGTAAAGTCTCCATATTTTTTACTAACCAACAAATTTTATGTGAAGTTAAAATTTCGCATGACATCTAAATCTCACAATGTTAGTTAGATAATTTCGAAATATAAAAATCCATAAGTCCGAAATACCGTTGTATCTTTTAAAAAGAAAAATTACTTTTTTTAATATATTTTAGTTTCGTTGATTTGATTTTTCAGTATGTTTCTGTTTGAACTATAAATTTTATTCCGTGCGTGATACATAGGGTGTCTTGAAAAAGAAAGTCGTTCTTCACATACCATTTTTGATTAAATCGATTATAAGGTCGGGTGATAAAAATCGTTCATACACTTGAAATCTTTATGGCATCTCCAATGTCGTTTATGTTTTTATCGAAACAGCAATATTTTCTCGTTCCGTGATAATTAATTCATCAGACTGACAGGTTGGGGCTGATGGTTGAGTTTGTTTCCTTGCGGTATATGATACGGTAATTATTAAAGTGATGATTATCTCAAAAGTGTAATGCATATCCGGAGATTGTGAAAAATTGATTACGGTATATGAGAAGCAGGAGAAAATTTTGTTAACGCGAGTATATATGATCGATCATATTTGCGGAATTTAAAACTTTCACGATCGTCGTTTTACCACCTTATGAACCGATTTATCGATCCCACGTAAATTCCTGATTACGGTGTTCCGAAAACCATTTATCGGTTTTTGAAAACAATTATTGATTTAGTAGCAAAAAAAGTGAGCTTATGCGTGCTTACTACACGTTTATTATTTTGTTTGCCTATCAAATTAAAACATATGCTTCTGTTTAAAGTACTAGAAAATATAATTGATATTAAAATGGCTACATTTTATTTTATTTTTATTTTAATCGGCTTTCAGTAATCTACAACCATTATTTTAATATATAGGACATTTTCAACACTGATACATTTTGAAGATGTTTATAATTAAAAATTTTCTAACTTGTTTAGTTTTGAATCTTTATAGTTTAAAATCATGAAATTTTGAACATTTTTTTAAAATAGGTCTATCTTGAAGATTTTCAGTTGAAAATACCTCAATTTTTGATGGGCATATAATTTAAAATGATGTAGTTTTGAATACCTTCTTTAACAGTTCAATCTTGAAGATTCACAGTTAACTCTTCAATTTTCAAAATGTTAAATAAAAATTCCTAAATTATCATCATTTTGAAGACCAAAGTCAAGTTTAAAATTTTTAATCTTCTACATTGAAGAAATTTCGAATGTAAATTATTAAAATTACAAACATTTTTAATTCATAAATTTGAAATTTGCAGAATTTATAATTACTTTATCAAATAAAAACCTGTTCAGTTTGAAAGATCTATAAACTGAAATTTTCAAACTTGAATGATTTTAAAAATCAAAAGTAAAGTTTTCAATTCTAAGTTAATTTTTAAGATTTACAATTGAAAATTCTTCAATTTTAACCATTTGAAATTTAAAATTCTTCAATTTTGAAGATTTACAATTGAAACCCTTGAATTTTAAAGACGTACGAATAAAACTTCTTAAATTGTGATTATTTTTCAAACCAGAAGACGAGTTTTCAATTCTAAATAAGCCAAATTGAAGAAATTGCTAATGTAATCATCAAAATTACAGAAGTTTTATTTGTAAAACTTTAAACTTTCATAATTTTTAATTGTACATTTTTCAAATTAAAAACTTACATTTTAAAGATTTACAATTTAAAGTTCTGCAATTCTGAAGAGTTGCAACTGAAAACTCTTGAATTTTAGACATATAAAAAAATATTTTTTAATTTTGATAATTTTGGAAATCAAAAGTAAAATATAAAAATAAACAATTATTCAGTTTTCAAGATTGATATTTTGATTGTATATAATTTGGAATGTTATTTTTCGTTGTTCAATTTTGAACATTTACAATTGAAAATTGTTCAATTTTCACGATTTTCAATTTAAAATTAATTAATTAAAAAAATGTACAATTGAAAGCATTTTAATTTTAAAAATGTATAAATGAAAATTCGTAAATTTTGATGATTTTGAAATCAAAACCAATTTTCGAATTATAAATCTTTCAAATTGAAGAAAATTAAAATGTAAAACATTAAAATTGAAAATTTTTGAATTTTAAAAATATAGAATCACAAATTATTCAGTTTTGAAATTTTACAATTGAAAATTCTTCAGTATTAATAATTTGTAATTTTACCTTCTTCAATTTTGAAGAATTGCAATTTAAAACTCTTTAATTTTAAGTTTTCTCGAATAAAAGTTCTTAAATTTTGATTATTTCAGAAATCGAAATTCAAGTTTTCAATTCTAAATCTTCCAAACTGAAGAAATTTTGAATGTAACTCATCATAATCATAGAACTTTAAATTGTAAAACTTAAAACTAGCATAATTTTTAATTTTAAACTGTCAAAATAAAAAGCTCTTCAATTTCAAAGATAATTGCGATGCGAATTTCTACAATTTTTAAGAGTTACAATATTGAAAACTTATGATGAAATTTCAAACGTATATCATCAAAATTACAGAATTTTAAATGGCAAAACTTAAACCTTTCACCATTTTAAATTGAAAACTTTTCAAATCTTCAATCTTCAATTTTAAAGATTTACAACTGAAAGTTCTGCAATTCTGAAAAGTTACATTTGAAAACTCTTTTAATTTTAAAGATGAATAAATAGAAATTCTTAAATTTTGATGATTTACAACTTGAAGTTCTGCAATTCTGAAGAGGTACAACTGAAAACTCTTGAATTGTAGAGATGTATGAATAAAATCAATTTTTTAGTTGTAAGTCTTCCGAAATTGAAGAAAATAAAATGTAAAGCATTAAAATTACAACTCAATTTTTGAAGTTTTGAAGAGTTACAATTTTTTAATTGTTGAATTTTAAATAAACAGCCTTAAAGTTTCATGGTTTTGATGATTTTTGAAATCAAAAGTCAAGTTTTCAGTTTTAAATCTTCCAAATTGAGGAAATTTCGAATGTAATGAATCAAAATTATTTTGATACCCGTACCCAAAGCTACAAAAATTCTTATATTTGGATGATTGTAAATGTAAAGCGTAAACCTAATTTTTAATTGTACAACTTAAAACTTGCATAATTTTTAATTGCAATTTATCAAGATTAAAAACTCTAATTTTAACGATTAGTGATCAAAAGTTCTACAATTTTGAAGAGTTATGATGGAAAATTCTGGAATTAAAAAAAAATAAGAAATGCAATTCATTCAATTTTCAAAATTTTCATATTATAAAGATATGTAATTTTAAACGTTTTCTTTAATAGTTCAATTTCGAAGATTTAAAATTCAAAACCCTTCAATTTTAACGATTCGCAATGTAAAATTCTTTAATTTCGAATATTTGCAATGGAAGACACTTCGATATTTAATGTGTATAATAGAAAATGATGCAATTTGGAATGGGGTTTAAATTATAGGTTAGCGTAAAAAAATGTATTTTCTTGCGTTCCATCTTATAATCTTGTATCATGTGATAAAAATGATGTAGAATTTTTTCAGACAATTACGTCAATGTAGATTAAAAATTGGTTTAGATTAAATAGAAAAAACAAAAAAGTTAAGCAGCTCTTGGCTCGGTTATTCTCGGATAGGGGTCTTCGTACTATAGGGTGTATAATATACATCCTATAGTACTTATATATACCCTATATACTTTGCCTGTATATGTTACAGGCAAAGTATATAATCCAGGCATTATATATAATGTTTGGCTATTTCAGGCAAAGTATGCAATCGAATGACTATTATATACATTGCCTAGGCATTTTATATAATCCCTTGGCATTATTTTTAGGTACACACTTTTTTATTTAACAACAAAGTTGATTTTTTTTTTAATTTTCAAAAGCGCCATTTTTCAAAGATTTTCGCATTTTTAAAAAAACTTCTTGAATCAGGGCAAGAATAGAGTGGTCCAAATTTATACCTGTACGTACGTCTCGTCAAAGAGGGCGAAGAACGTCGACAAATTTGTATGAGACCTTCGATTTGAATTACATGCCAGTTTGGAAGTAATTTAGATTAAATTGTGAATTTTAATTTAACTAAATTGTCATCGGAATAATGCATATATTCATTACCTGAGTTAGGTCTGACGTTACTTACAATGCCCGGGCAATTTGTGAAATGAGCAATTCAATGTCAAATCATGAAGTTTAACACGAATTTCCTATAAGAAAAATATACATTTTTGTAAATTTGATTCGGAATCGTTAATATTAGGTGAATCAAGTTGAAATTCAAAATTTTTCTTTGAAATTAGTAATTGAATACGAATAAAAACTTATTTTTTGAATATCACCCCCATTCTGTTTTGAAGGGATGCAGAAAAACCTTGTAAGTAATAAATTTAGTTTTGGGAGCTTTTGGCGCTAATTATGATCTTTTTGCGGGGTTTTTCTAAAATACAAATGATGAATAATGCTACTTTTCATTCATAATTAGATGTTTATGTAAATTATTCAAACAATTTATTATTATTTTTAGCAATTTTCTTTTAGTCCTGAGTTATATAGTCGCGGTTTTTTACAACTTTTTCAACTTATTATCAGCTGTTCAGTTGAAGCGAATCAATAATAAATTTAATTTAATATGAATAATTGTTTGAACAATTTATTATTATTTATCACAATATCATCTTAGAATAATTCTAGAAAGTTGCAGTTTTTTCTATAATTTTCCACTTTTGATCCACTTTTCAATTAGTGTTAGGTAATAATGGATGCGGAGATATTCAGATTTGGAAAAAGTACTCGACGTCTGCCCGCGCTGTTAGCTAATGCGTCGCGAGGACTGCTCTGTCATACGGTGTTCTCAAAGCGGGCAGACGTCGAGTGCTTTTTCCAAATCTGAATATCTCAGTAAATTTTCAACGTATCGATATGAGAATTTCCAAAAAACTTCATTCAACATTGCTTAACAAATCACTCAATGAAAGTTGTTCGAAAGTCGAAGTTACCTAGATACTTTTTACCGTCGAAACCAATACAACTTTTTCAAGATTTCCTAAGCATCGCTAGAGTATTTTGAATATGTTCTGCAAATATGAACTTATTTAAATAATATTTGGCCGAGTTAGAAAGATTTGAGTTTTAAAACTTAATTAAATCACAGAAAAGCTTTTGTTCAATATTTCGTTTCTATTATTAAAAACAAACGTTTGACAAAAAAAAATTTAATAGGAAAAAGTTTCATTTTTTTATTCTGTATAATTCTACATTTTCAAAAAATTGATTTTACGATTTTGAAAATTTTATTTTCTTGAGACGATCGGACAATACTTTTACGCGTTTTCGAGCGTCGGGCTGGTTATTGCATCCGGCGGCTCAATTTCACCTTTTTGCAATTTTTTAATTAAAAATGAATCAGTGTTTGCTTGGAGATTCAACTATTATGTTGAAAATTCGTCTTTTCTGGTTGAATTCTACTGTAATTTGTTAAAATTACCTTTTTTTATTGAAAATTGAAATATTTTGTTCAAAACTCGTTTTTTTTTGGCTAAAAGTTAAATTTTTTAACTGAATATTGAATTATTCCATTTTCGTTCAAAAGTAGATCATTTTTAGTTAAAAATGCTTTTATTCTGTTAATAATTCGTCTTCTTTGGTAAAAAATTAATGTTTTGGGTTGAAAATTCAATTACTCTGTTGAAAATGTTTTCCTTTTAAATTGGTATTTATAGATTGAAAATTCAACTGTTTGGTCAAAAATGTAACTATTTTGTAGAAAACTCATATTTTTGGTGGAAAATTCATTTATGTGGTCGAACATTTAACTATTTGGTTGAAACTTAACTTTTTTGTTGAATATTTATATATTCGGGTTAAAAAATTATACTATTTTGTTGAAAATTCGTCTCTTTCGTTCAAATTTCATCTTCTTTAGTTAAAAATGCAACTAATTGAGAAATAATCTTTTTGAGTTTAACATTCAACTATTTTGGTAAAAAATATTTTTTTTTCCAAATAATTTCAAATTTGAATAGACTTCAACAAATTTAAAACGAAATGTGGATTTTAGAGGATTTTGAAACAAAATTCAGAATTTTGTTAAGAATGTTGAAAGCTTTCAAGAGAATAACAAAATTTTCTTAAGATTCATTTGAAAATTTGAAATGATTTTTTATTTTTTAAAATGAATTTTAACAGGAAATGTGAAAAGATGTCGAAAAATTTCAAATGACTCCCTAAAATGTTGAATCTGAATGATATGAATCTGTAATATGAAAGATTTACAAACAAATGTTTCAATTTTTCAAAATTACAAAATTTTCGGAAAAATTGAAGTATGTTTAAGAGATACTTCAAAGTTTCGAAAAGATTCCCAAGTAATGTTTGCACTGACAAATATTACGGAATATTTCGCAAAACTAACATACAAGTATAGCGCTAGGGCTAGTATTACGGATTTTTCCGTATCGTTAGCCCTGAATGAGCTGGAAATTTCTGATGACAAATAGTCTTGGGGCCGTTCAAAAAATACGTTCCGCTTTTATCTGAGAATGTTTACCCCCCCCCCCCCCCCGGTAACGATTTTTCTATAGTAAGTGTATGTAACTTTAACATTAGCGTGATGCTCTAGGTGACACCCCCTTCCCACCCTCTAAAGGCGTTACTTATTTTTTGTACGATCACTGACGGGAAATTCCGTAATGGTAGACAGTTTGAATAATGTAAAATTTGTGAAGATTCAAAAACATTTTATGCAAAATTTAGATTCTGAACACTGCACACAAAAAATTCAGGTATAGTTTTGAATTTATTTGGTATTAGCAATTAATTATTATTGAAGTATTATGACGAGAAACCACTATAAAAATTATTATTTTTTTTTAATAGACTAAGTGAAGTTTACATTCTCTATGCTATAAACACATGTAATTATGATGAAACCGACATAATAAAATATTAAAAATAATTTTTTGTATTTACTCTTCAATAATGAATTATCAATCAATCGCTAATATCACATACATTAGAAATTATATCTAAGAATTATTTGTCAATTAGTATATCAACATAAATAAACGAAAGATATGTTTATAAAAAAAACTGCCATGCTAACCAAATTTGCGCATATAATTAAGACATTGAAATGGTGTTATATTTCCTATATTATGTGTAAAAAAATGTTCAGAATAATTAAATAAAGAGGACCATCATCGGTTGCCGAAATGTCCTTATGTAAAATACGTTTTATTCGCGAGGAGATTTAATATTTACAACCAGGAAAAAACCGGGAATTTGGTATGCGAAAATTAGTAGACACCCTAGTAAAGTATTTACAGTTTTGATATTTTCATCAGACCTAGACCATGTCAGCGATTTAACTTAACACTTTCTGCTAAAATTGGGCGAAAGTCTTCAAAAGTTGTGTGTGAAACCACAGGCTCCATTTAGTTTTGCGATTTTTTTTATATCTAACGTTACAAAAAAAATGATCAGTTTTTTCACTATTTTTTAAATGTATCTAACAAATAAATTATTTAAGGTTCTACTTTCCATTAATGATGATGTGCTGCTTTATCGTTCCTGCAATTGTACCAGTATGCCTTTGGAATGAAACATGGCGTTTATCATTGTACCAAGTATTGATAAGGTTTTTAATGGTAGGACATATAACAGCGACTGTGAATAGTGTTGCACACTATTGGGGCTCGAAACCATATGATAGGTACTTTTTGTCAGTCTACTTTCTTATAGAAATTTTCTAAATTTGATTCAATGATCCACCTCTCACTGTCAACAGAATTTGAAAAGTATATAATTATATACATTCTAATTTATATTCAACAATATAAATTATTATTCAGGAGTATATCACCAGTGGAGAATAAAACAATTGCAATCTTAACATTGGGCGAAGGTTGGCATAACTACCATCATATATTCCCATGGGATTACAAGGCAGCTGAACTTCCCATTTACAGTGTGAATGTAACGACTTTTTTCATCGATCAGTTTGCCAAACTTGGTTGGGCGTATGATTTAAAACAGCCATCACCTGAATTAGTAAATAGAACTTGTCTCAATAGAGGAGATGGCACTCACAAAATCTGGGGACAACAAGTTGCTGCACCGGAAAATTGAAAATATAATTTATGGTTGATGTATGAGTATCGTGATAGTAGGTAAAGTATGCCAGATAAGATTATATCCTATTTAAGAAGATTCATACTTTTTCTATGTGTTGACTATAATGTTTTAATTTTTCCAGAAACAAAAATCAGCGCTGGAAAAGGGAATGATATTTAAAATAAAACGTCAGGATGTAAAAATACTTTACATATACCCGGATTAACGTTGCATGACATAACCGAAGCCGTGCACAATTCCAGTGTCAATTCTCGGAATCCGTAAATTCGGGAACGTTGAATTCGAGTTCGAATATATGTATAATAGGACAAAGTATTTTTCCCTTCCCATATTCCTTTGATTTTTGGAATTTTAGACCCCATTCCCACCCCATTGTAAGGATTCATAAGCTTGTTGTACCCCCCCCTCTTCTACTTGTCGAAAACGGATTTAAGTATCATAAAAACAAAAACAAAAATACGATAGACATTACTCGGACAAGAGGTTGAAATAAGGTTTAAAAGTTTCATATTTTTTAATTGTTCTCTAATGGTTTTTAAATCAAAACTAAATAAAAGAAAATTATTCACTAATAAATAGTACAAGAACCTATGCTTCATTTTCGAAAAAATCCTATAGAATATGCATAGTGGAAAAGGGATCTTAGCAGAAAAATTAGTTATCCCTTTTCCCCATGTTTTTCTCAATTTCACTGCAAATCAAGCTGAACTTCCAGTGAACGCGATATATAAGAGTTTATTAGCATCAATTAACAATATATGCGTGATTATTAATTCACGCCAATTTACTTTTTTGAATTCTTCTTGCAATCGAGATTTTATTAGTTAGGCCCCTTTTTGACAAACGGCTTCAATTCTATTCGCTAAATTTTGTTTGTTGGAACTATGAAACTGGAAATCAAGAATATCGATCAGAGGCAACTCCTTAAATAACAGAAATTCTCAACGTCATTTCGGGCTAGATGGAATTTGAAAATTTATAAATTAAAAATTAATAATTTATGAAAAAAGATCTTTCTCCTTTGCTCCGGTGGGATTCGATATACGCTTTTCTTGCAAGAATTTATGTTTTGAAAACAAGTTAAATTAGATCAAGGTACATACATTAATATAATATACATTAGATATGATAGTGTTGAACATAACGTAGAAAAGTTCACATTTTGAACAAAATCGAGTGCGAAGCACGAGATGCGTGATAAGAATATGTTCGTTAAAGCCGAAGGAGCTTTAACAAAAGAGAATTCGCAATCATCAAATTACAGTTGTTAACGCTTTGACCTTTAATTTTAAAGAGTCTGTCCACAAATGTGTGGAAAATCTAAAGACCGAGCGCGTAGCGCGAGATTAATATATTATCGAGCGCGAAGCGCGAGAACCATCAGTCGCGCGCCGTAGGCGCGCTCAAAACTGCGAGCGAAGCGAACCGCGCGCGTAGCGCGCAATGAGAATGTGCCCGCTCAGCAGGCATATTTTTTTTTAATACTGTGGCTCAATTGATAAATGTAAATATCTATTTTTGAACATATTCGTTATTTTAAATTAGCTCTAATTCATTCAAAAATTAAAATACCGTTAATTTGCGATATTAAAACATAATAATTTTTTAAACATATACAAATTGTTTTAACAATTAAATGTGGGTTAAAAAATCTTAGAATTAGAAGAAAGTAATGGAAATTATCGATAAAAAAATACGATTTCCTAGCTTATTTGGTTACAAAGTTGGATTTGAACGAAAATAAATTGTTTAAACAACAAATAACAAAAAAAAATCAAAATACACACTCTCCAAGTTCATTAAATAGACGATAACATTCACAAAATGCCCTTAATTCGCGATATTCTATGCAAATAAAATTGTTTAGATAATTAAAAGATAATGAAAGAATACATAAAATCTTTTAATTTATTCGTTCATGAAGTTCTATGAAAAAAATCAGAAAAAAGTAATAATTAAGGGCAATATTCCACAAAATCCTTATTGCACTTGCATGGGGTACTTTTTGGGCGCCATGAAAGTGGCTCATGGGGGTTGAAATTAAAAATTAATGATGTGTTCGTATTCCCTTTTAGACACGGCTTTCAAAAATAAGCAAACCTTTCAAAATAAATCTTGTTTGTACTCTCAAAACTAAAAATGTTAAATATAGTAATTTTTAATCATAATTCAATGTTTTAATGTTAAATATTTAATTCTGTTTGAAAAATTGGTTGAAATTTCTTAAAATAGAAGATCGCGGTTATTTTATTTAAAACAACTCTAAATCTCTAAATTAGTCTATAAAATTATTTTAATAAAAGTTTTCTGCTTCCCTATCACTTTATAATGAAGAAAATTATAAATTGCAAATTCAGAACCCCTAATATATTTTCAATTTTTCTTTTCCTACTTTAAATACCTTTCGTTTTTAAAGCAATAAAGATGGTCTCCAGTGCTTTGCATTCAACATGTTTTTCTTCTATTAGCCCAAATAAATAGCATTCATTATTTCATAGTATGAAAAAATAAGAACTTCGCACTTTTTGGCATGCAGCTGATGTTGCTATTTCTCATTTTTAATTTAAGACCGAGGAGGCTTAAGTTCTTTATCTAAAGTTTTTTTTAAACAATGAGCGTCTGAGAATTCGAAATTCAGATGACTACCAGAATGCAACCTTGTTTACTTTGGCTAGACTACGAACTTGCACTTAGAACTAGGTCGTGTCGTTGAATATAAAAATAAAAATAAAAACCACTACTGAGAATGCCATTTGTTATCAGTAACTCCGGAAGAAGGAGAGAAATGGGATCAGTAAATTAAACCAACTTTCAGATAAAAAAATATGAGAACTAGTTTTGTACTTTGAACCTAAAGCATCTCGTCCAGGACTTTCTACGTTCCCTTTTAACTGCAACTAAAATGCGATTTGTTGATAAGAAGACCGCGATCAATTACGTCTGCACGGATTTTTCAAGGGCCGCTTTTATTTAAAACTTATGTATGGTATTTTATAATCCTGTTTTATTTAAATTTTCAGAGAAATTACATTTGCATTCTAGACTTATAACACTTATTTAATGCATCATTATACACTTGATAATTTTTATCGAAACTGCAAAAACCACCTCCTCATCTCGTATTTCATCCATTTAATTTTATCTCCTTTTTTCAGCATATGCTGCACATGCATCCAAATTGCATGTATATCTAAAACAGATGCAATTCTGTCTTTCTATCGCATCAAGTTATTAAAAAAAGCATACAGATATATCTATACATGTTTACGCGGAAAAAAACGACGACTGTCTTACTGAACTTTTTTTTTAATTATAAAAACTGAATTGATCTGAAGGCATCATATAAGCAATAAAATCTCCTTGCTAACAAATGTGAAAAATTGGTATTCTGAAAATGTCCGAAGTTGTGTTTTATAAAAACTTTCTCTTTGCGTGAGCAATCTGACGGATCTAACGTAAATTCCCTCTAGGTAAAGTCTGGCAGAGCCTCCCTACTACTTTTTTTTTCGTTATGAAAATAGAGGAAAATAAACGCAATTTTTTGTATCGAAATTCAAAGAATATGTGTACTTTCATCCATTTTTATCACGAAAAAAAGAGGTGAGAAAGCTGTGCTAGACTTCACCTAGAAGGACTTTAATCTGACGAAATATTAATGTCATGAGTGTGAAGCTGTTTTAATATATACATATAGATGTATATATATATATGTGTGTGTGTGTGTGTGTATATATATATATATATATATATAATCTTATTTTACAATTAGTTATGTTTCTATCAGTGAGTAAAGTATCTAATCTGCTGCGGTATCGATAGACAGCTTATATTTTTCCCCCGTGTACATCATTATTCACTTTTTAAAAATAACATTCTGTTTTGATACAAAAGTCAAATAGAAAATAAATAAAATGGAAAGTGTAATGAATTGTGTTTTCACAACTAACAAACATATTTTTAATCCGTTTGACGCTTGTCATTCACCATTCAGAGGTATTTCTGTGTTAACACGATCTATCTTCCAGATGTCACAAGGACGGAAACATCAATTAAGTCGGTAACATCTGAGAAAGTTAAAGAATTATACGAGTAGAACTGTATCTGTCTAGATTCTGATGAATCCTATAAATCAAAACATAATCTTGAAGGCTAGGGAAGATCAGACTAAATTGTCGAACCCTTATTTACAATTAACAATAGTACGAGCAGTGTACATAACACCGGAAACCCGGCGTGCTCATCACGATTCAGGTTATGTGCTAGTTTGAATTATTTGCTACCGCCAAATTACCCGAAATGGTAAAAGTCAGATGACAGTTTTTCATGAATTTTGGTTCTGTAATAGTCTTTTAAATTCACTGTTTCGCTTATATTTAGCCTCGCCTCTCCTCTTTTACAAAGATTGCTTCATAATTAAATTTATCAATTGGTTTTCCTGATTCCTGAAATGCTAAGAAATTCGATGTGCAGGTTCTATTCAAGATAATATAAATGATCTTTACATATGATCCATCCCATAAAATGTTACTCTTCTACCCTTAAAAAATGACAAGACGCAATGCCCGCACGTATTAGTTTCAATTCTTCGCCTTAAATTGAATAAATGAGAATGACAGCTGGATAAGGATCATAAGTGAAATTTTACAGGTTGAGGAAAAAGTTTTCTACTACATATAGGTTATCAAATATAAAATTTTGTTAAAATTATAGAAGCTGTATTTCCCATTGCAGAATTAAAAAATTAGGAAAATATTTTTTCTGTGTGTGAGGGGGGGGGGGGACTTTATCTAATTTCCCATGCTACTAATTTTAAAAGTGCTTATTTTTTTTACAAAATTACGAAAATACAGTAAGGACTTTCTCGTGCAATATCTGCATTCTTTTATATACAAAAATTTCAAAATATGTTCGCACTGAAATTTAAGAATTTATGAAAATGCGAGAATGACCTCTAGATAAGGACCAAAAAGAAGATTATTTCTGTACTATATGATAGAAAATATATTTAAAAATGATAGAAGTATGTGGCCATTATCTACAATGTTTTAGAAAGGTGAAACCTTTTTTTAATTTCTGTGTTTTGGAGCGCAAAAAATAAATGGTCCTTATCCAGTTGTCATGCTCATAATTTCAAAATAAATTTTTTTGAATAAAAGGAAAAATTATTTTTACATACCTCTGATATTTAGCGATAAATAGGGTCCAAAATTACTTGAAATTTTTAAAACAAAAATTTCGAAACATTGTTCCTTATCCAGTTGCCATCCGTATGTCTTCAATTATGCTTAATACGAGGACATACAACATCGAGGTCAACGTTTCGAGCTCAGTTTCCCATTTTTTACCAATGTTTTATGAGCCAAAAAATTATGGTGAATTTCTTGTAAGCACAGTTTCTATTATTGAACTATAATGTACAATTAAAATCTGAAAACAAAATTTAATTTAAAGCTATACATTTTGGAAACTGCAAAAGTACGTTTTTTGGATTTTATTAAGTGCACATTTTTTTAAAGAATTGAAATGAATTTTTGTTTTTGCTGGTCTGTCAGGTATGAGTATTGTAAAAAAGTGAAAATTCATCATTTTGATGCGACATAAAAGTTTTATCGTGATATAAAAATAATGATTCTTCGATTACAGTTGAACAAATTTCAAGCATGACAGATGAATTAAAAAAGATTTTTATACACATTTTCGAATAATTCTAACTTAATCGAAAAATTTATTCTAATTTACAATTTCAATTTTATATTATAGTTCACTATCCCATAAAAAATTGGTAAAAAATGCAATGGTTTTGGTTTATGGACCCACCCTCATACTCGGGCGGGTGGAAAAGAGCAAAATTTAGAATAAAAACCCATACTCATATACAACAGTTGCAATTTATAGTAATTTCCAGCTATTTGTACCGAAAATCGGGTACACATGGCCGTGGCCTTTTTTCCCCTAAAAACAGTATATTTCAATTTACTCTATTTTTTATTTTTATCAAAAACGGTTCCTCAAACAAAAAAAGTTTCACAACAAAAACTATGTCATTTTTATCGGTCTATATAACTTTTGTCTAGCATTTTCTGCAATACCGATTTAATCTTAGATGGAAATCGACAAAAAACGTTTTTTTTACCTTTATGATAAACAGGAGACTGACAGGAAAACAATTTATGAATTATGGCATGATTCGCAGCTTTTCCGAATTTTCGATTTTTCGGTCTGGTTTTTTTTTTAATATCTTTTTTTCTACTACATAATGAAAATCAAAACAGGAAATCAAAAATGTGGTTGGAAAAGGAGATGGAAGATTTAGAAGAAACCCGTTCGCACAGTCCCGCCTCCACCGCATCAATTCAATGTCTCCTTCTTATCTTTGTGTGATACATTTTTTGATTTTATATTAGAGAGTTCTTGAAAGGGGGAGGGGTGATTTTGAGACCAAACCTTTCCCTTTTTAGTCTAACATCCTAGTTCCATTTCGCCCTATTACGTCTTTCTTTAATTTCCGAGATACATTTTTGCATTTTATATTCTAAAGGGGGCCTGGAACAGGGAAAGGGTAACTTGAAATCCACCCCAATTCCGTCTCTCTTTTACGTCCATTTCAAATTTATCATTGATTTAACAGTTTACAGTTTACTTTGCTTGAACTGCAAATTTTGTCCATGTAAGTTAATGTCCCAGATTGTTCTAGTAATTGTGACTCGTGATGCTCGTAATAATCCATAAATGATTCTAGAGAATTACACCTAACTCTTGGATTCTGTCCCCCCGGTCTCAGCCTTCCTACAACTGCTTGCCCACGCAGTTTCTCAGCGCGCAGGCGAGAGACGGTTGCGACTCTCGCCTCGGAAGGGCCGCAGTGAGCGAGTACCTAGTCGAGTAGATTGCACATTATTATGCATTTTAATTGGAAACGGTTCAGTCTAACTGTTTACGTTTAGATCCCTCTGACTTGCGGCCAATGCTATTTGCAGGCAACCCCGAAACTGGACTGAATCCGAGAGTTAGGTGTACCAACCATTTTTATGATAGTGTAGTGATTCTTACCAGGGAATCGAAGCTTTCGTTCCATTTCATCACTGTCAGTTAAACAAAATCATTCTGATTCAATCATTAATATAATTTCAGATATCATCTAATTTCATCCAAATCTGGAGATCGAAGTTCAAAGTTTATGACAAAAAAAAAAGAATTTTTTTTTATCACTTTCGGTAGGGTCCCTGATTCTTACTATAAACTATATCATTTTTGTATATGGTCTGATTCTCATGTAAAGAAATTTTCTATTTCAACACGTCCTACCTAAAGCACAGAAATAAAACATTCCCAAGGGCAAAGAAAGGGGACGAAGAAAATAATAATTTTGTATGCTCCTCGATTCGTTTTCCAGTGTGAACTATAGGATGTCCGCTGTCGAGCCAAGTGGCAGCTTATCTTAGTAAGATTCAAGTTTCCAAACACAAGCAATTCTTCTTGCAGATACGTATGTAAACTCTTTTGTTGAAAATTAAACTATTTTGCTGAAAGTTCGTTTTATTTTTGGTTAAGAATTTATATTTTCAGTTAAAGAGTCTACTATTCGGTAGAATATTTAAGTTTCTAGTTGAAAAATTAACTATTTCGTGGAAAATTCATCTCTTTTAGTTGAAAATTGTAGTACTTGATTAAAAATTCACCTGTTTGCTTGAGGATTTAACTATTTTGTTAAAAATGCCTTTTTTATTCGTTTCTTCTTTGTTGAAAATTAATTTTTCTAACTAAAATATTCCATTTTTGGTTGAAAGCTTATCCTTTTTAGTTGAAAATTCATGTATTTTGTTGAATACTCGTCCTTTGTTAGAAAATTAATCTTCTTGATTAAAAATTCATCTTTGTGGGTTGAACATTCAACTTATTCAATTATTTTGTTCATAATTTAACTATTTTGTAACAAATTTAATTATTTTGTTGAAAATCGAACTTTTAGGCTCGCTTTTAGGGTTGAAAATGCAATTGTTTTTGGTTCAATTCTAATCTTTTTTGTTTGAAAATCGAACCGTTTGTTCAAAAATGCATCTTGGTAGGTTGAAAATTGAACTATTTAAAAAAATTGTATTTATTTTGTTGAAAATTTAAGTAAGCTGTTAAAGTCATTTTTTTTGCTCGAGAATTTAACTTTTTATTAAAAATTCGTCCTTTTGGATTAAAAGTTCATCTTTTATGATAGAAAGGTCGTCTTTCTTGATTGAAAATAAACTTTTTTTTTAATTCAACTTTTAGGATTGAAAATTCAACTGTTTTCTAAAAAATTCATCTTTTTGGATTGAAAACTCAACTATTTGATTGAAAATGCAACTGTCTTTTATTGACTTTTATCCTTTTTGTTTAAAAATTTGACTATTTGATTGAAAATGCATCTTTGTAGTTTAAAAATTCAACCATTTTGTTATTGTAATTATTTTGTTGAAAATTAAACTAGTTATTTATAAGTTCAACTATTTACTTGAAAATGCGTTTTTAGTTCATTGTTCATGTAACTGTTGGGTTAAAAATGATTATTCCTAAATTTTTTACATTACCGTGGATTTAAATATGTATGTGACAAAGACATGGAAATGATGCATAGAAGAAGGGATAGATATTAGATTAATCTCAAAGTCGCGTGATATGGTTATTCAATCAACATACGTGTCGCACAACACAGTTCCGTTGCTGGTCCCTGATCTATATCTCTAGCAATCACCCCAGGTGGAAAGCTTTACAGAGTCACCAGGTATCCTAGTTCACACACAAACACACCAACTTGCTAATAAACCAATGAGAAGATCCATACGCATTATCCCAAACATATCCAATCATAAAAACTTTCACCTGGACCCATGAGTATCCAAAAAGCTTTCGTTTCAGGCATCTGACACACCGCTGACCGTCTTCGACACACTTTCCGTCTAACATATGGTAGTGGAGAAGGAAAACTTCTTAAAGACAAGGAATCGATCGATTCCGTATCCACAATTTGGAAGCGATACCCAGTTTTCTTCTCCCGGGCTTTCAATCCTTTGTAAAAATAACGGAAAGAGATAAACGAGAGAAAGGGGAATCGACACCCTAAGAAAACACCATTCACTTCCATTCAAACATTGTAAACACCCTGTTGCAGGAAACTTTACTCTCTTGATTGTCCATACAATTCCAATGGTTGACAGCACAATATATTTCGCAAACAAAGTAACGTTTTCTTACCCTATTTTTTAAACTTTCATATTTTTTAGCTCAGTTTAGGGAAATAATACTTATTAGGAAATAATTTTTGAGTATGGCTACTCAATTCAGAATTTCAGAACTAAACAATATATATATATATATAATATCCAAAAATAATTAAAGTAAGTGGATGGTTCAATGGACGAAGAACGAACTTAAGGCCCTTGATGTCACCACACGTAAGATCATGCACATGCATAAAAGCTTGACTTTTTTAAAAGTTGATCAATATACATGTATATGAAATTTAATATACAGCCTCTTAATTAATATTTCATAGACCGATATTTCAGATTTAATATACAAATGTATAGTAAATCTATATTAAAATTACAAACATTTTAACAGTGATCCTTTACTCTTCAATAAAATATATCAATATTATAGGTCAATCGATTCGTCTCGAACCACGGAATCTTTTATGTTCGTGTATCAACATTGAATTATGAAAATGAGACAATTTTTACGATAAAAATAGATTTTTAAAATAATATGAATCAACATAACTTCCTTAAAGTTCAATAAAATGTATTGATATTATAGGGCAATCAATTTGTCTCGTACCAATAAATCTTTTATACCCTTACATCAACTTTGACTTATGTTAATGAAAAAAGTTTTACTATAAAAAACCGATTTTTAAAATATTATTAGGTTTAAAAAAAATGCAATCAATAGTTTCAGAAATCCTTCGCCCAGTTTCAAGATATCAGCGGTGAAAATGAGCCCTTTAAATTTCATCAATTTATCTGCAACCGTTTTCAAGTTATCGTCTTAACAAAAAAGTGTGACATCCACACACACATCCACACACACCCACATCCAGAAAATTGCTTAGAACATCGTATCAGACATTATTGAATAGAGGAAATTTTAATGAAGTGAATTAAAAAAATTTCACTAATAACCGGGAGTAATCCACTTGTAATCCAGAGTAATCCAGATCTGAACTAGAATAATCCCGTTCTAGCCAGCAGTAATCCACTTAATTAATACCTTTTCATCCGAACTGATACACTTATAATCCAGGGTAATTCAAGTAATCCCAGTATTCCGGAGTAATCCACTTATAATTCAGAGTAATCCAATTCTAATATGAATCTAGAATCTAATATGAATCTAGAGTAACCTAATTCTAAGCTGGAGTAATTCAGTTGTAATCTGGTGAAAACCATTTATAATTTGGAGTATTCTACTTGCATTCTAAAGTAATTCCAGTAATCCTTTAGTAATTCAGAGTAATCCACTTGTAATCCAGCATTCAGCAGTTTTCATCTAAAGCATTCAGTTCTGATACGCGATAATTCAGTTGTAATCCGTAGTCATTCATGTAATCGCAGTATCCGAAGTAATCCACTTGTAATCCAGTGTAATTCAGATTTAATAAGGAATTATCCAGTTTCAATTCGTTGGAATCCACTTATAACTGGGAGTAATCCACTTGTAATGCAGAGTGATCCAGTTATTAACCGGAGTGATCCAGTTCTAACCAGCAGTTCTCCACTTGTCACCCGGATTTATGCCTTCTAAGCTAGAGTAATACCCTTGTAATCCAGGGTAATTCAACTAATATCAGAATCGCAGAGTAATCCACTTATAATTCAGAGTAATCTCATTCTAATCTAGAGTGATCAAGACCTAAACTGGAGTATTAATGTTCTAACCAGCAGTAATCTACTTGTAATCCAGGGTAATACACTTGAAATTCAGGGTAAATCAAGTAATCCCAGTAATCCACTTTGTGATGTACAGCAATTCAATTCTAATCTGAAGTAATCCAGTTCTAATCCGCCGAAATCCACTTGTGATCCTTCCTTTTCCACTTGTATTCCGAAGTAATAATACACTTGTAATCCACAGTATAGCAGTTTCAATTTGGAGAGTAATCCCACTGTCATACTCGTTAATCCACATGTCATCCGAAGTTATTCAAGTGATCCCAGTATTCTGGAGTAATCTACTTATCATTCAGAGTAATCCAATTCTGATGTTAATCTAGAATCTAATATTAATCTAGCGTAATCTAATTCTAAGCAGGAGTAATCCAATTTCAATCTGTTGATATCCATTTATAATTCGGAGTATTCTTCTTGTAATTTGAAGTATTCATACTAATCCTATAGTATTTCAGAGTTATCCACTTGTAATCCAGAATTTAGCAGGTTTCGTTTGCCCTCTAAAGCATTCCAATTCTGATACGCGACAATCCACTTGTAATCCAGGTTATTCTCGTAATCTCAGTATAACGGATTAATCCACTTGTAATCAAGTGTAATTTAAATTTAATAAGAAGTAATCCAGTTCTAATCCGCTGGAATCCACTTATAACCGGGAGTAATCCACTTGTAATGCAGAGTAATCCAGCTACTAACCGGAGTGATTCAGTTCCAACCAGTAGTAATCCACTTGTCACGCGGATTCATGCCTTTTAACCTGGAGTAATACACTTTTAATCCAGAGTAATTTAACTCATATCAGTATTTAGAAGTAATCCACTCAAAATTCAGAGTAATCCAATTCTAATCAAGATTGATCGAAATCTAAATTGAAGTAATACTGTTCTAACCAGCAGTAATCTACTGGTAATCCGAAGTAGCACACTTGAACTCCAGGGTAATTCAAGTAATCCCTGTAATATACTTTGTAATTTACAGCAATCCAATTCTAATCTGGAGTAATCCTGTTCTAATCCGCCGAAATCCATTTGTGATCCTTCGTTTTCCACTTTTATTCAGAAGTCATAATACACTTGTAATCTAGAGTATAGCAGATTCAATCTGGAGTAATCCCAGTATAATAATCGGTAATCCACCTTTGATCCGAAGTAATTCAAGTAATGCCAGTATTTCAAAGTAATCCACTTGTAGTACAGAGTGATACCTTTTAATCCGGAGTATTTCACTTACAATCCAGGGTAAGTCAAGTAATTCCAGTATCCCGGAGTAATCCACTTACAATTCAGAGTAAGACAATTCTAATATGAATCTAGAGTAATGTAATTATAAGCTGGAGTAATCCAGTTTTAATTTACTGAAATACATTTATAATTCGAAGTATTCTACTCGTATTCCAAAGTAATTCCAGTAATCCTATAGTATTCCAGAGTAATCCACTTGTAATCCATAATTTAGAAGTTTTCATCTAAAGCATTCCAGATCTGATGGGCGACAATCCACTTGTTATCCGGGGTTATTCATGTAATCTCAGTATCACGAAGTAATCCACTTGTAATCCAGTGATTTTCAGATTCAATAAGGATTATTTCAGTTCTAATTCGCTGGAATATACCTATAACCGGGAGTAATCCACGGAGTTCTCCAGTTATTAGCCGGAGTGATCCAGTTCTAACCAGTAATCCAGGGTAATTCAACTAATAATAGTATTGCGAAGTAATCCCCTTATAATTCAGAGTAATCCAATTCTAATCCAGAGTAATCAAGACCTATTTCAGAATAGTTTAGGCAATCCCAGTATAATCTGGAATAATCCAGTTCTAATCCGTTAATCCACTTGTGACCCTTCGTTTTTCACTTGTATTCCGAAGTAATAATACACTTGTAATCCAAAGTATAGCAGTTTCAATCTGAAGTAATCCCACTATAATCATCGTTAATCCACCTTTAATTCGAAGTACTTAAAGTAATGCCAATATTTCAAAGTAATCCACTTGTAATACAGATACCTCTTAATCCGGGGTAATTCACTTAAAATCCAGCGTAATTCAAGCAATCCCAGTATTCCCGAGCAATTGACTTATATTTCAGAGTAACCCAATTCTAATATAGAGTAATCCAGTTCTAATCCGCGGGAATACACTTATAATCTAGAGTAATCCACTTGTATTCTGAAGTATTTCCAATCATACCATACTCCAGAGTAACGTTATTGTAATCCAGTTATCCAGAGCATTAATTATTATTAATTACACTTATTATCCAGCGTAATTCAGATCAAAACTGGAATAATTCAGTTATAATTAGCAGTAATCTACATGTGATCCACAGTAATACACCTAAAATCTAGGGTAATTTAAGTAATCCACAGTACTCCGGAGTAATCCACTTATAATTCAGAGTGATACAATTCTAATCTGAAATAATCCAGTTCTACTCCACCGAAATACACTCGTAGTCCGTTGTTTTTTTACTTGTATTCCGAATCAATTCAAGTAATCCCAGTATTCCAGAGTAATCCACTTGTAATCAAAAGCATAGCAATTTTAGTCTGAAGTATTCCAGCTCTAATCCACTTTTATTCCGGAGTAATTCAAGTAATCCCAGTATTCCTGAGTAATACACTTGTAATCCAGTTTTAATCTGGAGGAATCCGTTTCTAATCCACAGTAATCCACTTGTCATCCAGGGTAATCCACTTTCTATCCAGCTGAATAGATATGTAATCCAGATAATTTAGGGTAATTCAGGTGATCCACTTGTAATACAGAGTAATCCTCTTGTAATCCAGAGTATTTCACTTGTAATACACTTGTACTTGAGGGTAATCTTCCTGTTATCAATATAATTCGAAGTAATTTAGACAATCCAAGCTATTAATTTGTAGGAAATTCAACAGTTTAGTTTAAAAGTAATTTTTTTGATTGAAAATTCAACTGCTTTTGAAAAATCGTTTTTTTTTTTATTCAACTATTTTCGTAACAAATTTGATCCTTTTGTTAAAAATTTAACTATATTGTTAAAAATTCATTTTTATGTTTGGCTAACAATTAATTTTTTTAACTGAAAATATAACTATTTTGATTTTGGTGAAAATGTGTTTTTCTGAGCTGAAAATTAATTTGTATTCTGATGAAATTTTTCATTTCTTGCAGAAAATTAAGATTCTTGTTTGAAAATTCATCTTCGGTTGAAAACTGAACTATTTTGTTAAAAATGCAACTATTTGTTGAAAATTGAACTATATTGTTAAAAATTCATCTTTATGTTTAGTTTGAAATTAATTTTTTTAACTGAAAATTCAACTATTTTGATTTTGGTGAAAATGTGTCTTTTCAAGCTAAAAATTAATTTGTATTCTGTGGAAATTTTTTATTTCTTGTAGAAAATTAAAATTCTTGTTTGGAAATTCATCCTTGGTTGAAAACTGAACTATTTTGATAAAAATTTAACTATTTGGTTAAAAATTTAACCATATTGTTAGAAATTCATTTCTATGTTTAGTTGAAAATTATTTTTTTTTTAACTGAAAATTTAACTATTTTGATTTTGGTAAAAACGTGTTTTTCTGAGCTAAAAATTAATTTGTATTGTGTTGAAATTTTTCATTTCTTGTAGAAAATTAAGATTCTTGTTTGGAAATTCATCTTTGGTTGAAAACTGAACTATTTTGTTAAAAATTCAACTATTTGGTTAAACATTAACCCATTTTGTTAAAAATTCATTTTTATGTTTAGTTGAAAATTAAATTTTCAACTGAAAATTCAACTATTTTGATGTTGGTGAAAATGTGTTTTTCTGAGCTAAAAATTAATTTGTATTCTGCTGAAATTTTTCATTTCTTGTAGAAAATTAAGATTCTTGTTTGAAAATTTCTCTTTGGTTAAAAACTGAACCATTTTGTTGAAAATTCAACTATTTGGTTAAAAATTTAACCATATTGTTAAAAATTTATTTTTATGTTCAGTTGAAAATTAAATTTTTAGCTGAAAATTCAACTATTTTGGTTTTGGTGAAAATGTGTTTTTCTGAGCTAAAAATTAATTTTTATTCTGTTGACGTTTCTTATTTTTAATAGAAAATTAAGATTCTTCTTGAAAATTCATCCTTGTTTGAATACCAACTATTTTGTTAAAAATTTAATTATTTGGTTAAAAATTCATGTATTTTGTTAAAAATAAGTCCATTCTGGTAAAAAATCAGTCTTCCTACCTGAAAATTCATCTTTCTGGTTAAAAATTAAACTATTTTTGTGAAAAATTGGTACTATTCTGTTGAAAATTCGTTTCTTATTTTGGTAGAAAATTAATTTTCATACTTTAAAATTTTAATATTCCATTTTTGATTGCAAATTGATCTTTTTTAGTTTGAAAGTCAACTATTTGGTTGAAAATTCATGCATTTTGTTGAAAATTTCTCTTTTTTGGTATAAAATTAACCTGATGGGTTGAAAATTCAATTATCTGGTTGAAAGTTGAAACACTCTGATAAAAGATAATTTTATTGGTTAAAGATTTAACTAGTTTGTTGAAGAATTTTTTCATTTTGATTGCGAATTAATTATTTTAACTGAAAATATAACGCGATAATTTTTAAAGTATTATAAGATGTTTAAATGTGCTTGAATTTTATTGTCTATTTCTACAAATTGGAATTTGAAAGAGAAAATTATATTTAAAAAAAAATATATATTTCAAAATAAGGCACGCGGGCGGGAATTGCAAATTTTAAATGTTTAAAATATTACTTGAAATTGTTTAAAACTTTGTCGCAATAATATTTTTAAATTTTTTGAAATTTGAAAATACTAAGACCTCACGCTTAAATTTTCATTTTTTAATTGAAAAAATCTTTACCAAATTAATCTAGCTTTACAAAATAGCAATTGAAAATTTTACTTTTTGTGTTTTCACAAATAATATTTATCATTTTTTCCCCGTTTTCCATTCACAACCAACAAATTCTAGTAAATGCTTCAAAACCTTGTCAACTTCTCTCAGAATTTAAAAAGGAAGGGTTTAGGATTTATATGAAAAAATAACATTTCTTCTGATATCACGTGGAATAAAGTGATGAAAAAATCTTCAAAATACGATTCCAGCTACAATTTTGACTCTATTTCAGAGTTTTTTTTCTTAAATCAAATCTAAATAATTTTTCAGCCATTCCTTGAGGCCGATTTTAAAAAGAATTTTTTTACTTTCTTTAAACATAAAGTTAAACAAAATTTAAAAATTTGAGATATGTATTTTTTAATAAGACATAAATAATTCAAAATGAATTATATTGAAGTGTAATTGACCAAGAAAACATTCGCAAAGCATAAATTGATAGTATATTATAAATTAATAATTTATGGTTAACAATTGTATTGTTATAAAGAATAGTAGGTGATTTTCGAATGTTTTCGGACATTTATAAAGTGATTTTCATTTTCAATCCAATTCAAGGTGAAACACAAATGTAAGAATACAAAAAGAAATGTATTTCTTATTGTTATTAACAAATGCGCTCTTTGAGCAACTTTTGAGAGTTTAAGGTACTTTTTTTTTTAAACGCGCTTTTGTCTGACTTAGCAGTGATGTTTCAGTAAACTATATTATCGTTTAATGACAATTTTTTTATTGTTATAATCAAATTTTATAAAGAAATGCCGCGTCTGAGCAATTTTAAAATGTTTCAGGTAATTTTAATTTTAGACGTGCTTTGTTGGGCTTGACAATATCAAGCCAACATCAAGCCAATATCATGCAAAAGCAAATAAGTATTACAACCAAGATTGGTTGGCCGTCTATCTCAAATGGCGGATTTGTTCATAAAATTTGTTAATAACAATCACGATTATAAAATAACAATCTAGATTACAGAATCACAACTGGCCAGTCAAAGAAAACACGTTTTCATAAAAAGTACCTCCAACACTCCAAAATTGCTCAAATTGGACATTTGTTTATAAAATTTGTTTACAAAAAATTTTTAAAAATAATAATTTTTTTTTTCGAAAGAGAAAGTAATCTTCCACTTCGTCAGCTAATTTGAAAAATAGTCGTAAAGTCAATTTTGATGTGACACAGCAAAATTAGTAATTTTTGAAAGAGACCGGCCTAAAGTCCACCGAAAACACCATAAAATAAAACGAACCGTGGAGCAATCCGATTTTCTCCGGGTTTTTCTCGCCGAGGTCCTTTCTCTGGTCGCCGATGCGATGACACGGGGTTTTTTCTTGCAAAAACAATGCACGTGGGATGACTTTCAGTCTGCCCGGTAGAAAATCGCGCCCCTCTCTAGAAAGGTGTGACCGAGCCCCGCCCTTAGGTTTGGGGGTGCCGCCAAGGAAATTAAGAACCAAACTGTAAAGTCCGGCTTTCTCTCTCCTTTTAAACCTCACACCCTCCCAAAATCGTTTCACTCCTAATGACTAATTTTTGACTCCCATAATTAACGTACAATGCCAAAATTTCCCATTGTTCAAAAGAAAACAAAAATAAATCATTCGAAAGAAATGATGCTCGAGAAAAAGTGAAAGGAATTAAAGCATAAGGTCTATTAATTTTCTGTCCATAGAGTTCTGCATATAGTCTTTTTTTAAATATTTTTCCATTTCATGGAATCACTGTAATTCACATTAATTTCAAACTCAAAAGTTTCTTTTTTCAAATGTAACTTTAGACATTTTGAACAGGGACAAAAACAAAAAATTGCATTCACTTAATTGTGAGAAAAAATCAAAAACAGAATTCCAGAAATTTTGGAAATAATTATTCTTTATTTTTAAAATACTATGATATTAACGGATCTGGATGTTTCGCCACTGGTACTTCAGTGTTATTTTTATTAACGCAAGCCTCAACTTGAACAGACTTATTCTTAAACAAAAAATATGAATTTTCTACTGAATCAATTGAATTTCCAAACAAAAAAGAACACGAATTTTCCATAAAATAAATTAATTTTCAATCAAAAAAGATCAATTTTGAATAAAAATGGAATCGTTACATTTACAGATAAAAAACTTATTTTTAATCAAACAAAAAAAAACTTTTCAACACAATAGTCCAATTTTTAACGAAAGCAATGCATTTTTTACTAAAATAATAAATCTTCAATCAAGAAAAAAAATATTTTTGAGAAAAAAAAAATTTAATATAATAGTTTAAATTTCAGCAAGGTTAATTTTCTACCCAAAAAGATAATTTTTCAATAAAATACATAAATTTTTAACTAAAATAGATACGTTTTTCACCAAAAATAGAAAATTTAGAAATTTTCAATTAAAAAATTAATTTCCAAAGAAACAAAATAAATTTTCAACAAAATAGTTCAAGTTTGAACTAAACTTCTACTGCATTCAAATTTCTATCAGAAAGTATAAATTGTCCACCAAAAATTGAATAGTTTAATTTTCAGTTAAATAAATTTTTACCATAATGATGAATATCCATCGAATAGATAAAAAATGCACCCAAAAATAGAATAGTTAAATTTCCATTTGGAAAAATAAATTTTTCGCGAAACAGTTAAATTTTCAAACAAAGAAATAAATTTGTACACAAAAAAAAGAGCTTCTACTACTGAAATTATCTTTCTACCAAAAACGACGATTTTTCACCAAAAATAGAAAAGTTATAAATTTTTAATTTGAAAATTAATTTCCAACTATAAAAATGAATGTTTAATAAAATAGTTAAATTTTGAACTAAACTCCTACTAAACTTAAATTTCTTTCAAAAAATATAAAATTTCCACGAACAATTGAATAGTTAAATTTTTAGTTAAATAAATTTTCACCATAATGATGAATCTTCAACAAAAGAAAATTACTTTTTCACGAAATAGTTGAATTTTCAACCCAAAAGAACAACTTTTCATAAAACAGACTATTTTTCAATAAAGTACACCAGTGTTCACCTGATAGAAAAAGCATTTGCCCAAAACTGGAATAGTTGAATTTTCAGTTTAATAAAGAAATTTTTAACAAATGAGTTAAATTGTTAAACAAATACATGAATTTTTAATACAAAAAAAATAAAGTTACAACTACTGAAATTATCTTTCTACCAAAAAAAGACGATTTTTCAACAAAATAGTGGAATTGCACCTAAAACAGATAAATTTTCAATGTAACTAGAATATAGTTAAATTTTTAGTAACAGAAAATTTATTTTCAACCAAAAAAAATCAATTTTAAATAAAAATGGACTGGTTACATTTGCAGATTTAAAATTTATTTTAAACCAAACAAAAACGACTTTTCAACAAAATAGTCGAATTTTCAACGAAAGCGATGCATTTTTTACTGAAATGATAAATCTTAAAAAAAAAAGCATTTTCAACAACCACAAAAAATTTAATATAATAGTTTAAATTTCAGCAAGATTAATTTTCTACCCACAAAGATAATTTTTCAATAATAGACATAAATTTTCAACAAAAGCAGATACATTTTTCACCAAAATAGAAAAGTTATAAATTTTTCATTAGAAAATTAATTTTCTACTTAAAAAATAAATTTTCAACAAAATAGTTCAATTTTGAACTCAACTTCTACTAAACTTAAATTTCTATCGAAAAATATAAATTTTCCACAACAAAGTGGATTGTTAAATTTTCAGTTAGATAAATTTTTACCATAATGATGAATCTTCAACCAAAAAAATTGATTGTTGACGAAATAGATGAGTTTTCTACCCAAAAGAACAATTTTCCATAAAACAGACTATTTTCAAATAAAATACACGAATATTCACCTGATAGATGAAAAATTTGTCCAAAAATAGAATAGATAAATTTTCAGTTGAAAAAATAAATTTTTAACAAAACAGTTAAATTTTCAAACAAAGAAATAAATTTGTACTCGAACAAAAAAAAAAGCTTCTACTACTGAAATTATCTTTCTACCAAAAACGACGATTTTTCAACAAAATAGTTGAATTTCCACCTAAAACAGATAAATTTTCAATGTGACTAGAATATAGTTAAATTTTTAGTAACAAAAAATTCAATTTCAACCAAGAAAGATCATGTTTAAATAAAAATGGAATAGCTACATTTGCAGATGAAAATTTTTTTTCAACCAAACAAAAATGACTTTTCAACCAAATAGTCAAATTTTCAACGAAAGCAATGCATTTTTTACTAAAATGATGAATCTTGAAAAAAAAAAAAAAAATTTTACCCCAAAAAAGAAAAAATTTAATATAATAGTTGAAATTGCAACAAGGTCGATTTTTTACCAAAAAAGACAAATTTGCAATAAAATACATAAATTTTTAACTAAAACAGATACATTTTTCACCCAAAATTAAAAATTGATAAATTTTCAATTAAAAAATTAATTTCCAAATGAAGAAAAGAAATTTTCAACAAAATAGTTCCATTTTGAACTGAACTTCTACTAAACTTAAATTTCTATGAAAAAAAATGAATTTTCCACCAAAAATTGAATAGTTAAATTTTCAGTTAAATAAACTTTTACCACAATGATGAATCTTCAACCAAAAAAAAAGGTTTAAACAAAAAAAATTTTAATATAATAGTTGAAATTTTAACACGGTTGATTTTCTATCCAAAAAGACAAATTTGCAATAAAATACATAAATTTTCAACTAAAACAGATACAATTTTCACCAAAAATAGAAAAGCTATACATTTTCAATTAAAAAATTGATTTCCAACTAAACCAAATAAATTTTTAACAAAATAGTTCAATTTTGAAGTGAACTTAAATTTCTATCAGAAAATATAAATATTCCGCAAACATTTGAATAGTTAAATTTTTAATTAAATAAATTTTTACTATAATGATGAATCTTCTACCAACAAAAAATAATTTCTAACGAAATAGTTGAATTTCCAACCCAAAAGAATAATTTTCCACAAAAAAAGACGATTTCTTAATAAAATACATGAATTTCCACCTAAAAGAAAAAAAGCCAACCAAAAATAGAATAGTAAAATTTTCAGTTAGAAAAGTAAATTTTTAACAAAACAGTTCAATTTTGAAAAAAAGAAATGAATTTTTAATTTAAAAAAATTAAGTTTGTGCTACTGAGATTACCTTTCTACCCAAAAAGACGTTTTTTCAACAAAATAGTCGAATTTTCACCTAAAACAGATAAATTTTCAATGTAAAATAGAATATAGTTAAATTTTCAGTAACAAATAATTCATTCTCAACCAAATAAAATAAATTTCCTACGAAATTTTAAATTTTTGAACAAACTGATAAACTTACAACCAAGAAAATTAAATTTTAATGGAAATAATTAATTTTCAACAAAATACATGAATTTTTAACCAAATATTCTACCACAAAAGACGAATTTTCAACAAAATACAGGAATTTTTCACCAAACATGGGATAGTTAAATTTCTAGTTTACAAAATTAATTTTCAACAAGATAAAAAACAGAATTTTCAAGAAAATTTTTTTATTTTGTACAAAAATGGGGTTTCAACTAAAATAATGAGTCATCAACGAAAAAAAATAATTTTTCAACATAGTTTCACTTTCAACTTAATAGTTGAATTTTCAACCCAAAAAGATTATTTCTCAACGAAAAAAGTAATAGTATAAATTTCAACAAAAAATATTTTTATTTTGAATTCAAAGCAGTTGAATTTAAAAAAAGACGAATTTTTTAAACTGTTTTTCTATTCCCCAGGAGCACCTGCAATTGCTACATACATTGTTGACGAAAATTTAAAAATTGAATTCAGAAAGAAATGTCACAATAGCCGATATTTATTTGACATTAATCTCAAACCCAAAAGTTTCGTTTTTCAAATCTACCTATAGAAATTTCGAACAGGGACAAAAACAGAAAATTGCATTTTCTTAAGTGCAGAAAAAAATTCCAAAACCGAATTGGGCACATTTTGAAAATAATTATTCTTCCTTTAAAAAATAATATGTTTTATATGACCAGCTCTGGAAGTTGTACCAGTGGTATAGTGAACTCTTGATTATTCCAAGGCGCACTTATTCCAAGTCCCCCATGCTGGGACATTCAAAGTGACGCAGTTCTGTCACCTCCCATCGCGGTCCCTGTACGGTCTAGCCGGAGTCAATGATTGACCAATTAAAAAAAGGACCGAAGGGCGGCAAGCCCTCATAGGTTTGAAATGAGTATTTCAGCATGACGTCATGGGAATGCATACAACGTTTTGAAGAAAATATCCTAGACGTAAACATAAATCATAAATATACGAATAGTAATATTTGTCAAGTGTAGAATGTATTTTCTCAGTCATGTTCCATTCTTTTGTCGATGGCCGACCCTTCAGTTTCACGAAATAAAATTAAACATGCAAAATTTGAGGTTAGTGTATCAGATCGATTTGATCAGAATCGGGTACTATCTATACCTTAAACCTATATACCTATCCACCCTTCACCTATATACCCATCCACACATCACTACTTTACCACCGAGTAATTCACGCCTACCACGAAAGGGAAACGGCTTAATGATATAATAATAATAATAATAACGTACATAATTTGAGATTTCATTTTGTGGTTAGATGATCTTAAACGACAAACACTCAGATATTCTTGGATTCAAAGAATATTTCTTTAAATCAAAGAAAAATATTAATTGGTTCTTAGTCAAAGAAAAGTTTCTATATAGAATTGAAAATTATTAAATTTTATATATTTATATTTTAAAGATATGCAATTTCGAACGTTTTTTAGGAATAATTTCATTTTTTGAAAATCCATCAATTTGGCATGTTTATAGTTTAAACTGATGTTATTTTGCATGTTTTTTTGGAATGTAGTGTTCGATTTTGAAGATTTACAATGGAATATTCTTTAATTTTTAAGATGTGTACCGAATTTTTAATTGCAAAACTTAAAACTTGCATAATTTTTCATTGTTAATTTTCAAAATTGAAAGGTCTTCAATTTAAAAAATTCATAATTAATGGTCCAAAATTTATATAAGTTACAATTCAAAATTCTTGAATTTTGAAAATATGTCATTAGAAATTATTCGAATTTAAAGATGTAGACAGAATTTTTAATTGTAAAACAATAAACTTTCACAATTTTCAATTGTAAATTTAAAGATTTAAAATTAACTGTCTCAAATTTTGATGAGTTAAAATTAAATATTCTTGAATTTTGAAAATATATCATTGAAAATTATTCAATTTGGAAGACTTTTATTTTAAAGGTATTCTTCAATAGTTATCAAATTATAGTTTTGCCACTGAAAATTCTTCAGTTTTAACTATGAATAATACAAACTTTTTAAATTTTGATGATTTTGAAGATCAGATAAAGAGACGTTAACATTTTAAATCTTTTACATTGAAAGATTTCAAGTATAAATCAACAGAATTACAGAATTTTTTATTGTCTATTTTTGAAATTAAAAACTTTTTAATGAAAAGGATTTACAATTTAATGTTCTGCAATTTTGAAGAGTTACAATTGCAAAGTATTGCATTTTTAAAATATAGAATTCAGAATTATTAAATTTTAAATATTAATATTTTAAAGGTATATGTAATTTTGAACGGTTTCTAGTAGGGGTGTGCAAAAAACGTAAAACTCGAAGTTCGAACGAGTCGAGTCGAGCTTGTTAGCTTTCAAGTCGAGTCGAGCTGACCTCGATCCGGTTCGAGTCGAGATCGAGCTTTCCAGAAAGCTCGAAACTTTTCGAGCACTCTAAAAAGTTAGAGGACTCGAAACTTTCGAGTACTCGAATACTTTCGAGCTGCTCAAAAGTTTCAGGTTCTCGAAACTTTTGAAATTAACAAGAATTTTTTCAAACCCGATACTACGAGATTTTTCGGATTGCTAACATTTTGAAATAAAAATTAAAAATTAAAGATTTTTTATCCAAAACGATGACCAAATTCTGTAAAAATTCAATAAACTGACGACATCCCTGAATATAATAAATTTCTTCAAAATTTCGTCTAAATTTATGATCAGAAGCCTGAAAAAAACTGTAGTATACTGAGTCTCACGGAAATCCGTCAGTTTATTAAATTTTCATCCATCGAATTATTGAAATTCTCAAAAATTGATTCGCCCTTTTGGGTAAAAAAATCTCGAATTCTTCCTTTTGATTCTAAGATCAATGTTAGCAATTCGAAAAAACCCCTAGTACCGGGTTTGAAGAAATTCTTTTTAATTTCAAAAGCTTCGAGTACCCGAAACTTTCGAGTAGCTCGAACCTTTCAAGTACTCGAATGTCTTCGAGAACTCGAAACTTTCGAGTACTCGAATTTCTTCGAGAACTCGAATATCTGAAAACTCGAAACTTTCGCGTAGCTCGAAACTGTTCGAGTACTCGAAACTTTCGAGTATTCGAAGCCGTTCGAGTTCTCGAAACTTTCGTGTAGCTTGAAAATTTCGAGAACTCGAAATTTCGAGCATGCTCGAGCTCGACTCGACTCAAAGTTACGAGCTTTTTGCACACCCCTAGTTTCTAGGAACAGTTCAATATTGAAGATTTACCATGGAAGATTCATTAATTTGGAATGTTTATAGTTCAAAATGATGTAATTTTGAATGTTTTTTGGAATATAAGTAAATTTCAAATGTAAATCAACAAAATTACAAAATTTTCTGTCGTAAAACTTAAAACTTGCATAATTTTTAATTGTAAATTTTCAAAATTATTCATTTTAAAGATTTACAGTTCAAAGTTCTACAATTTAAAAAATATATAATTAAGAATTCTTGTATTTTGTAAATATATAATTGAAAATTATTTTATTTTCAAGATTTATATTTGAATGATATGCAATTTTGAACTTTTGTTTAAATAGTTCAATTTTTTAATTCACAATTGAAAATTCTTAAATTTTAACGGTTTGCAATTTTATATTCTCCCATTTCTAAGATTTACAATCGAAGATTCCTTAAATTTAGGGATGTATAAGTAGAAATTCCAAAATTGGATGATTTTGGTGATGAAACATCAATTTTTTAATTATAAATCTTCCAAATTGAAGAAATTTCGAATGTAAGTCATCAAAATTACAGAATTTTCAATCGTAAGACATAAAACTTGCATAATTATTTATTGTAAATTTTCAAAATTGAAAACTTTTCCATTTTGAAGATCTACCGTCCAAAGTTCAACAATTTTAAAGAGTTACAATCGAAAACTCTTGAACTTTGAAAATATGTCATCGAAAATCATTCAATTCTTAAAATGTAATGATTTCCAATTTAAAATTCTCAAATTTCTCAGATTTGCAAATGAAGATTCCTTAACTTTAAGGATGTATAAATAAAAATTCCAACATTTGATGATTTTGAAAAAAAAGTCAAGTTTTCAATTCTATGTCTTCCAAATTGAAGAAATTTCGCATGTGTGTCATTAAAATTACAATTTCTTTAATCGTGGAATTTAAAACTTGCATAATTATTAATTTGAAATTTTCAAATTCGAAAACTCTTCCATTTGAAAGATTTACAACTCAAAATTCTACAATCTTAAAGAGTTACAATAGAAAACTCTTAAATTTTGAAAATATTATTATATTGGGGGGGGGGGCATTTTATAATGACTTGTTGCATCGGGGAGGAGGGCGGTAAACATTTGCCAATAAATGTGTCACGTAATTTGTGGATGTTAAGTATGTAAAATTTCCGAGAATAAAATTACAAGTGTCACAAATAACAAATTAATTCCATCATAGAATTTGTTTATAAATAATGGTGAATTATGACTAATGGGACCTAGTGGAGAGCTTTACATGGTGACTTTGTGAAGTTCTTCACCTGGACTGATTGCTAGAGAGATTGATCAGGGATCTGGGTCGGAGCAGTGTTGTGGGACGAACTTGTTTTTTAAATAAATAACACCAGAATTCGAGATTAATCTGAAAATACTTAAAGTTGAGGAAAAAGAAGTTTAAAGTATCTAAAGTTGAGGAAAATTTATTTTAGATTTATTATTTATAGTTCAGGAAAGATTAAGATTCGTATACTTGAAGATCAGGAAAATGAAGCATGGTATACTCATTGTTTAAGAAAATAAAATCTGGAATACTTAAAAATTCAGATAAATGCAGTTTTAAATACTTGAACTCTTAAAGTTTAGGGAAATGAAGTGACGAATACTTGAGTTCAAGAAAATGAAGTTTAGAATACTCAAAGTTCAGGAAAATGTAGTTAAGAATAGTTTAAGTTCAGGAAAAGGAAGTTTGAGAATACTTAGAGGAAAAATCAGTTTAAAATATTTAAAGTTCAGGAAAATAAAAATTTATATACCTAATGCTCAAGAAAATGAAATCTGCAATGTTTGAAGTTTAGGGAAATGAAGTTTAGAATACTTAATGTTCAAGAAAATTAGGTTTAGAATACTCAAAGTTTAAGAAACTGAAGTTTAAAATAGTTCAAGTTCAAAAAAAAAAGGAAATTTTATGATGCTAAAACTCTTGAAGTTCAGGAAAATAAGGTTTAGAATACTTAGAGGAAGATTAAGTTTAGAATATATAAAGTTCAGGAAAATAAAATTTAATATACCTAATGTTAAAGAGAATGTAGTTTGGAATGCTTGAAGTTCAGGAACATGAAGTTTAGAATACTAAAACTCTTGAAGTTCAGAAAATTAAAGTTTGGAATAATTAGAGGAAAATTAAGTTTGGAATATTTGAAGTTCAGGAAATTAAAATTTGGTATACTTAATGTTCAAGAAAATAAATTCTGGAATGCTTGAAGTTCAGAAAAATGAAGTTTTGAATACTTAAACCCTTGAAGTTCTAGAAAATTAAGTTTAGAGTACCTAATATTCAAGAAAATGAAGTTTAAAATAATTAACGTTCAGGGAAATAAAGTTTATAATACTTAAAGTTTAGAAAAATGAAGCTTAGACTACTTTAAGTTCCGTCAAATGAAATTTAGAATACTGAAAATTCAAAGATAAGGAAAATGAAGTTTGTAATGCTCAAACTTTTAAAGTTCAGGAAAAAAAGTCTGAATTACCTCAAGTTCAGAAAAATTTAGGTTAGACTACTTTCAGTTCAGTAAAATAAAGTTAAGAATACCAAAAATTCAGGAAAATGAAGTTTGGAATTATTGAAGTTTGAGAAAATGATTATTGAGCCACTAAAATCGCATCCTAACCGAAAATCACGTTGAAATGATGCGGGCCATCGATCCTATCCCGAGAGATGTTTCTTTGAGAAAAAAGAAAAATAGGCAGAAGCATCATCATAAATCGTTATTTCGAGTTGTCGCTGGCAACGTTTATTCGGCTTTCGAATCCGGTCTCTTCGTAAAGAGTGTAAGGCTAAAAACGACAATGAAGATCTGGTGACTGGTTTCATCCTGCAGGACACACTGCAGGATATATGCACTATGCAGCCTTTTAAATACAAAAGAGGACTCTCCATTTTTAAAGTTGGTTGCTTTCCTGGCCTGGGTATCTTGCATTTAATGTTGTTTGACCAGCAGCTCGAGTGCAGACGTACCTGGCCCTTTTTTCAGTTTTGTCATCTGAATTCATCTCGATTATGGGCGCTGGGATTGAATCTACCTAGAAATCCAAGTGAGAATTCGAGAGCAACTAACTGACCAGTTTCCAAAGTCATCTGATAGACATGTAAAGTGTAAAATTTAACTTTGTATTAAACAAAGTTGAGGGTTGAGGGTCTTGGATCCTCAATTAAAGTTGTTATAAATGAGATTAAATTAGAAAGAATACAAAGTTTGGAATACATAGGGTAAAATTCAGTTTGAAATATTTAAAGTTTAGAATTCCAAAGTTTGGTATACTTAAAGTTAAGCAAAATGAATCTTGGAATACTTAAAGTTCAGGAAAATGATGTGCAGACTACTTAGAGGAAATTGAAATTTGAAATGCACAAAGTTGAGAAAAATAAAGTATGAAGAACCTAAAGTTAAGGAAAATACAGTTTGGAATACTTAAGATTCATAAAAATGAATTTTGGAATACTTAAAGTTTAGAAAATTTAAGTTTGGAATACTAGAAGGAAAATTTAGTTTATAATATTTAAATTTCAGCAAAAATTAAGTTTGGTATACCTAAACATCAAGAAAATGCAGCTTGGTATACTTAATGTTAAGAAAATGAAATCTGGAATACTTATTATTATTATTATTATTATTATTATTATACCATTAAGCCATTTCCCTTTCGGGGTAGGCATAACTTGCACGGTAGAAAAATGCAGTTTTAAATGCTCAAACACTTAAAGTTTAGGAGAATGAAGTTACTAATACAAAAATAATTGAATTATTAATTCTGACCCTAAAGCCAAAATCAACATCCAATATTATAAACAATTGAAGAATAAAGTTTAGGAAAATAAAGTTAAAAGTACTTAAAGTTCAATCAAATAAAGTTTAGAATACTCGAAGTTCTGGAAAATCAAAGTTCGTATACTTAATGTTCAAGAAAATTAAGTTTTAAATGCTTGAAGTTCAGAAAAATGAAGTTTAGAACACTTAATGTTCAAGAAAATTATGTTTAGAATATTTAAAGTTCAAGAAAATGAAGTGTCGAATACTGAAAGATCAGAAAAATAAAGTTTAGAATAATCAAAGTGCAGGAAAATGTAGTTTAAAATAGTTTAAGTTCAGGAAAATGAAGTGTGGAATACTTAAACCCATACAGTTTAGGAAGATGAAGTTTATAATACCTAATGTTAAAAAAAATGAATTTCAGACTGCTTTAAGTTCAGTAAAATGAAGTTTAGTTTACCGAAAATTCATGAAAATGAAGTTTGGAATGATTAAAGTTCGAGCAAATTATGTTTAATAATATTAAAACTCTTAAAGTTCAAGAAAGTGAAGTTAAGAATACTTAAAGTTCACGAAAATAAAGTTCAATAATACTAAAACTCTTGAAGTTCAGAAAATTAAAGTTTGGAATACACTAAGGAAAATCAAGTTAGGAATATTTAAAGTTCTGGTCAATAAAGTCTGGAATATGCTTAAAGTTCAAGAAAATAAAGTTTAGAATATCCAAAGTTTAGGCAATTGAAGTTAAAATAATTTTAGATCAGTTAAATGAACCTTAGAATACTTCAAGTGCACGAAAATGAAGTTTTTAGTACTCAATGTTCAAGAAAATGAAGTTTAGAAGGCTTACTAAATTTCAGTAAAATGAAGTTAATTAATACTAAAACTCTTAAAGTTTCGAAAATTAAAGTTTGGAATACTTAGAAGAAAATTAAGTTTAGAATACTTAATGTTCAGGAAAATGAAGTCTGTAATACTTTAAGTTCAGGAAAATGAAGTTTAGGATACCTTGAGTTTAGGAAAATAAAGTTTTGACTACTTAAACTTTAAAATTTCAGGGAAATTAAGTTTTTAATACTTAACGTTTAAGAAAATGAAGTTTAGAATACTTAAAGTTTAGATAAATGAAGTGTAATATTACTAAAACTTTTTAAAGTTTGAAATACTTAGTGGAACATCAAGTCTGGAATACTTGAAGTTCAGGAAAATGAAGTTTGAAATAGTTTCAATCTTAAAATTCAGGAAAATAAAATTTGGAATACTTGAAATTCAAGAAAATAAAGTTTAGAATACTTAAAGTTAAGTAAAATTAACCTTAGAATGCTTCAAGCACAGGAAAATGAAGCTTTGAATACTTGAACTCTTAAATTTTAGGGAAATGAAGTTTTTAATACTTAACGTTTAATAAAATGAAGTTTAGAAACTTAAAGTTCAGGAGAATGAAGTTTAATAATATTAAAACTCTTAAAGATTAGAAAATTTAAGTTTGGAATTTTCAGAGGAAAATGAAGTTTGGAATATTCAGGGGAAAATTAAGTTAGGAATATTTCAATTTCAGGAAAATAAAATTTGGTTCACTAAATTTTTAAGAAAATGAAGTCTGGAATACTTAATGTTCAAGAAAATGAAGTTTTGAATACATAAAGATCAGAAAAATGAAGTTTAGAATACTTCAAGTTCAGAAAATGAAGTTTAGACTACTTCCGGTTTAGTAAAATGAAGTTCAAAATACTCAAAGTTCAGGAAAATGATGTTTGGAATACCTGAACTCTCAAAGTTCATGAAAATGAAGTTTAAAACATTTCCAGACCAGGAAAATGTATTGTGGAATAGTTAAAGTTGAGGAAAACAAAGTTTAGAATATATCGAATTCAGGGAAATTCATATGGGTAATTGTAAAATTTTGCCCCCTGGCATACGTGTAAGCCCCCTGTTTTTCAAGAATCGAGTAACTTCAATAATTGACCAATAGGCATACTTCCTGTATTGGAAAAAGAAATTTCGCAATTTTTTTTTTCTCAATGTTAATCCGTGCCCCCGGCATTTTGAAATTAACATGGGGTATAAATTGGAAAAGCTCGATTTTCAAAAAAATGGAAAAAAGAATTACCTGTCATAAACTTTTGTGAATTAAAGTATAGTCACCTCTTAAGGAGTATTCGAGGAATAATTTCCACCCAAGAACTTTTAATGTTGACACTCCAAATCATCTTTTATTGTGCCCGGAAAATGCCCTAAAAAATTAAAAATAGCAGTTTTCCATCAAATTCATGCTAAAGACTATATTTTTTTTAAATGTTTTCAATATAAATTATTTTTAATCGATAAGTGCCGAGTTTGGAAGTATATTTAAAATAATTTCAATTGTTTAAACAATTATTATTTGTTTGAACAATTTTTTTCCCCTGTAAATCGTGAAAAGTTATTATCTTTCGGGATAAATTATACAAAGTTGATGAATGTCAAGAGTAGTAGTTCTTGTTCAGCACATTTGGTAATTATTTTAACAATTTTAATTTGTTTAAACAATTTTTTCTTCCAAAAATTGTAAAAAGTTATTATTTTCTGGAAATAATTACACAATTAAAGAATGTTGAGAGCGATATATCTTTACAGAATATTTGATGATTATTTAAACAATGTTGTTTTGTTTAAATAATGTCTCCCTCTGTAAAGCGAGAAAAGTTATAGTTTTCTGGAATTAATGACACAATTAACGGATGTGAGAGTAATATTTTTTCTATAGGATATTCAGTAATTTTCAAAACAATTTTAATTTGTTTCAACAGTTTCAATTTGTTTAAACAATTTTAATTTGTTTAAACAATTTATATTTGTTTAAATAATGTTTTCTCTTTAAATCGTGAAACGTTATTCTTTTCTGCAAGAATAAATTTTCAAATAATAAGTGTTCAAACAAATTAAAATTATTTGAAAAATTGCTAAATATCCTGTTGAAAAAAAAATTACTCTTAAATTCCTTCAATTGTGTTATTAATTCCAGAAAGTAATATTTTTTCACGCATTACAAGAGGAATGAATTGTTTAAACAAATCAAAATTGTTTAAATAATTACCAGACATCCTACAAAAGTATATTGCTTTCAACATTCTTTAATTGTGTCATTATTTCCAGAAAATAATAACTTTTCGCGATTTTAGGGAGAAAAATTTTTTTTAATAATTACCAAATAAGTTGAACAAGAACTGCTACTCTTGAGAATCGTCAACTTTGTACGATTTATTCCGAAAGATAATAACTTGTCACGATTTACAGGGTAAAAAAATTGTTTAAACAAATAATAATTGTTCAAACAATTTAAAATTATGTAAAATATACTTTAAAACTCGTTACTTATCGATTAAAAATAATTCATGTTGCAATTTTTTTTAAATACCGTCTTTAGCATGAATTTGCTAGAAATATGCTATTTTTGATTTTTTGGGGCATTTTCCGGGTCAACATTTAAAGCTATTGGATGGAAATTATTCCTTAAAATACTCCTTAAGAGGTGACAATAATTTAATTCTCAAAAGATGTATAACAAGTACTTCCTTTTTCCATTTTTTTGAAAATTGAGCTTTTCCCGTTTAAAATCCCATGTTAATTTAAAAAGCCCGGGGGCACGGGTTAACGTTGAAAACAACAAAATTAAATGAATTTATTTTTCAGGAAAACGAACAAAATAGGGGGGGGGGGGTTCATCGCCAAAAATCGAAAGTCGAATTTTTGGACCACCTTAATAACCCATATACAAGAAAGTTAAAATTTGGAAGCTTTCAAGTTTATAAATTAGTTTCAAATTTAGAAGCTATCTCGTTCAGGAAATTACAGCTTACATTTGACAAAATTTCAAGTTTAAAATGATGAAATTGAGATGCATTGCCCTTTTTGGAGATTTGGAATGCAGATATGGAGGATATTTAAATTAAATGGTTTTCGTCCTTCGTGCCGATTTTTTATTGTCGCAACCGGTCGCAACCGGTCGCAACCGAGCAAAGGATCAAAGGTGCGGTTTCTAGGTTTCTACTGGAGTTACGATGCGTAACATCTGGATCTGGAAGTCAAAGGCAGTGCCCGGCCCCCGAAGCCAGTTGGGTGTTGGCCATGTTGGCCATCCCGAAAAAGTCGAGGAAAAAGTAGAAGCAGAAAAGTGGAAACCGACGGGATATCCTACGGACCTACGACCTACAGACCTATGGAATGGATCAGACCATTGGACCTAAAACGATCACAGATGCTGAGGAAGTTAGAAGTGAATTATTGCTTTCAGAAAAATGCAGCCCAATTCGGGCTCAAATGCTATTCTTCCCACGATCTGTGCCGTTATATTAATCCAGGTTGGACGACTAATGCGGTTCCAATGAGAACTATCATATTACTCAATTTATTCTATTCTTCTATGATCACTAGTTACGAAATTGTGGAAGAAAAAGTTTCTGTCTCGAATTTGCAAATAGTTTTTTTCAGCTTCAATTTTTTTGAGATGGAATTTTCGAAAAAAATTTAGAATCAAATCTAAATTTAACTTCTTTATTTGATTCAAGAAGGTTGTTGTCCGTGATGTTCAAAGATATTATTCCACGAGATTTCGAAAGATTTAAAATGAATTCAAATCATTTCAATGCATTTGAAAGAATTTCAACAGATTTTAGGATATTTGAAAAAATTTTTAAAAATGTAAAGGCTTCTAAAGAGATTTCAAACGAATTTAAAGGATTTTAAAAGATTTTACGAGATATCAAGTATCTTCAAGTAGAAGATTTTTAAGGATTACACTGGATTTCGTGTTATTTTCAGAGAATCAAGAGAACTCCAAAGATTTCTAGGAGGATCTCAACGAATTTCAAGCATTTTTAAGAATTTCACAGGATTCCGTAAGAGTGTCAAAGAAGTCAAAAGGTTTCAAGGGATTTTCAAAGATTTCAAAAGATTGAAAATTTCTTTAAGGGTTCAGAAGTATTTTCCAAATATTTGAAGCGATTTTAAAAGAATGAAACGATATCTCAAACTATTTTTAAAGAAGTCAAAAGTTTTCGAGGCATTTCACCAGATTTTAAGGCGTTTCAACAAAATTTAAAGGACTTCAGGGTATTTTAAAATATTATTAAATCCATTTAATCCTTTTACATTCCTTAGGAATCCATTTGATCCTTTTATATTCCTTAGGAATCCATCGAAATAATGTGAAATTCCTGTAAAATTTACAAAGACTACAGAAATCCTTGAAAATTCTTCAAACCCCATGAATTCCTTAAAATTATTAAAGAATTTTAAACTCGAGGGCGGATATTAGGGGTAGGGGGAGGATATTTTAACCAAGGGAAGTTTTAACGTTTAATTGGAAACAGCTAAATTGATCAAAAAAAAAAAAAAACTTGAATACTCAATAAAGAAAAAAAATCATCACAAATATATAATTTTCAAGTGAAAAAAGATCAATTTCAACCAAGAAGATTAATTTTCTACTATAAAAGACGAATTTTCATTAAAATACATACATTTTGAAACAAAAAGTGGAACTTTAAAGCTAAAAATACGAGATTTCTAAAAAAAACAGTTGAATTTTCAATCAAATAATTACGTTTTCCACCAAAAAGATAAATTTTCAACCAGGAAGATTATTCTCTACTCAAAGAGACGAATTCTTACAAAATACATAAATTTTCAACCAAATAGTTGCATTTTCAACCCAAAAGATTTTTTTTTACAAAAAAAAAGTATTTTTTACAAAATATATAAATTTCTAACCAAATAGTAGAATTTTTATGCAGAAAAATTAATTTTCTGCCAGGAAAAGAAGAATTTTCAACAAATTACATGAATTTTCCAGAGAAAAGTTTATTTTTTAAACTAAGAAGATAAGCTTTTAATCATCTACAAAATAGTTGAATTCTCTAACAAACTATTGAATTTTCATTCATTTTCATTCTAACCAAAAAGTTTAACTTTCAACCAAGAAGATTAATTTTCTAGTATTTTCAACAAATTACATACATTTTTAAAAGAATAGTTTATTTAAAGAAAAAGATCAACTTTTAACCAAAAAATGAACAATTTAATTTCCATTGAAAAAATAAGTTTTTAATATAAAACAAAACGAATCATCTACAAAATAGTCGAATTTTCTACCAAACTTTAGAATTTTCAAGACAAAAACACTAATTTTCTGTACAAAACTGTTGAATTCTCAATCAAATAATTATATTTTCAACCAAAAAGATATATTTTCAAACAGGAAGATTAATTTCCTACTGAAAAAGACGAATTCGCAACAAAATACATAAATTTTCAATCAAAAAGTTGAATTTTCAACCAAGAAGGTTATTTTTCTACTGAATAAGAACAATTTTTAACAAAATACAGAAATTTTGAACTGAATAGTTGAATTTTTAAACTAAAAAAAAAATATTTTTACATTCTCATCCTAATGAGAAGGTATTGGTTTTATGTAAAATTTGACTTATAAGTCGGTTTTCATCAAATCTCCACGTTTTGAGACCCCCTGAGTCCGAAAAGACGATTTTTACGAAGGTGTCTGACTGTCTGTCTGTCTGCCCATCTGTCTGTCACCAGCTATTTTGGATAAAAATTCAAAAAGTGAGCACATTTTGAAAATTTTTGAGACCACTTTTTTTAAGATTTAAAAATTCTATGTACGGTTATTAGTAGTACTCAAAAAGAAAAACAATTTATTTCAATGACATTTTTCGATAAAAGAACATTATCAGAGTTATAGCATTTTCAATATTAAAAGAAAAACGAAAATTAACATTTCATGCCGAACAACGCACGATATGAAAAAAAGTCAAAAGGAAAAAAACGTTTATTTTTGAGAGCCCTACAAGATTATCATGAAAACTTCTTGAATTTTTTCGAAAAATCGAAAATTCAAATTTTGATCGCACAAAAAATAATGAAAAATTCCATTTTGCGGTCAAATCCTGCACAGGAACCGTCAAGATTACCTGTACAGGTTCGTGTGCAGTTTCCTGTACAGGAACATGTGCAGGATCCTCGGAGGTTCCTGTACAGCAATTTCCAGCTGGGAAAACATTCATTTTATTAAACAGAAAAATGCTAAGAGAGCAGATGGATGTTGAGAAGGCCGTGAAGGAGAGGGTGAGTAGCAGAAGCGTCCTTGGGTCGCATTTGCTTACAAACACAAAATATTCTTTTTTCCAGCATAAGAGGGTATCACATTCCGTCACATCAACCTCAAGATCACGCACGACCCCGAATATTAGGTGACTTTTTCTAATTTTATTCTAGAAGTGTGTTCGTACGTTATGTATAGGACCAACCCCATACATGCAAAATCAAAAACTTCCAAGTGGGATTAACAAATACCTTTAAAGATTAATTAATTTTAAGTTTGATTGTACACTTAGAACACCCTAAATTTAACTACACATTTAAATAATTTTAAATGAGAATCCTTTATAATGAAATAGTTTAAGAACGACAAGGAGAAAAGAATTACTGTCGCCTATAAATCTAATATGGATCGAAAATCCAGTTTCAGTTATTAGTTTATTAAGACGGGTACCGAAAATAATTTTCCAATTCGGATGGCTTCAAGTTTGAAAGCGTTTCATTTAAAATGTATATATCTTTTAAAAAATTTTAACTTTTGAAGGCTTCGAGTTTCGGTTTATTCAATAATTCTGCAGGCTATTAATTTTGAATTGGGAAACCTAACATGACCACTTAAATTAAGAAATTGAGAGTACAGATGCAATAAGAGGATGAGCGCTCGAAAACGCGAAAAAGTATTGTCCAAGTATCTTGTGGTATTCCAATTTTAAAGTTAAAAAAATGTAATTAAAATACATACGGGCTTGTAGAAAATCACAAGATAGACATTTTTCTATTTAAAGTTTTTCTGTTTTATGTATATTTTTAATAATAAAATTGAGAGGGGGAAACTTTGTTTTCCAAAATTTAATTATTTTTTAAAACATAAATCGTCTTTAGTCAGACAACTATTATTGAAACTGTTTGAAATTTGGTACACACGCGCATTATGCCTTAGAGGTGTCTACAAAATGAAGAATAAATTTTAAACTGTCAATTGTTTAATAATAATTAATTGCGAATTGAGACCTGAGGGTAAGTACGTTTTTTTAGTTTCAGCGAAGAAAAGTATCTAGTGAACTTCAAAGTTGAAAACACTTCTCATGAGACATTTGTTCCTCACTATCAATAGAAGATATCTCTACATTTTTAGATCGATTAATTGAAAATTGGCGGAAATATCAATATTGTAAGAAAGCACGCCGTGGCGTCTACAATTGCATCCTTAGCAGATACAAGCGCTTCTCAACGTTAGTATTCTCGCCTGTACTCCCCTACGTGAATTAGCAAATAACTAAAAATAAGAAAATTTGTGCTTGGCAAGTTGTTTATTCTTCATTTACAAAACACATTGTTACAACTGTTTATTATCAATTTTGATTATTTATTATAGATATTTTAAACGTTTCAACACAGAAACATTAAAATTAGATACTTCTTTTGTTATTTATGAAACCTTTTTATGGTATATTAAAAATATTATCACTTTTTCTTGATAGATTGTTACTTATCAGGGATCTTACTATTTTGTAAATTCTACATATTTATATATTTCTGTGTAGTTTTTCAGATAAAATAGTTGAATAATTCATCACACATATTACTTACCAGTTTATCACAGAAGCATTGAAATTGTATACTACTTTTATTATTTCTAAACCTGTTCATGCTATATTACAAATATAATCATATTTTATTCAGAATCGTCAATATTAAATGAATCGTGTTAGAAGTGCACATTTCTCTCCGCAATTAGCTATAAAATACAAATGTACAATTATATTTTAAATGTCAGCCCCATATGTCTGTTTTATAGGGACTCAGATAAACCCCATAAGTGAAGATTTGGGTTTTGCGAGTTTCTTACGCTAATTATGATATTTTGCGGTTTTTTGAATGCAAATGGTTTCTATTATAAATTGTTTTTAATACATAAAATGCTACTTACTACAGTCAGGTTTCTTCAATTTTTAATTATTGAAAAGACGAGTCCTTTATAGGGAAGTACGGGCGAGAGTACTAACGTTGAAAAGCGTTTGAATCTACTAACGATGCAATCGCAGACGCCATGGCGTGCTTTTTTACAAAATTGATATTTCCGCCAATTTTCAATGAATATATCTCAAAATTGCCAGAAATCATCTCTTAATAGTGAGAAACAAATCTCTCACGGAAAGTTGTTTCGACTTTAAGGTTCACTAGATACTTTTCTTCGCCGAATCTAAAAGAACGTGCTTACCTACAGGTCTCGATTTGCAACTAATTATTATTAAACAACTTACAGTCTTAACTTTTTCATTTCAGAGGAATTGCTAGGATATATTGTGTGTGCATACCAAATTTCAGACACTTTAAATGATACTTGTCTGAGTAAAGACGTTTTATGTTTTGAAAAATAATTGAAATTCAGAAAAAAAATTTTTCGCTTTTTTAATTTTATTATTAAAAATAGACGTCGAAAAGAAAATCTTCAAATAGAGAAAAGTTTCGAAATGTCATTCTCTTCAAGCCTATATGTTTCCTAATATTATTTTTAAAAACTTTTAATTTGAATATCATAAGACGCTTGAAAAATTCTTTTTCGCGTTTTCGAGCGCTCGTCCCCTTATTGCATGCATCCGGACATTCAGTTATTGTCGAAAGTTCGAAATTTCAAATTCAAATTTAAACTGTATTTTAATTTTAAGCAACAAGATTTCTTAAATTAAAAATTATTTTTCAAATGTAATGAACAGAAACTTTTTAAGGTATAAAAACGTATAGGGTTCAATTCATTCAGTCCGAATTTAAGAAGGGTCAAGCCGTCCAATGTGGCTAGGTAGTGGATTTATGGAAGCTGAATTTAAAATACGTTATAGAAAGTTACATTAAAGTTTCAAATGTGCTGGTTTTTGTATTTAAAAAAAAAACACGAGCTGTAGAAAATTATATTTTCACTTGCAGATACAGTACCGGCTAGCATTGTGAATTCACATAAAAAATCGTATCAAAAACATGCGTTTCTCTTTCATTGTTATTTTGGCAAGAAATTTTCGCGTCGATTGAGCCATGCTTAAAGTATTTTGGATGAACAGTGTCCGAGATAGCACGTGAGGAAGACGTACCTACTTTCCGTTTTTGATCAATTTTCGATTCCCAAATTCTACTTTCTGCATTCTCTGGGAATGTAAATGGAAAAAATTGAAACTTCGCAAATTTAAAGTTAAATCTCCTCTTCCACGTTTTTCATGATAATTCGAGAACCAGCGAATATTTCATTATATTTCATTATATTCTTGGTCTCATTTTAAAGTGGAGACTTTAAGCTTTGATTACACGAAATTTCATTTTTTTCTATTCACTTCCCTGAAACGTGCAGAAAGTGGTACTGCTTCAGTTATTTACAATATTGTATTTCTTTTAAATTTCAACCTCAAATAATTTAACTATATGCGGGAAGGTTTCATCACCTTTGTCTGAAAAGAAATTTGATCACGAGAACATATTTTTTGACAAATATGTATCAGTCTATTTGTAAAATATTTCTATTCAAATACGTGTAAACTAAAAAAGGTTAAATTCAAAAATTAAGAAAGAAAGCTATTTTTAATGCCCCAAAATTTGAAATATAAGTCATTAGTTGTCAGGATTTAGACATTTAGAGCTTGGATATTAATATATAAATACATCAACCGAATAAGTTTCAATTTCTCGTGACAGATTTAATTTTTCTTTCTGCATTTTTAACAGATATTCCCGTGAACACTCCATCACAACATCCTGAGAATCCTATTTTTAGTGGCTATTCTGGCCCCGATAACTTCTCGCAAGATAGAGGTCTTCCTTTCTCCAAATGAAAATTCCGAATATCCCAATAATCAATCTTCTGATCATATTTCGCTTGTGTACCAAGAATTTAATTGAAAAAATCCAAGCTTTAGTGAAGATTCAGCTAAGTGGATAATCAACGATGTTACAGTGGGATATTCAATCAAACATGGTTTCAACCAACATATATATGCTGCTTTGTAAAAGTAGAAGCGTCAGTATACAGGTCGTGTAAGACATACGTCTGAGTCCCCATTTAATCAAAAACTGCGAAATGAAGAAACTCAAACTCGAGATTGATTGACTTGAAAGAATCTGTATTATCATTCGAGACTAACAGAAAAATTTTAACGTCCTTTTCAGACTAGATGGAGTTATGAATCAAGAATCATTTTCAATTTATTTTTCTTCTGAAGAAAGATCTTCTCCTTTCAGTCCTCTGGGATTCGAACCACAGAACTTCTGATTTCCGGTCAGGTGCTTTTGCCATTAAGCTGCTGGAGAGACCGAGAGAAGAAAATTTATTTCGAAAAATATACGCATTATTATGCTAGATAGTACAAATCAAATTTGTTCAAAAGGAATCTGTATTATCATTAGAGAATAACAGAAAATTTTTTACTTCTTTTTCAGACTATATGGACTTATGAATTAAAAATCATTTTTAATTTATTTTTTTTTCTGAAAAAAAAGATCTTGTCCTTCACTCCGCTGGGATTCGAACCACATAACTTTGGATTTCCGGTCAGGTGCTTTTCCCATTAAGCTACTAGAGAGATCGAGAGAAGAAACTTCATTTCAAAAAATATACGTTATATATAATGGTTCGAATCCCAGCGGAGTGAAAGGAGAAGATATTTTTTTCAGAAAAAAAAATATTATTTAAAATTTGATCGACTTACCTAGAAAGTACGAAATCTGTTTATTGCGGCCCCTGCAAGCTTAAAAAAATTAATTTGATTAACGAATTGACGAGACTTTAATTTATGAAGCTGAAAAGGAAATTCATTATTGTAGAAATGTGTTGAAACGTGTAGTAGCAACCGTTAAATATTTAGCATCTCGCAGATTACCATTTAGAGCCACTGGCGATAAATTTGGCTCTTCACGCTCTGAAAATGATGTAATTGCTCTATAACTGATAACTGAGTTTGACCCTTTTTTATCAGAACATATCGAGCTTTATGGGAACAAAGGTAGTGGAACAACATTATATCATTCATCTTTTGTTTGCACTTTAACGAAACAAGAGGAACAGAACATTTGTTCTCTTGTAGAGACAACATGAAAATAAACATGTATTTTTTCATAATTGAATCCGAATGTCTTCACCTTAGTGCACACTTGACGACATTATCTATCCCAATTTCAACATAGCACTGCGCATGTATTTGTTAATTCTCGTCGCAAAATGCTCAGGTGAATGCTTATTTTCGGCTTTGAGCAGAGTGAAAAACTACTTGCGTTCGAGTATGGAAGAAGACAGACTGAATTCTCTTGCCATTCTCTATATCGAATCATTTTTCTTGCCAGCCCTGGTGAATTTTTCGTTTAGGAATTAATTCCTAATCAATCCGAATTATTCCGAAATATATACTGAATTTTCAATCCGAATGAACTCGAGTTCAGATTGAATTGGATTCATTTGGATTGAAAATCGGTTTAGGTCAATTCGAGTTCAGATTTATTCGGATTGAGAATTTGGTTCAGACTGATTCGAATTAGAATTTCGGAACGAACCGGATTGAGTTGGATTAATTTTTAACCATTTTGAATCGAACGAAATTGAGAAGTTTTTTCGGATTGATTCAGATAGATGCGGATTGGCTTGGACACATATTTCGGAATGATTTGGATTGTTTCGGAATGAATTCCTACCCGAAACTTTCACCAGGGAAGGCTCTCATGCAGAAATTTCCCCATGTTTCCCTATCTGAAGTTGGTTTCTGATGGGGCCCCCACCAGAATGTCTAGTCTAGAAAAAACTGATGGGGGCCCGGTCAGGTTCTAGTGAAGAATTCCATTCTTCGCATTTGTTTGGTGAATCTATCTGTATCTAATGAGGCCCCGACCAGAGAATTCCTATAATCTTAGATTGCCTAAAATATTAATTTTGAGGTTTTTGAATGTTTCAGTATGCAGAAATAATGTTTTTTGGACTATTTAAACGCATTATTCTCATAAACTTGATTTCGGACACTATTAAACATTTTTCTTCGGGGCCAGGCACATATGTTTTAGTCAAGGTTAAAGAGGTTATGTCAAGTACGGCTGCCCAGTGTTTTTCGAGAGCTTTCAAGTTTTGTATTTTTTATTTGTCAATGTAATTTGTTTGTGTTTTATAAATATTTTTCCCCGCGATGGAAGAGAAAAGGCGCCTGTAACAGAAGGGACGACTTCGGAGCAAAAATTTCGCCTAATGAAAAAAGTCGAACGGGAAGGTGATGATCAGAGTGAGGTTATAATGCGCGGAGCTACTCGCTCCGAAGATCATGTAGAAGGTAAATAATGTAATGATAATAGTTTGATCAAAAATTATTAGATGAAGATTTTCGTCGTAAATTTGTAAGTACAGTTATTTTAAGAAGATATTAAACTAACATTTTAAGCATTTGGATATATGCAGTAAACTTCTTTTACAGGCATCGTCACTTCCACTTTATTAGGAACCGGCACGAAATACACAAAAGAGCATCACAAATATATTAAAAAGATATCTTAGAAAGAGCGTTGCTCTTCAGTTTGTTGCAATGAAAACCAGTGAACACAAAATAATTTTTAAGGACACAAGGATGTACACTAGGGTGGTCCAAAAAACGCTTTTCAGTCTAAAGGGCCAGCCCCCCCCCCCCAAGTTTCCTTTTCCGGAGAAAAAAAACCCCCAATTTTTTTTTCGAAATTCGAATATTAACACGTGCCATCGAGCACTTCAAAATCCCATTTAATCATGGGGGAATTTTGAATTTTCGAAAAATTGAACTCATACATCAGGGTTTGATCGAAACGTGCCAAATTTTTCAAGGATTGAAGAGGGGTACCTATGAAATAAAACCATACTAATAACTTTTATTTTTAACCCACCCTAACCCCCCCCCCTTGAGCCCTAAATATGACCTAAAATTTAAAAAACTACATTTTTACGTATTATGTTACTTTTTAGCAATTTCCGTAGTATTTTTCATACATACGTAGTAATGGACAATTTGAATATTTCCCATGACTCTTCAAACAATTTAATTGTTCAAACAAATATAATTTGTTTCAAAAATTACTTTTCCAAAAATACTTTCAAAATCGTATTTTCTGAATTAAACATAATATTGAATTATTTCGAGGAGTAATAATTTCTGCTAAAAACTTTATGTCATTGTTTGTACAATGTATTATTGTTTTTTGTCTTTAAATTTCCTTCAAATTGAGTATGGATAGTTTACATATTTTTTGGCGCATTAATAAATAAATCCTAAAAGTTATAATAAATATTAAATTGTAAAAGTGTATTTATTATTGCTTTCTTTATAATCTTTATCATAATTATATTATAAATAAAGCAAATTCACTAATGCAAATTATGATTCAAGTTTTGAACAGACTGTTTTTTAACATTTTCATACTTGTTATAAATATTAAAACGTATTGCTGATTTTTGTTTTAGCTTCATACCATTAGGGGAAACCACCCCACAGTAGATAATTATTTACAGTAGATATTCTTAATTAACTGGGAAATTGTAAAAAAAAAGTCCTTTACTTTTGTTAGTATAAAATTTCAGCAAGGATGCTCTATGTTCTGACGAAGTTTCATTTAAATTTTATAATTAATTAATGTGTGAGAGCAAAAAATTAATTTTTGACCTGAAAAAAAAAAATTTCGCTTCTTCTTCATTCATACTTTTTAACTTAATGAAACATTGTTATGGCATGCTCATATATTAGAATCAAAGGTTGAAGTTTAATGAACAATATTTATTGAATTTTTATCGGACATTACATTTTCCAACAGTAAATAACCAACAGTAGATAATCGCCAAATTAAGAAAAATGTCGCTATCAAAATTGGCAGCTCTGCGACTATCTTGCAGTTGTTTTAAGTCGAAAGGTTGTGTTTGTTTCTTTTGATTCGTGACGTTTTTAAATTTAAGTTATTGTAAATAATAAACCAAGCAAATAGTGTAAATAATTATTGATTAAAAATCACATAATATTTAGTTGTGTTTTAAGGAGCCCTTTGGAAAAGATATCATTTTTGGGATTAAGGTATGTAAAAATTCTGCACTTTTCTGTCATCGCAAGTCAGGTTAAATGGAATGAAGATTAAACATCTCGTACCAATCGTACCAATCTCACGGAATATGAGAGATAAAAAAAATGTCAATAATTTAAACTTTTGTGATTTTTGTAAAATAATCATGGTTTAAACTATTATTTACTCAATAAACTGATTTTAATTGTAAGTATACTAATGATAAATTATAATTATCGAGAATTGAGTATTTTATCATACCCAGGAGCAATACCAGAAACGATTATCTATTGATGGACAGAGGTGTCAAAATCGTACCCTTGACCAAGTCTAATAAAAATGTTTAATACAGCTAATTGATTAATTTCGTGATATTTTTTTCTATAAGAATACTCAATTGAATATGTAAGCTTTATTTAAAAACGATAACCTTACTTTATTTTTGGAAACTGATGCAATTAAAACGCTGTTGAATTTTTTGCTATCTACTGTAGGGTGGTTTCCCCTATATTATTATTAACTTTGCTAACTAAAATTATATCATGCATCTCTATCAAAAACATAGTCACATCACATATTATAATGTATGCTTTATATTTTTTATTTATTACCGAATTCACTTCAAATCGGACAGGCAGTCCAAGCTGAAGTTACAGAATCATTTGCCACTCAAATATGTTTTTTTTTTCGAACGGAATAAGACGAAACGCATGTTAACAATTACAATTTTAAAAATTGAAAACTCGAATAATCAGAAAATGGTCAAAGTTTTTGTTAAAATTGTGATATTTTTTAATATAAGTATTCATTATTATTACTTCTGATTCTAATAGAATTTCTTGTCCTCTTTCGAAATTCGTTGGAAAAATTCTAAAAAAGTTCAATATTAACAAAATGGCGACGGTTTTTAGAGATTTTTGCGGAAATATGCGTAAAATCCTTCAAGATTTATTTTTTTTCTCGACAATACAATTTTATGGTTGTAAAAAAAACAAAAAGGACTTCATTGAATAGTTTTATCAACGTTTTAATGTAAGAATAATGAAGTAAGTTAGAAACAATGGGAGTATCGATTATTTAAAAAATACCGACTTCAAAGGAAAAATTTAGACGTAACAGTTATTGAAACTATTAAATTATGTTCTTCATTGTTTTGTGTGGCACTATAAAATTGTATTATTGAGAAGATATAAATTTCAAATGATTTTATACATATTTTCCGAAAACTTTGAAAACAGCGCAAGATAAAAGAAAGTACCAAAAGCATTTTTCTAGAACTTATTTGGAGGAACAATTTTTTTCCATTAACTCTTTTTGTATCTTGTGTCGTTTTCAGGGACCCGCCCGACATTTTCGTTTTGTTACGTTATCCAAAAAGTACCGAATATGTTGTTTCCTTTTCGTTTCGGTTTGACCGATTGGAACAAAGTTAAAAACGAAATTGATATAATGCCATATATTATCCGTCTGCTTTTTAATAGTTACATAAGATGCACAAGGATTCGAATACACTTTTTTACAATTAAGTATAATTTAAAAATTTCGTTACAATTTAAATATTTTGAATAACCTAACATAAATCAAGTAAATATAATTACGTTTTGGCAGTCTAGAAACAGAACAAAAATAACGAAAGTATTTTTTTTCTTTCGGTCGAGTCTCTGGTGGTTTTGGCAAAAAATGTGAATTTTTCTTTTTCAGACAAAAAGAATGTTCTCATCTTTCGAAGTCTCGGACAGAGTGCAGACTATCATGGTACATACTCTTTACGTTAGGACAAATATAGAAAAAATCAGGAGAAAAAAACGGTAGGGTTTTTGAGAAAATAAACTTTCAATATTTTCAGAAAAACTGCCGCCATTTTGTCAATTTTTAACTTTTTTAAAATTTCCAATGGAACTTAAAAGAGGTCAAAAAATTCTATCATACTCAAGGAGAAAACATATATATATATTGTGTATATAAACATATATTAGATTTTCAAATATCACTCATTACAAAAATGTTGACCATTTTTTTATAATCCGCGTTTTGTCTTATGCCATTTGAGAACAACATATTTGAGTGGCAAATAATTATGTGACTTGAGCATGGACTGAATGCCCGACTTGAAATGAATTCTTTGTTATGAATTTCAGTTAGGTACAAATCAGCAAGTTATAAGATTAAAAAATTAAAAATTGTAACGTTCAATTTGAAACGTTTTTAATTGACCAATTTCGTCCAAATATGAATTAAAAACTTTTTAATTAGTTGAAAATGGAAAATAATTTATAAAGCTTCAATCCAAAGTTTCCCATAGTCAATTATTATTTAAACCTTTAGTTTACTTATGTTTACATTTAATGGACTTGAAAATGAAAAATTAACATCATAAAAATGAAGCACTTTTGAATTACGTAATACAAACTGAATGATTTCATATTTGATAATATTACAAAATGAGCTTTTCATATTCAAAAGAACTTCATAACATACGCCACACGGGATTGGAAAAAATCATCATTTTTATCACGTCAAAATATAATAAGACGTTTCTGTGTTCCAGTATAAAACGTTCATTTTTTCTTTTAATTTCTAATTTAGATACGCCCAAGATGGATTTCTGGACTTTTTATGGTATTTGATTTGAGAACTAGACTTTTGAGGCAAACTGCTCTTAATTGACGCCTGTTATTAACTTGTTTTTAAATATAAAATGTCAACAATATTAAAACGAAGTGGTACTAAAAATAGAATTAAATAAATATTCCATTTTATTAATATTATTTAAAAAAAATGGATGAGAAATGAAAAAATAGACGATGAAATATAAAAATATATTTCCAGATAAATAAGCTGAGAATGTAAGTAAATATGGAACAAAAATATCAAACTGAAAAATACATCGATATTTAAATTAATATTCAACTGCCTTTACCAGGTCAACTACCTCCGGATTCTCTTTTTTTGCTTCTAGAGCCGAAACAATATTATTATCAGTTGAAGTCGAGCTTGTAGAAAAGCTTTTCGAATGTGATGCCTTTTCCCAAATTTCCTGAGGTTAGCATGTAAGTTGCAAGTGAGGAGAGCATTATTTTGTTTAAAAAACTTAAGGCTTACAATTTTTAATGAAAATCATGCGAAATTTTATTACCGATTCTTGTTCCACTTTAGAGTTCAGGGAACTACTTTTGCTGTCCGAATTAAGAGAATCTGAACTCGCATTTTTTGAGTTATTCTGTTCCACATTCAGAAGATCCGCACAAGATTTTTTCTCCATAGTTGCCATTTAAATCTTGTCAATCTTCAGTTATTTTAAACAGGCATGGTTTCTTTTACATTTATGTGCAGCGTCTTTTTTGTTTTGGAGCTGCAGTCTGTGATTCTAAAATAATAATTGCACTTTTTAACATTTTTTTAAATTATATGCAGAGTAAAAGGTTCACAAAAAAACTTGTTTATTGAAATTTGGTTGAGAGCCAACTGTCAAAATAACAGTTGCCCCGAATTTTTGGGACAACTAGTCCATCCCCTTTTCCAACTCCCCCAATTTTTCGAGACGACTAAACACAGCCAATATATAAGACATAAATATGAGGGAATAAATAAATTAATTGGATGTGACACTACACTGTACGTGACCTTAACCTCAACATGTCAACTATATTAGAAACCGCGTAATTAAAATACCGAATGAAAAAAACTAATGAACGAATTCTGAAAATACTTTTGTTTTACTAACGAGTAATGAAAAGAAAAATAATTATACATGTCATATGGGATTACAACATATACAAATTATTATACCAAAATTATTAACATGCCTGGATTGCCACGCCCAATAAACGAAATTTAATCAAGAAGAGAGCGATGTATTAAATCACTTAAACATCCACTAATTAGAAATAAAACATTCATTACTTACGAATATTTACTAGAAGTTTTTAACTAACTTTTACGACTTTTACTGCTGAAAACGTGCTTGTCAGTTCAATTTGTTTTTGACAGGAGTGCACAGGAGTGACCACGGCCATCTTGCCGAAAACTTCGTCAGATTCAAAGTAGATGGAGGAAGTGGCTGCAGAGTCAGTCATACTGCAGTGTCATTAGGGTTGTAAAATTTCATGAAACTTTGACCAAATGAAAAGTCTCATGAAACTTCGGAAACGTTTCAAAGTTTCGAACATTAGGGCAGGAAAATTCAAAATATAAAAATACCATTGAGTACACTAAAAATGTCCTCGAAATTTCATATATTCTGTCGTGGTAAAATTGCACTGATTCATAAAATTCACCGGGGCAGCGCATGTAATTTCACATTGGTAGCTGAAAATAACACCGTCGGTGGTAGGAAACAAAAGGACCCCTCACTACCGTGGAAATTTTCCGCCGACTATCGTTGTAATCTTACGGACTAAAGCAGCAGGTTTCCACGGTACCGAGCGGAATATTACCAGGTGTCGGTAATTTTACGTTTGGAATTATGTGATTTTACATTAGGCGTTAACAGGCATTAGGAGCAAAATGCTGGGTGAACGCTCGATGCGTTCCAAACGTGCTACTCCCCTGTTAAGATTTTCAGAAATATGGAACAAAAATTATTTTATAAATGCAAATACTGAATATTTTCAAATACTCAATATTTTCAGTTTTCAATCTAATTTTCTACGAAACTATCTAATTTTGTACCAAATAGTTGAATTTTCAAGCCAAAAAGATGAATTTTCTATAAAATGTTGAACCTTCAACCCGAGAATATGAATTTTCAGTTTAAAAAAAAAATAATTTTCAACAAAAAAAAACGATTTTTCAACTAAAATGATGAATTTTCAACCTAAGTAGATGAATTTTCTGCGAGAAATGTATTAGTTAATATTTTAACAACAAATATTGCAATTTAAAATAAAAAAACAGTTGAATATTGTTTATGAAACATTAATTTTCACCAAACAGTTGCGTTTTTAACCAAAGAAATTTATTTTTTTACCAAAAAAGAAGAATTTTCAACTGAATAGTTAAATTTTCTACAAAATTGTTTAATTTTGTACCAAATAGTCGAATTTTATAACAAATAATTGAATTTTCAAGTCAAAAAGACGAATTTTCTAAATAAAAAAAAAACAGAAGAATTTTCAACCTGAAAAATCTCACAAAAAAATTTAATATGTAGTTGATATTTAAACCAAACAATATTTTAATTTTAAATAAAAAGCAATTGAATATAGTCAAAAAAGAAGAAATTTCCCATAAAATACTTGAATTCTTAAATAAAACAGATTAATTTTGAACTGTAAAGTTGCATTTTTATCAAAAAAAAATTGATTTTTACAAAAAAGACGAATTTTCAACAAAATGCACACATTTTTAAAACAAACAGTTGAATTTTCTACCAAAAAATACAAATTTTCAACAAATTGCATACATTTTTGACTATTCTGAACAATGGATGTGATATTAGCCCAAATTTTACTTAATTGTTTAGATTTTTTTGTTTCTGAAAATATTCAACTAAATAGTTGCATTTTTATACTAAAAAATATCAATTTTACCAGAAATGGCGTAGTTAAATTTTTAATTAAAGAGAATTGATTTTCAATTTAAAAAAAAACTAATTTTCTACGAAACTATTTAATTTTGTACCAAATAGTTGAATTTTCAGGCCAAAAAGATGAATTTTCTATAAAATGTTGAATTTTCAACCCGATAATATGAATTTTCAATAATAAAGTTAATTTACAACTAATCAGTTGAATTCTTAACAAAAATGTTGAATTTTCAGTTTGAAAAAAAAAAGTCGATTTTTCAACTAAAATTATGAATTTTCAATCTAAGTAGATGAATTTTCTACGAGAAATGTATTAGTTGATATTTTAACAAAAAATATTGCAATTTAAAATAAAAAAAACAGTTGCATTTTTAACCAAAGAAATTGTTTTTTTTTTCAAAAAGGAAGAATTTTCAACTGAATAGTTAAATTTTCTACAAAATTGTTTAATTTTCGAGCCAAAAATGCGAAATTTTCACAAAACCATTAAATTTTCAACCCTAAAATGTGAATTTTCAACAAAAAAGTTCAGTTTGAATTGAAAAAGATGAATGTTCAACAAAATAGTTTAATTTTTAACCAAACAAAAAGGACAAAATTTCCATCAAATTGTTGAATTTTCAAGCCAAAAAGACAAATTTTCAACAAAATAATTCAATTTTTAACCAAGAAAGATGAATTCTTGACCAAAAATGTGATATTAGACTTTTCACAAAAATAGTTGGATTTTCTTATTGGGTTCTATTAATTCAATTCGAATTTATGTGGAAAAAGTAGAAAGACTGTGAAGCCGGCGGTAAATAAATACGAATTTTTATAATTTATAAACTAAAGAATAACATTTTAAATAAACATTGAAGTTCATTTTTAATACTTGAAAAATTTACACTTTTTAAAAAAAAAATTGACATTATTTACACTATTTTTGATCTCTGAAGTAAGTCCGAGGCCTCAAAGAGTCTTTGATTTTGATAGAAAATTTTGCATATTTATAAGTAAATTCGTAACTTTAATATTATGTAGATGTCTGTTTATAATTGACCCAGAAAATGACGGTGAATTTATTTTTTGACTGGGAATTTTACAAATTCTTAGAAAAAACATCCATCCAATCTCTTGAAATTCAGATCACTTTATGTAATATAATTTAAAATAAGTTCAACTTCAAACTTTTGTTTAATTGTTAACTCAAAAAACGTCAAAAAGGTTCAAGGCATTTCAAAGGATTTGAAATATTTTAGGGTATTTTAAAATATTCCAAGGAATTTTCAATATATTTCAATAATTTGTAAGATTTTAGGACATAAGGGATTTCAAAGTATTTGAAATATTTTAGGGCATTTAAAAATATTCCATGGAATTCTTTATATGATTCAATAATTTGAAATGATTAAAAATATTTTAGGGTATTTTTAAAACTTCCAAAGAATTTTCAAGAGCTTTAAAAAGTTTCAAGGGATTTCAAAGGACTTAAAATATTTTAGGGTATTTTAAAAGATTCCAAGAAATTATCAATCGATTTCAATAATTTGAAGTGATTAGAAAGATTTTAGGGTATTTTAAGACTTCCAAGGAATTTTCAAGAGCTTTAAAAAGTTTCAAGGGATTTCAAAGGATTACAAATATTTTAGGGTATTTTAAGAGATTCCAAGGAATTTTTAATATCTTTAAAAAATTTAAAGTGATTTAAAAGACTTTAAGGCTATTTTCAAAAATTACAAGGAATATTAAATAGATTTAAATCATAAAATGATTCCGAAGGATTTGAAATATTTTAGGGTATTTAAAAATATTCCAAGGAATTTTCAATATATTTCAAATGATTTGTAAGATTTTAGGGCATTTTGAAAACTTGTAAGGAATTTTCCAGAACTTCAAAAATTTTCAAGGGATTTGAGATATTTTAGGGTATTTTAAACTACTCCGAGGAATTTTTAATATATTTTAATAATTTCATCAAAATAATTTGATGTGATTTTGAAGATTTTAGGGTATTTTTAATATATTTCAAGGAATTTTCAAGACCATTAAAAAGCATTAAGGGATTTCAAAGGATTAACAATATTTTAGAGTATTTTAATAGATTCCAAGGAATTTTTAATATATTTCAATCATTTAAAATGATTATAAAGGATTTTAAAGATTTTGGGGTAATGTAATAACTTCCAAGGAATTTTCCAGATCTAAAGAAAGACTGAAGGGATTTCAAAGGATTTTAAATGATTTAGGATATTTCAAAATATTCCAAGGAATTTATAATATGTTTCAACAATTTGAAGTGATTTAAAAGATTTTAGGATCTTCTTTAAACTTTCAAGGAATTTTTAAGAGGTTTAAAAAGTTTCAAGTGATTTCAAAGAATTTTAAATATTTTAGGGTATTTTAAAAGATTTCAAGGAATTTTCAATAGATTTCAATCATTTGAAAGGATTCCGAAGTATTTTGAAGGTTCTAAGGTAATGTGAAACTTCCAAATAATTTTTCAAAGCTTCAAAAAGGTTCAAGGAATTTGAAATATTTTAGGGTATTTAAAAAAATTTCAAGGAATTTTCAATAGATGTGAATCATGTAAAATGATTCCGAAGGATTTCAAAGATTTCAGGGTATTGTAAAACTTCCAAGGAATTTTTCAAAGCTTCAAAAATTTTCAAGGCATTTCAAAGGCTTTTGAATATTTTAGGGTATTTAAAAATATTCCAAGGAATTTTCAATATATTTCGATAATTTAAACTGATTTGAAATATTTTAGGGTATTTTTAAAACTTCCATTGAATTTGCAAGAGCTTTAAAAAGTTTCAAGGGATTTCAACGGATTTTAAATATTTTAAGGTATTTTAAAAGATTCCAAGGAATTTGCAATGTATTTCAATAATTTGCAGTGATTTAAAAACATTTTAGAATATTTTTAAAACTTCCAAGGAATTTTTATGAGCTTTAAAAAGTTTCAAGGGATTCTAAAGGATTAAAAATATTTTAGGGTATTTGAAACGATTCCAAGAAATGTTCGACAGATTTCAATAATTTGACAGATTTTAGGGTATTTTTAAAACTTCCACGGAATTTTCAAGAGCTTTGAAAAGTTTAAAGGATTTCAAAGGATTAAAAATATTCCAAGGAGTTCTAATATATTTCAATAATTTCATCAAAATAATTTGATGTGATTTTGAAGATTTTAGGGTATTTTCAAAACTTCAAGCAATTTTCAATAGATTTCAATCTTTTGAAATGATTCCGAAGGATTTCAAAGGTTTTCGGGTAATGTAAAACTTCTAAAGAATTTTTCAGAGCTTCAAAAAGGTTCAAGGAATTTGAAATATTTTAGGGTATTTCAAAATATTCCAAAGAATTTGTAATATATTTCAACAATTTGAAGTGATTTCACAGATTTTAGGGTATTCTTAATAATTCCGATGAATTTTCAAGAGCTTTAAAAAGTTTCATGGGATTTCAAAGGATTAAAAATATTTTAGGGTATTTTAAATGATTCCAAGGAATTTGCAATAGATTTTAATAATTTGCAGTGATTTGAAAAATTTTAGGATATTTTTAAAACTTCCATTGAATTTTCAAGAGCTTGAAAAATGTGCCAGGGATTTCAAAGGATTTTAAATATTTTAAGGTATTATAAAAAATTCCAAGGAATTCGCAATAGATTTCAAAAATAATTTGTAATTATATGAAAAATTTTAGGGTATTTTTAAAAATTAATTTTCGAGAGCTTTAAAAAGTTTCAAGGGATTTTAAAGGACTTTAAATATTTTAGGGTATTTTAAAATATTCCAAAGAATTTTCAATAGATTTCGATCATTTGAAAGGATTCCGAAGTATTTCAAAGATTCTAAGGTAATGTGAAACTTCCAAATAATTTTTCAAAGTTTCAAAAAGGTTCAAGGAATTTGAAATATTTTAGGGCATTTAAAAATATTCCACGGAATTTTTAATATCTTTCATCAATTTTAAGTGATTTAAAAGATTTTAGGGTATTTAAAAAAATTACAAGGAATTTTCAATAGATTTCAATCATGTGAAATGATTCCGAAGGATTTAAAAGATTTTAGGGTATTGTAAAACTTCCAAGGAACTTTTCAAAAAGGTTCAAGGAATTTCAAAGGATTTTAAAGATTTTAGCGTATTTTAAAATATTCCAAGGAATTATCAATATATTTCAATAATTTGAAAGATTTTTGGTCATTTTTAAAACTTGTCAGGAATTTTCCAGAGCTTCAAAAATTTTCACGGGATTTTAAATGTTATAGGGTATTTAAAAATATTCCAAGGAATTTTTAATATATTTCGATCATTTCAAGTGATTTGAAATATTTTAGGATATTTTTAAAACTTCTATTGAATTTGCAAGAGCATTAACAATTTTTAAGGGATTTCAACGGATTTTAAATATTTTAAGGTATTTAAAAAGATTCCAAGGAATTTTTAATATATTTCGATATTTTAAAGTGATTTGAAATATTTTTAAAACTTCAATTGATTTCGCAAGAGCTGTGAAAAGTTTCAAGGGATTTCAAAGGATTTTAAATACTTTAGGATATTTCAAAATATTCCAAGGAATTTATAATATATTTCAACAATTTGAAGTGATTTAAAAGATTTTAGGATCTTCTTTAAACTTTCAAGGAATTTTCAAGAGCTTAAAAAAATTTCAAGGGATTTCAAAGGATTTTAAATATTTTAAGGTATTTTAAAAGATTCCAAGGAATTTTCAATAGATTTCAATCATTTGAAAGGATTTCAAAGGTTTTAGGGTAATTGTGAAACTTCCAAAGAATTTTTCAAAGCTTCAAAAAGGTTTAATGAATTTGAAATATTTTAGGTTATTTAAAAGAATTACAAGGAATTTTCAATACATTTCAATCATTTTTAAGGATTCCGAAGGATTTCAAAGATTGCAGGGTACTGTAAAACTTCCAAGGAACTTTTCAAAAAGGTTCGAGGCATTTCAAAGGATTAGAAAGATTTTAGGGTATTTTAAAATATCCCAAGGAAATATCAATATATTTCAATAATTTGTAAGATTTTAGGGCATTTTTAGAACTTGTAAGGAATTTTCCAGAGCTTCAACAATTTTCAAGGGATTTTAAATGTTTTAGGGTATTTAAAAATATTCCAAAGAATTTTTAATATATTTCGATCATTTAAAGTGATCTGAAATATTTTAGGATATTTTTAAAACTTCCATTGAATTTTCAAGAGCTTTAAAAATTTACCAGGAATTTTAAATATTTTAAGGCATTATAAAAGATTCCAAGGAATTCGCAATAGATTTCAATAATAATTTGTAGTGATTAAAACAATTTTAGGGTATTTTTAAAACTTCAAGGAATTTTTAAAAGCTTTAAAAAGTTTCAAGGGATTTCAAAGGACTTAAAATATTGTAGGGGTTTTAAAAATATTCCAAAGAATTTTTAATATATTTCGACAATTTGAAGTGATTTTAAAGATATTAGAGTATTTTTAAAGCTTCCAATACATTTTCAAGATCTTTAAAAAGCATTAAGGGATTTCGAAGGATTAAAAATATGTTAGGGTATTTTAAAAGATTCAAAGGAATTTTCAATAATTTGAAAGATTTTAGGCTATTTTTAAAACTTCCAAGGAATTTTCAAAGCTTTAAAATGTTTCAAGGAATTTCAGAGGATTAAAAATATTCCAAGGCTTTTTTAATATATTTCAATAATTTCATCAAAATAATTTGATGTGATTTTGAAGATTTTAGGGTATTTTCAAAACTTCAAGCAATTTTCAATAGATTTCAATCTTTTGAAATGATTCCGAAGGATTTCAAAGGTTTTCGGGTAATGTAAAACTTCTAAAGAATTTTTCAGAGCTTCAAAAAGGTTCAAGGAATTTGAAATATTTTAGGGTATTTCAAAATATTCCAAGGAATTTTGAATATATTTCGATAATTTAAAGTGATTTGAAATATTTCAGGATATTTTCAAAACTTCCATTGAATTTGCAAGAGCTTTAAAAAGTTTCAAAGGATTTTAAATATTTTAAGGTATTTTAAAAGATTCCAAGGAATTTGCAATAGATTTCAATAATTTTCAGTGATTTGAAAAATTTAAGGGTATTTTTAAATCTTTCAAGGAATTTCTAAGAGCTTTAAAAAGTTTCAAGGGATTTCAAAGAACTTAAAATATTTGAGGATTTTTAAAAATATTCCAAAAAATAATCCAATACATTTTCAAGATCTTTAAAAAGCATTAAGGTATTTCAAAGGATTGGAAAGATTTTAGGATACTTTAAAATATTCCAACGAATTTTCAATATATTTCAATAATTTGTAAGATTTTAGTGCATTTTTAAAATTTGTAAGGAATTTTTCAGAACTTCAAAAAGTTTTAAGGGATTTCAAAGGATTTTATATATTTTATGGCATTTAAAAATATTCCAAGGAATTCTTAATATAATTCAATAATTTCAAATGATTAAAAATATTTTAGGGTGTTTTAAAAGATTTCAAGGATCTGTTAATAGATTTCAATCGTTTGAAATTATTCCACAGTGATTTTAAAGATTATAGGGTAATGTAAAAGTTCCAAGGAATTTTGAATATATTTCGATAATTTTAAGTGATTTGAAATATTTTGAGGTATTTTTGAAACTTGCATTGAATTTTCAAGAGCTTTAAAAAGTTTCAAGGTATTTCAAAGCATTTGAAATATTTTAAGGTATTTTTAAAGATTCCAAGGAATTTGCAATAGATTTCATTAATTTGTAGTGATTTCAACAATTTTAGGGTATTTTTAAAACTTCCAAAGAATTTTTAAGAGCTTTAAAAAGTTTCAGGGGATTTAAAAGGACTTAAAATATTTTAGGTTTTTTTTTAATATTCCAATGAATTTTTAATATATTTCGATCATTTGAAGTGATTTAAGACATTAGGGTATTTCTAAAACTTCCAATACATTTTGAAGAACTTTGAAAAGAATTAGTGGATTTGAAAGGATTAAAAATATTTTAGGGTATTTTAAAAGATTCCAAGAAATTATCAATAGATTTCAATAATTTGAAGTGATTAGAAAGATTTTACGGTATTTTTAAGACTTCCACGGACTTTTCAAGAGCTTTAAAAAGATTCAAGGGATTTCAAAGGATTTGAGATATTTTAGGGTATTTTACACTATTCCGCGGAAATTTTTAATATATTTCAATAATTTCATCAAAATAATTTGATGTGATTTTGAATATTTTAGGGTATTTTTAATATATTTTAAGGAATTTTCAAGACCATTAAAAAGCATTAAGGGATTTCAAAGGATTAACAATATTTTAGAGTATTTTAATAGATTCCAAGGAATTTATAACATATTTCAACAATTTGAAGTGGTTTAATAGATTTTAGGGTCTTATTAAAACTTCAAAGAAATTTTCAAGAGCTTTAAAAAGTTTCAAGGGATTTCAAAGAATTTAAAATATTTTAGGGTATTTTAAAAGATTCTAATGAATTTTCAATAGATTTAAATCATTTGAAAGAATTCCGAAGGATTTCAAAGGTTTCAGGGTAATGTGAAACTTCCAAAGAATTTTTCGAATCTTCAAAAAGGTTTAAGGAATCTGAAATATTTTAGGGCATTTAAAAATATTCCAAGGAATTTTTAATATCTTTCATCAATTTTAAGTGATTTAAAAGATTTTAGGGTATTTACAAAAATTACAAGGAATTTTCAATAGACGTGAATCATGTGAAATGATTCCGAAGGATTTCAATGGATTTCAGGGTATTGTAAAACTCCCAAAGATCTTTTCTAAAAGGTTCAAGTCATTTCAAAGGATTTGAAAGATTTTAGGATATTTTAAACTATTTCAAGGAATTTTCAATATATTTCAATAATTTGTAAGATTTCAGGGCATTTTTAAAACTTGTAAGGAATTTTCCAGAACTTCAAAAAGTTTTAAGGGATTTCAAAGGATTTGAAATATTTTAGGGGATTTAAAAATATTCCTAGGAATTCTTAATATAATTCAATAATTTGAAGTGATTAAAAATATTTTCGGGTATTTTAAAAGATTTCAAGGATCTTTTTTCGATAATTTTAAGTGATTTGAAATATTTTAGGGTATTTCTAAAACTTCCATTGAATTTTCAAGAGCTTTAAAAAGTTTCAAGGGATTTCAAAGGATTAAAAATATTCCAAGGAATTTTTAATATCTCTCAAAAATTTGAAGTGATGTAAAAGACTTTAAGGGTATTTAAAAAAATTACAAGGAATATTAAATAGATTTCAATCGTTTAAAATGTTTCCGAAGGATTTCAAATATTTCAGGGTATTGTAAAACTTTCAAGTAATTTTTCAAAGCTTCAAAAACGTTTAAGGCCTTTTAAAGTATTTGAAATATTTTAGGGTATTTAAAAATATTCCAAGGAATTTTCAATATATTTCAAATGATTTGTAAGATCTTAGGGCTATTTTAAAAGTTGTAAGGAATTTTCCAGAGCTTCAAAAATTTTCAAATGATTTGAAATGTTTTAGGGCATTTAAAAATATTCGAAAGAATTCTTAATATAATTCAATAATTTGAAGTGATTAAAAATATTTTAGGACATTTGAAAGATTCCAAGGATTTTTCCATAGATTTCATTCGTTTGAAATGATTCCACAATGATTTTAAAGATTTAAGGGTAATTTAAAACTTCCAAGGAATTTTCAATAGATTTAATTAATTTGTAGTGATTTGAACAATTTTCGGGTATTTGTAAAACTTCCAAAGAATTTTTAAGAGTTTTAAAAAATTTCAAGGGACTTCAAATATTTTAGTTTTTTTTTTAAATATTCCAAGGAATTTTTAATATATTTCGATAATTTTAAGTGATTTGAAATATTTTGAGGTATTTTTAAAACTTGCATTGAATTTTCAAGAGCTTTAAAAAGTTTCAAGGTATTTCAAAGGACTTAAAATATTTTAGGGTATTTAAAAAGATTCCAAGAAATTATCAATAGATTTCAATAATTTAAAGTGATTTGAAAGATTTTAGGGTATTTTTAAGACTACCAAGGAATTTTTAAGAGCTTTAAAAAGTTTCAAGGGATTTCAAAGGATTTAAAATATTTTAGGGTATTTTAAAAGATTCCAAGGAATTTTCAATATCTTTCAAAAATTTGAAGTGATTTAAATGACTTTAGAGCCATTTTAAAAAATTACAAAGAATATTAAATAAGTTTCAATCATTTAAAATGATTCCGAAGGATTTCAAATATTTCAGGGTATTGTAAAACTTCCAAGGAATTTTTAATATATTTCGATAACTTAAAGTGATTTGAAATATTTCAGGGTATTTTCAAAACTTCTATTGAATTTTCAAGAGCTTTAAAAAGTTTCAAGGGATTGCAAAGGGTTTAAAATATTTTAAAATATTTTAAGGTATTTTAAGAGATTCCAAGGAATTTGCATTAGCTTTCAATAATTTGTAATGGTTTGAACAATTTTAGGGTATTTTTAAAACTTCCAATGAATTTTTAAGAGCTTTGAAAAGTTTTAAGGGAATATAAAGCACTTAAAATATTTAAGGGTTTTTCAAAATATTCCAAAGAATTTTTAATATATTTCGGTAATTTAAAGTGTTTTAAAAGATATTAAGGTATTTTTAAAACTTCCAATACATTGTCAAGATGTTTAAAAAGCATTAAGGGATTTCAAAGGATTACAAATATTTTAGGGTATTTTAATAGATTCCAAGGAATTTTTAATATATTACAATCATTCAGAATGATTCCAAAGGATTTTGAAGATTTTGGGGTAATGTAAAACTTCGAAGGAATTTTCGAGAGTTTCAGAAAGTTTCATGAGACTTCAAAGGATTTTAAATGCTTTAGGGTATTTTTAAATATTCCAAGGAATTAAAAAAATATATTTCAAACAATTTGAAGTAATTTTAAACATTTTAAGGTATTTTTAAAACTTCCAAGGAATTTTCAAGACCTTTAAAAAGTTTCAAAGGATTTAAAATATATTATGGGTCAGTTGAACATTTAATTTATAAAGCTGCAATTTACATTTAATTAAATTGCCGCAAATAAATATTTATTCCTAAATTTCATATGTTTCATTTCCTACAAAATTGATTAAAAATTTCCTATACAGTTTGGTTAATGAAATTAATCAAAATTGCATTTTTCCAAGATTTTTATTAACGTCCTCTGGTAACTAAAATTAATACTGATTTATACTAAAAACTTAACCGGAGTATTACAAATCAAAGGATAAATAAAATGTAAACAGCTCAGCGAACAGCTGAGCAAGTCCAATTGCGGAATGTTTATAAATAACAGAATATATAACATAAAAAAAAAACTAAATGCTACTCATAAATATGAAAATTATGCGATGAGTAAGTTTTGCACCAAATTATTGCACTTATTGCGAATTATTTTCAATTGTTTCATGATTTTTCAATTATTTTCATGATTTATACACTTTACCTACACTAAATCGGTTTGTCATTGAATTAAATAGACTATATCTTTCCATTTTTAACACTTACTGTAGAACACGTGTACGATGGAAATTAAAAGCCTAAGTACAACGCGTTTGTACGTGATTGAGCTCAATTAAAATTAAAATTAAGAAGAAAAGGGAAGAGCTTGAAATGAACTTTTAATACGTCCACTCTTTCACTTATCTTACTTTTTTGTTTTTTGATTTTCTTTGATTGTTTTTCTTGTGATCAAGTTTGATGATTATGTCCGATATGATTAAAATATTATTTTAAGAGTACTAATTACTGAAGGCGAATTAATAAAAACTAAAAATTACGTATGCAATTTTTTACTACAATAAAATTATCAGGCCTCGGACTCACTTTAGGGATCAAAAATAGTGTAAATAGTGTCACGAATTAAAAAAAATAGTGTCAAAATAGGGTCTAAAAATTTAAAAATTTAAAAAAATGAACTTTAATGTTTATTTAAAATGTTATTCTTTAATCTATAAATGATCAAAATTCCGATTTATTTATTGAAGGTTTTACAGTCTTTTCCGTTTTTCTCGTTTTTCTACTTAAATGCGAACTGAATTAATAGAAGCCAGTAAGAAAATCCAACTATTTTTGGTTGAAAAATTCATTCCTCTAGATTGAAAAGTCTACAATTAAATGTTTCTTTTTTTCATTAAATTTTTCGTAAAGAATTCATTCTCTTTTAAATTACAAATGTTATTATTTGGTTCAAAATCGAATTATTTAGTTGAAAATTCGTCTTTTTGCTATGATAATTCAACAACTTCATTGAAATTCTGTTTCTTTTTTGACTAACAAATTTTTTTTTTATTGAAAATTCAACTACATACTTTGTCCATCTTTTTGGTATGAAAATGTATCTCTTTCTATAGAAATTTCATATTCTTTGGTTAAAAATGAAATTGCCCGTTTATAAATTACCTTTTATTGAAATATCAACTATTACATTTTTCGTTAAAAATGTCTCTTTTTCGATTGAAAATTCTCCTTGGTTGAAAGTTGAACTAGTTTCTTAAAAGATAATTTTTTTGTTTGAAGATTTTTTAAACTGGAAATTTAATTGTTTTATTGAAAATTCGAGTTCTTTTAAAACTTGTAAGGAATTTTCCAGAACTTCAAAAAGTTTTAAGAAATTTCAAAGGATTTGCAATATTTTAGGGGATTTAAAAATATTCCAAGGAATTCTTAATATAATTCAATAATTTGAAGTGATTAAAAATATTTTAGGGTATTTCTAAAACTTCCATTGAATTTTCAAGAGCTTTAAAAAGTTTAAAGGGATTTCATTTTTTTTTTTTCTAAATATTCATTTCAAAATTGTAATAAATTTAGGGTAATATGAAATTATCAATGAAATTTCATGAATTGAAATTTAATTTAATTATTTATTATTATTATTAGATTTTATTAAAATAAATAATATTATTTTATTAAATTTTTGTTTAAATTATTTTTTATTTATCCGCCACTTTCTAGCACTCATCTAAGAAAAGATAGTTACAAACAATATTATATTGTTTAAAGAACTTTCTTGTTATATTTAATTCATTATTACCTCACTAAGTGAAAAAAGGACAGAAAGGTAAAAATTTCCGAAAACCCGCAACTTTCAGGCGCAATTGATATAGATGAAGATAGTCATAAACAATAATAATTTTTAAAACGATTATTTTTGCTAAATCTAATTAGTTATTGAGTCACGCCTAATAAAAAATGAAAAAACAGTTGAAAATTTCAGAAAAAATTGCAACATTCTATCAATTAAGCAAAGAGAATATTAATAACAATCATAATAAATTGTTTCAACAATTATTTTGTAAACTTGAATTTATTATTACTTCAATCCGAATAAAAATTGAACAAAAAGCCAGAAATCTAAATAAAACGCACCTTTTTAGCATTATTCAAATATAATATTATTAATAATCATAATAAATTGTTTTATCAATTATTTTGTTAACTTGAATTTATTATTACTTCACTCCAAATGGAAATTTGACAAAAAGCCAGAAATTTCAACAAAAACAACGCATCTTTCTAGCATTATTCACATATAATATTATTACTAATTATACTACATTGTTTAAACAATCACTATCATCAACATTGATGAACTATCAATTTCCTCTAATTGAAAATGGGACAACAAATGAAAAATTTGTGAAAAAACCTTGTCTTTCTAACTCCATTCTATGAGAAAATTGCTAAAAACAATGATAAATTGTTAGAACAATTCATAAAAATATCTAATTTTCAGTATAAAGAAATGTTTTATGTATTAGAAACAATTCGCATTAAAAAAAATCATAATTAGCGCCAAAAACTCGAAAAATTCATTTGTTCACTCATGGGGTTTCTTTGGGACCCTACAAAACAAACTTATGGGGGTGATATTTGAAAAGTGATATTTTATTCGTATTCTATGGCTGATTGTGAAGAGAAATGTTGAGTTTCATTTCGATTGAGATAATATTGAGGATTCAGAATAAGATTTACAAAAACGTATTTTTTTCTTATGGGGAATACATGTTAAACTTCATGGGGCTTGCGGCACCCCTAAATATAATTTTTGTTCAAAACAAAAAAAAAATGGATTTATTTTTGGGTGGATTTGAACTAATTTGAAGGGTCTTCTGATAGAAATTCAAAAAAAAATTTAATGCACTTTTAGACCACCCTATTGTACATTCATTTTTGAAAATACTTAATTTCTAAGCTTTTAAGACTGGAATAATTCAAATTATAAGCCTAAGGATTTCGATAATAATTAAATTAAAATTGTTTTTCTTTTGATGCAATATTTAAACTCTATATAAGTTAAACCAATTAAAATTGAAACATCAAAAACTGCATAATGTCAAATAGTAGAAAATTGGAAAAGTAGGCAATCATGGTAAAAACAATCTAATAATAAGTCAATTTTAGTTCAGTTTAATTTAATCTAATGAAAAATACAAAACTAGGTTGATGTAAATGAAAAATTAACTTAAAACTGGAAAAATAACAATTTTCGCGCACTTTGTATATAATTTAGAAGCCCTTACTTGTACAAAAATTGTTTTATCTATACGAATGTAACATATAATACACTTTTTACTTTGGCTATAACGCACCCATTGAAGTATGAATTGAATAAAATAACAAGTTGAGCATTCTAATCTTGAATCAGTTAAAATTTGACTGATTAAATTAAATAGGCATGCTTTGACTGAAAAATCAGTTAGTTCTGTTGACAAAACATTTGTTTTTACAGATGTATCAGTCAGTATTACTAACAGAATCCAACAGTCACTTAAAATGACTGATTTTCAGTCGATATTAGTGACTGATTTGTTTAATATAATTAATGAGTAAATTTATTTATAAATTAAAATTCTTTATAAAATTCCTACATTTGAATAAATGACTAATATAATATCATTCGGTCAGTGGACGTTACTTATTAGATCAATTCGTCTTTATTGGAATAAAATAAATCTTCTCAGTTCAAAATTGATATTTTTGGTTGAATTCAACTGTCTTAATTTGAAAATAAAATTATTTTTGGTTGCAATATCAACCATTGATTGATTACTCAACTATTTTGTTAGAAATTCGTCTTTTTCCACTTTTTTATATAAAATTAAATCTTGTTTGGTTGGAATATCCGCTATTTTTATTAAAAATAAAAATCTTTAATTAATATTTGGAAGATGTTATTTCCATTTAAAGATGTTAACGTCCGAGTTTTAAAATTTTTAATTAATATAAATCATGATGTTAAAACGATTACTTCAGACAAATTAAATTTAGGAAACAAGAAAAAAATCTGCCTCAGCCCGGATTTGAACCGGGAACGCCACTACCCATGAGTGGAGTGTTAACCAGTTTGGAAATACGTATAGTACTTCACTGCAAAAAGGTAGCTATCGAGAACAAGAAAATATATGCTACAGCCCCGGTGGTGTAACTGGTTAACGCTCTACTCATATAAAGTGGCGTTCCCGGTTCAAATCCGGGCTGAGGCAGATTTTTTTCTTGTTTCCTAAATTTAATTTGTCCGAAGTGATCGTTTCTACATCATGATTTATATTAATTATAATTTCAATTTAAAAAATTTTTTGCAGGATACATGCTAAAGTACCTGGTTCGCGACCCGGTGAAGGCGGATCTTCGACTGATCATTGGTAGTCTTTTGTATGTTGAAACAATTAAAATCTCAAAAAAGTTCTCGTAGTTTACGTGCTAAACTACCTGATGTGGGACCCGGTGCACCCGGATCGTCGACTCACCACTTTTAGTTATTTTGGCTGTTGGAACAATTTAAATTTTAAAAAATTTCTCGTAGTACACTTGCTAAACCACCTGGCGCGGGACCCGGTGCACGGAGATCGTCGCTTGATCAATAGTAGTTATTTTGGCTGTCGGAGCAATTTAAATTTTACAAAAGTTCTCGTAGAATACGTGATAAACTACGTGGTGCGCTACCCGGTACACCCGGATCGTCGACTGATCATTGGTGGTTATTTTGGATGCTGGAACAATTTAAATTTTTTAATAGTTCTTGTGGAATGCGTGCTAAACTACCTGGTGCGCGACCCGGTGTAGCCGGATCGTAGACTGATCATTGGTAGTTATTATGGCTGTTGGCACAATTCAAATTTAAAGAAAGTTCCGCAGAATACGTGCTAAACTATCTGTTGCTCGACCCGGTGCACCCGGATCGTCGTCTCACCACTGTCAGTTATTTTGGATTTTATCACAATTCAAATATAAAGAAGTTGTCGTAGAATACGTGCCAAACTACCTGGTGTGCGACCGAGTGCTCCCGGATCGTCGACTCACCACTGTTAGTTATTTTGGATGTTGGCACAATTCAAATTTTAAAAAAGTTCCCATAGTGTACGTGCTAAAATACCTGGTGGGCGACCCGTTGTACTGGGATCGTCGACTGATCATAAGTAGTTATTTTGACTGTTGTCACCATTTGAATTTTAAAAAGTTCTTTTAGAATACGTGCTAAACTACCTGGTGCTCGACCCGGTGCACCCGGATCGTCGACTGATCATAAGTAGTTATTTTGGCTGTTGTTACAATTTGAATTTTAAAAAGTCCTCGTAGAATACGTGCTAAACTATCTGGTGCGGGAAACGGTGCACCGGTACTGTCGACTGATCATTTGTAGTTATTTTGGCTCTTGGAACAATTTGAATATTTTGGCACAATTCAAATTTGAAAGAAATTGTCGTAGAATCCGTGCTAAACTACCTGGTGTGCGACCGAGTGCTCCCGGATCGTCGACTCTCCACTGTTAGTTATTTCGGATGTTGGCACAATTCAAATATAAAAAAAGTTCTCCCCGTATACGTGCTAAGCTACCTGGTGCGAGACCCGGTGCACCGCGATCGTCGACTGATAATTGGTACTTATTTTGGCTGTTGGAACAATTTGAATGATAAGACATTTTGCGTAGTACACGTTCTAAACTACCTGGTGCGTGACCCGGTGCACGGGGATCGTCGACTGATCATTGGTAGTTATTTTGGCTGTTGGAGCAATTTAAATTTTACAAAAGTTCTCGCAGAATACGTGCTATAATACCTGGTGCGCTACCCGGTACACACGGATCGTCGACTGATCATTGGTGGTTATTTTGGATGCTGGAACAATTTAAATTTTGGCGAAGTTCTTGTAGAATGCGTGGTAAACTACCTGGTGCGCAACCCGGTGTAGCTGTCTCGTAGCATGATCATCGGTAGTTATTTTGGATGTTGTCACCATTTGAGTTTTAAAAAAGTTCTCGTACAATACGTACTAAACTACCTGGTGCGCGACCCGGTGCACCCGAATCGTCGACTCAACACTGTTAGTTACTTTGGCTTTTAGGGCAATTAAAATTTTAAATAATGTCTTGCAGAATACGTGCTAAACTAACTGGGGCGCTACCCGGTGCACCGAGATCGTCGACTGATCATTGGTAGTCATTTGAGATGTTGAAACAATTTAAATTTTAGAAAAGTTCTTGTAGTATACGTGCTAAACTACCTGATGCGGGACCCGGTGCACCCGGATCGTCGACTCACCACTTTGATTATTTTGGCTGTTGGAACAATTTAAATTATGAAAAAATTTCACAGAATACGTGCTAAACTACCTGGTGCATGAATCGATTCACCGCGATCGTCGACTGATCATAAGAAGTTATTTTGGATGTTGCCACAATTTGAATTTTTAAAAAGTCCTCGAAGAATACTTGCTTAACTACCTGGTGCGCATCCCGGTGCACCCTGATCGTCGACTCACCACTGTTAGTTATTTTGGATTTCGGCACAATTCAAATTTTAAAAAAGTTCTCCTTGTATACGTGCTATGCTACCTGGTGCGGGACCCGGTGCACCGTGATCGCCGACTGATCCTTGGTTCTTATTTTGGCTGTTGGAACAATTTGCATAATAAGAAATTTCTCGTAGTACACGTGTTAAACTACCTGGTGCAGAACCCGGTTCACCGGGATCGTCGAGTGATCATTAGAAGTTATTTTTGATGTTGTCACAATATAAATTTTAAAAAGTTCTCGTAGACTACGTGCTAAACTACCTGGTGCTCGACCCGGTGCACACGGATCATCGACTCAACACTGTTACTTATTTTGGCTGTTAGGACAATTAAAATTTTAAATAATGTCTTGCAGAATACATGCTAAACTACCTGGTGCATGAGCCGGTGCACCCGGATCGTCGACTGATCATGGGTACTTATTTTGGCTGTTGAAACAATTTGAATAATAAGACATTTCTCGTAGTACACGTGCTAAACTACCTGGTGCGTGACCCGGTGCACCGGGATCGTCGACTGATCATTGGTAATTATTTTGGCTGTTGGAGCAATTTAGATTTTACAAAAGTTCTCACAGAATACGTGCTATACTACCTGGTGCGCTACCCGGTACACACGGATCGTCGACTGATCATTGGTGGTTATTTTGGATGCTGGGAGAATTTAAATTTTTGCAAAGTTCTTGTAGAATGCGTGGTAAAATACCTGGTGCATGACTCGGCTCACCGCGATCGTCGACTGATCATAAGAAGTTATTTTGGATGTTGTCACAACATAAATTTACAAAAATTTCTCGTAGAATACGTGCTAAACTACCTGGTGCTCTACCTGGTACAACCGAATCGTCGTCTGATCATTGGTAGTTATTTTTGATGCTGGAAAAAATTTAATATTTTTAAAGTTCGCGTGGAGTACGTGCTAAACTACCTGGTGCGTGACTGGTGCAGCCGGATCGTCGACTGATCATTGGTAGTCATTTTGGATGTTGAAACAATTTAAATTTTAGAAAAGTTCTTGTATTATACGTGCTAAACTACCGGATGCGGGACCCGGTGCAACCGGATCGTCGACTCACCACTTTTAGTTATTTTGGCTGTTGGAACAATTTAAATTCTAAAAAAATTTCGCAGAATACGTGCTAAACTACCTGGTGCATGAATCGGTTCACCGGGATCGTCGACTGATCATAAGAAGTTATTTTGTATGTTGTCACAATATAAATTTTCAAAAAGTTCTCGTAGAATACGTGCTAAACTACCTGGTGCTCGACCCGGTGCACCCGGATCGTCGACTCACCACTGTTAGTTAGTTTGGCTGCTGGAACAATTTAAATTTTTTTTAAGTTCTCGTAGAATACGTGCTAAACTACCTGGTGCGCGACCTGGTGTAGTCGGATTGTCGACTGATGATTGGTAGTCATTTTGAATGTTGTCACAATTTGAGTTTTAAAAAAGTTTTCGTAAAATGCGTGCTAAATTACCTGGTGCGCTACCCGGTGCACCTGGATCGTCGACTGATCATTGGTGGTTATTTGGATGCTGGAACAATTCAAATTTTAAAAAAGCTCTCGTTGAATACGTGCTAAACTACCTTGTGCACGACCCGATGCACCCGGATCGTGACTCACCACTGTTAGTTATTTTGACTGTTAGAACAATTTGAATTTTAAAAAATGTTTTGCAGAATACGTACTAAACTACCTGTTGCGCGACCCGGTGCATCCGGATCGTCGACTGATCATTGATAGTTATTTTGTATGTTGCCACAATTTGAATTTTAAAAAGGTTCTCGCAGGATACGTGCTAAGCTACCTGGCGCAGGACTCGGTGCACCCGTATCATCGACTGATCATTAGTAGTTATTTTGGATGTTGTCACAATTTGAATTTTAAAAAAGTTCTCGTAGAATACGTGCTAAGCTACCTGGTGCTTGACCCGGTGCACCCTGATCGTCGACTCACCACTGTTAGTTGTTTTTGCTGTTGGAACGATTTAAATTTTTAAAAATTTCTCGTAGTACACGTGCTAAACTACCTGGTGCGGGACCCGGTGCTCCGGTATCGTCGTCTAATGATGGGTAGTTATTTTGTCTGTTGAAGCAATTTAAATTTTTAAAAAGTTTTTGTAGGATACGTGCTAAGCTACCTGGGGCGCAACTTGGTGTACCCGGATCGTCGACTCAATACCGGTAGTTATTTTGGATGTTGGCACAATTCAAATTTTAAAAAATTTCTCATAGTATACGTGCTAAAATAGCTGGTGGGCGACTCGGTGTACCGGGATCGTCGACTGATCATTGGAAGTCATTCTGGATGTTGGGACAATTGATATTTGAAAGAATTTGTCGTAGAATACGTGCTAAACTATCTGGTGTGCGACCGCGTGCTCCCGGATCGTCGATTCACCACTGTTAGTTATTTTGGATGTTGGCACAATTCAAATTTTAAAAAAGTTCTGATAATATACGTGCTAAAATACGTGGTGGGTGACCCGGTGTACCGGGATCGTCGTCTGACCACTGTTCGTTATTTTGGATTTTGGCATAATTCAAATTTGAAAGAATTTGTCGTAGAATACGTGCTAAACTACCTGGTGTGCAACCGAGTGCTCCCGGATCGTCGACTCAATACCGGTAGTTATTTTGGATGTTGGCACAATTCAAATTTTAAAAAAGTTCTCATAGTATACGTGCTAAAATACCTGGTGGGCGACCTGGTGTACCTGGATCGTCGAATCACCACTGTTAGTCATTCTCGCTGTTGAAAAAATTAAATTTTCAAAAATTTCTCGCAGAATACGTGCTAAACTACCTGTTGCTCGACCCGGTGCAGCCGGATCGTCGACTGATCATTGGTACTTATTTTGGATGCTGTCACAGTTTGAATTTTTTTAAAGTTCTCGTAGAATACGTGCTAAACTACCTGGTGCTCGACACGGTGCACCCGGATCGTCGACTCTCCACTGTTAGTTATTTTGTCTGCTGGAACAATTTAAATTTTTGAAAATTTCTCGTAGAATACGTACTAAGCTACCTGGTGCGCGACCCGGTGCAGTCGGATTGTCGACTGATCATTGATAGTCATTTTGGATGTTGAAACAATTCAAATTAGAAAAAATTGCACGTTGTATACGTGCTAAACCACCTGATGCGGGAGCCGGTGCACCGGGATCGTCGACTGATCATTAGTACTTATTTTGGATGCTGGAACAATTTAAATTTTTTTTTAAGTTCTCGTAGAATACGTGCTAAACTACCTGGTGCGCGACCCTGTGTAGTCTGATTGTCGACTGATGATTGGTGGTTATTTTGGCTGTTGGTACAATTTAAATTTAAAAAAAGTTCCCGTAATATACGTGCTAAGCTACCTGGTGCGGGTCCCGTTGCACCGGGATCTTTGACTGATCATTGGTAGTGATTTTGGCTGTTAGAACAATTTAAATTTTTAAAAAGTTCTCGTAGAATACGTGCTAAACTACCTGGTGCGCGTCCCGGTGCAGCCGGATCGTCGACTGATCATTGGTAGTTATTTTGGATGCTTGAAGTGTTTGAATTTTTTTAAAGTTCTCGTAGAATACGTGCTAAACTACCTGATGCGCCACCCGGTGCAGCCGGATCGTCGACTGATCATTGGTAGTTGTTTTGGATGTTGTCACAATTTGAATTTTAAAAAAGTTCTCGAAGAAAGCGTGCTAAACTACCTGGTGCGCGACCCGGTGTATTGTGTAAATAATTAATCATTTTTTTAAATTGACAAATCAACATAGAATAGAGTCATCCGAAAGACATTATCGTTATTAATTCTTATAAATTTGCAAAGTGAATATGTTTATGAAAATTGTTTAACTAAATAATAATTATTGCTAATGTGCAAAGTAATTTAGGAAAGTCTATTTGGAAATACGTACTTTCTTTCTGCTGTAAACAAATTAAGCCTATTAGTTTCGAAACAGCTAAACTCTTAATTTGTTTATAAAAATTGTTTTAAAAATTAATAATACTTGAGAATTTAGAAAGTATCACAGAAAAAAGTCATCGGAAAGATATTCTTAGTCAATTCTGTTAAAAAGTGTAGCCTATTCGTTGACAAGTAGCTAAACTCTGAAGTTGCTTGTGAATATTGTTTAACTAATTAATAATTATTGTATATTTGCGAAGTATCTTCGAAATCTTGATTCGCTAAACTAATTGATCCTATTCGTTGAAAAATGGGAAAGTTTTTGATTTCTTTATTAAAATTGTTTAAATCATTAATAATTCTTGGAAATTTGCAATGCATCATATAAAAAAGTCATCGCAATGATATTCTTAGTTAATTATGTAAGAAAATTTAGCCTATTCGTTCAAACATAGCCAAATTCTAAATTTTTTGAAGAAAATGGTTTAAATCATTATTAATTCTTGCAAATTTACAAAGCAACATAAAAAAGAGTCATCGGAAAGACTTTTCATAGCCAAATAGAACAAATTAATGAAAAAGATATTCTTGGTTAATTCAATAAAAAAATAGCGTATTCATTGCAAATAGCCAAAATCTGAATTTGTGAAGCAGCCTAGAGAAAGAGTCTTCGGAAAGATATACTTAGTTGACTCCGTAAACAAATTGTGCCTACTCCTTAAAAAATAGCCAAGCTCTGGATATGTTGATAAATATTGTCTAAATAATTAATAATTATTGTAAATTTTCAAAGCATCATACATAGGAAAGAATTATTTCAAAAAGGTTTTTCATTGATTGCGTAAACAAATTGAGCCTATTCGTTGGAAAGTTGTCAAACTTTTAATTTTTCAATCGAAATTGTTCAAATAATTAATAATTCTTATAAATTTATAAAGCAAAATAGAAAAGAGTAATCAGAAAGATATTCTTAGGCCCCTCCGTAAACAAAATGTGCCTATTACTTGGAAAATACCCAAACTCTGAACATGTTTGTGAAAACCGTTCAAATAATTAATAATTGTTGTAAATGTGCAAAATTTCGTAGAAAATTGTTATTGGAAATACATTCTTGGTGATCCCGTAAACAAACTGAGCCCATTCATAGAAAAATGGCTGAACTCTTATTTTGTTGAAATAATTAATAATATTGTAAATTTTCAAAGCATCATCGAAAAAGTCATTGGAAAGATATTCTTAGTTAATTCTGCAAAAAATTGAGCCTATTCGTTGAAAAATAGCCAAATTCTGAATTTTGTATGAAAATTGTTTAAATCGTTAATAATTATTGTAAATTTACAAAGCAACATAGACAAGAGTTATTGGAAAGATATTCTTAGTTGACTCCTTATACGAATTGTTCCTATTCGTTGAAAAACAGCCAAATTCTGAATATGTTTATGAAATTTGTGAAAATAATTAACAATGATTGTAAATTTGCGAAGTAACATAGGAAAGACTTATTTTTAATGCATTCTTTTTGGTTCTGTAAACAAATTGAGCCAATTCGGTAAAAATAATGATATTACAAATAATAATAGACCATTTTACCTAATTATCGGAGGTTTATTTGCGCATGTGCGGCTGCCATGTGCATCCCACGTAGTATGAAAGTTGCGCTCATATTTTGTAAAAATGTATACAATTGTACCTTTTGGCGGAGTGGAATTAAATGAAAATGACATTCCGGGTACAAAATTGGGCAAGTGTGAAATAGAAAAACGTAGTTATGCTTAATTGAGACGGTGGTTAAGTTGTTAGAAGCAACCTAATAGTGGTAAAAAAAAGCTGAACTTGTATACAGGTTTGCAGGTTAGATTTCTCATATTATTGCATTTTAATTATATTATTGTGATTGCAATGAATATTAAAGATAAAAGACAGGATTTTAATTTTATAATTGTTTTAAAATAAAATTGGTGGTGTTTTGGAAAGAAAATGGTGAAAAATAGCTCTTGTATATGTATAGTATGGTGTTAAAAAAACGAAATTTTCGGAAAATGCCAAATCTGTTACAATAGAATATATAATTTGGAAGCATATTCTTAAATTTTTGAATTTCGGTCAAAAATATGAATTAAATTAAATTAGAAAACTGATAATATGAAAAAATATTGCAAATAAATAAAGTTCATAATACACTGAAAACGTATTACAAACAAAAGTGCACATTTCGTGCTTGCATGCAACATCATTATTGTTACTGTAATTTATTATCATAAGTTGTTATAATATAAGTTAATATATATTTAACAATATAATTTCAGAGTAAAGGAATGCATAGAAAAAGAAAGGGACATCGATCCACAAATTGATGAAGGATCATGGTTATAAGTTTAAAGGAGGCAAAATTGAGAGGTTTTACATTTCAAGCAATTATTACATTCTTCAAAATGTTTCTTGAAGTCTTCTTTCTTAATACGAACACTTCTGTATGATAAACAAGGTTTCGGGAAACGTATGAAGTAGAAGAGGTTAAGTCCGTTGTGTGCTTTGGTACAACTATCACTTTAACATACAAAGCCTAAACGCTCCCATACTTCCTTTTTCATTGAAATTCATTTCCACTTTGAAATTTTTTTTCGATAACTTGTCACAAATCTTTAAAAGTTAAATAAAACTGTTTTCACTGTGTTCAACGAGCAAAAATGATCGCAACAACAGGGTACAAAAGAAAGTACGTTGCACATACGCAGTAAACTTTCCGATAGGTAAAATGGTCTATTTTTGTAAATTTAAAAAGCAGCATAGAAAATAGTAGTCGAAAAGACATTCCTAGTTGACTCCGTGAACAAAGTCTGCCTATTCCTTGAAAAATGACTGATCTCTCAATTTGTTTATAAAAATTGTTTGAATAATTAATGATTTTTGTACATTTTCAAAGTATAATATCAAACAGTCACCGGAAAAGCATTCTTGGTTTATGAAGAAATCTTAGTTTTAAATAATTAATAATTATTGGGAATTTGCGAAACATCCTGAAAGAACTCATCGAAAAGACATTCTTAGTTGATTTCGTGAACAAATTAAGCTTATTCGTTAAGAAATAGAAAACTCTAAATTTCCTTACAAAAACTGTTTGAATAAATCATAATTATTGGGAATTTGTAAAGCACTATAGAAAAGAGTCACCGCAAAGACATTCTCAATTAATTCTGTAAAAACATTGAGCCTATTCGTTGAAAAACAAAATTTATTATATAAAAAATGTTACTTTTAAATAAATAATTTTTGGGAATTTGTAAAACATCTTGAAAAAAACTCATCTAAAAGATATTCTTAGTTGATTCCGTGGACAAATCAAGCCTATTCGTTGAAAAATAGATAACTCAGAACTTCCTTACAAAAATTGTTTAAATCTTAATTCTTGGGAATTTGCAAAGCAACATAGAAAAGAGTCATTGCAAAGATATTCTGATTCAATTTTTTAAACAAATTAATCCTATTTGTTGAAAAATATACAAATTATGAATTTGTTTATCAAAATTATTAAAATAATAACTTGTGACTTAGCTAGAATCTACGAGAGGGGAGAGTGGTTAAGTACAAGTATTACACCCCCCCCCCCCTTGTTAGACTCGTTTTGCTCCTGAAAAACGCAATTTAACGACCTTAGGTGCTACTAACGGCTCACTATTTTCAATGTTATGTGCAGGAGGAGCCTGCGAAACGTAGGTAACAATAGTTGGCGTTGGGGCTGCGTTATTATTAATATTATTCGTTGTACAAAATAGGTTGATACAAACTTTCGGTTCACGTTTTTGTACTTAATCGCAGAATCCGAATTTGTACATAGAGAATAAGGTTATTAATACTAACGCAATATAACCTAAGTACGTAAGAGTTTCTGTGGTGGTTTCAGTCCATCTTCGTATTCGCCGTTCATTTCTGACTATATTTAAAACATCATCGATATCATTTAATGTTCTACCTGCTTGCAGTAATCGCTCATTATCAATGTGTTTTTGGATTGGTAGTAGTTTATCATTGAGTAAATCTAGATCGTTACTGGTATACGGAATGGAAATATTTTTTGTATTCAAGAAAGGTCGGATCAGCGCAAAACTCCTAGGTCTGAAATATGATGGTAGCTCTTTGGAGTTTGTTCCTTGTTTTGAATACTTGGGTACGATTTTTTCTAGAACAGGTACTTTCAAATTAGCTGCACATGCAGCAGTTAGCAAAGCCAACTCAGCCTCAGCCTCAGCCTCGGCGTTCAATATTCTAACTAGAATTAAGTGCTCCTCATGATCTTCCATTATCAACATTCATGACTCTATTATAAAGAGTTCCTTATTGTATGCGGCCCACATTATCGGATTAAATTATCTAGATGTCTTCGGAAAAGCTCAAGTCCGTTTTTTCAAAAATCTTTTGCACCTACCCAGAAATACGCCTGACTTTGTTGTCAGATTAGAACTAGGTCTACCCCGTGTGTCATACCAAATAATAAAAATGGCGCTGAATTGGGCAGCAAAGATTTTCGATATGGAAGAGTAGCGCTATCCTAAACTATGTATGCTTAAACAAGCCGAAACAGCAAACAGCAAAAATGTTAAATATAACTGGTAATGTCAACTTATTAGATGTTTAGAGGGAGCGGGCATAAGTCACAATCTTATGGATCTCAATGGTCCCAATCCTATAACTCAAATTGATACTATAGCTGATAGATACCGTGATTTTTTCCATTCATGGGATCTGTTAAGATTGGAAAACAGTAATTCTAGTGATATATACAGTAAAATTTTACACAATGATGCGCTACCCCATCAATATCTGCTATTCAAAGCTCCTTTTCTTTTTAAGCGCATTTTCGCTCAATTAAGAACCTTCTCCAGATTCACCATTAAGTTGACCTCTAAAGCTGCAACAACTGTAATCGATCCACAGCAGATTTGCCAGTTATGTAGTCTAAGAGAAAATGAAGATCTCTGACACATCCTCGCCAGATGTTCAATCTACTCGCTGATTAAAAAGCATTACTTGCGTAACATTGGTATGATAACCGAGAGTAAGCTTCACTTCTTATTGTCAAATATAAACCCTGGAATGTTTCGCTCGATATACAACTTCATAACTACATGTTTAAAAATTAGAGCTTTCTTCCTATTTGAATAGTACACTGCACGAACTCAACCAATATGAACTAACAAACTATTGTACATACGATATTATAACTTTTCTTTCATTTTGATATTGATCTTAATTTTATCGTTTTCGTAATAGTGGCCTTCCGTTGCCACAGAATCTTGTATTCTTAGAGGCAATAAATATACATACATACATATATACATTAAACAGTTTCGAATAACAAATAATAATATCCAATCATATTTTAGAGAAAGTCATTGTTGGTCAAGTTAGAATTTTTTGAAATGTCAAATATTATGTATTTTCATGGATTCGGTTCATAGAACACTTATTTCAAATTAAAAAAAAATTGTTTCACATATCTTTTCTTTTTTTTTTTCTTACAGAAACTTCACAACTTTTAATGATGCTAAGTTTGCATTTTTTGACTATTTTGAAGTGGCCAAAGGAAAAAGTTAAATAATTTTTTTACGTCTAATATTCTAGTGCTAGTGTTTTCAATATCCTAATGGTTTTACATTAATGACCATACTATCTTGGATAGCGTTTTCAGTTCCTGATGTTTTATTTTTAACAATAATGGTTTTGAAGATAAGCCGGCGTAAGCCTGATAATATCTTCTCTTTCCCTTCTGCCATTCAGATGATGCATTTATTAACAAGTACGATTCCCAGTACTAACTGGACTACTGAGAATACATTTGTAGCTTTAGATATCCTCGCTATTAAACCATGACCAACAATAAGTAAATAACTTATATAATATAAATTCTCAGCTAATTCAAATCGCAGTTCAAGGGTAATTCTTTTATACATATACAAGCATGCATAATATTAAAAAAAAAAAACATTACGTGCGCCCTAAACTACGACCCAAGACAGATGTATGTGTAAACATCTTCGATAAACGTTAACTGAAAGTGAAATCTTACATAAAGCATTAACAATAAATTAATGAATAAATGAAAATATTTCAATGATTTCGAAACATTGTAAAAGAATTCAGAAAAATGTCGAAAATTTGCATAGATTTCAAAGATTTTACAAAGATTTCAAAAGATGTCAAAATATTTCACAGTTTAGAAATAAATTTCTTATCAACTTTAAAATAACTTCATCGTGAAATACTCTAAAATATGACAAAAGTTGATTTGGCAAGATTTTTCAGAATAAACTAAGGAATGAAGCAATAGAGAACGATAATGTGGAGGTTTACTGTACGAAGTCGAAAGAACAACTGAAAGACCTCTTTGAGTGGGTGAACAGAAGCAAGCCTCCGGTCTATGACACATGACACAACGCGTGCGTCAGAGCCTTGCATTACACTTTCGAGCCATGGTTTTACTCGACTCAGTTGCGACTCCCCATATCGAGGTCCAATATGTTTACACATCAATAAATTAAATTCTTATTAATACTCACTTTGGTATAGTACAATACTGCACGTAGCATGTTTGTGCGAAGTCAAAAAGTGTATGTGCTTATCACGAATTTAACATGGGAAAAAGACACTCTTTTCAATTTATCTTTTTAAGCACCTTAAAATTATCGGATATTGATGTCCATTCGCAAACTGTTTTATGGCATGTTGAAAAATATTTATCGAAAAAGAGTACTCTAAAAATCTTGATGTTTGAATCTATAATTTAATATTGAAAGTTGCCATTTTTACACTTTTCAGAGTCCTATATCTATTCATCTATATAATGTTTTTATTTGAAATTCACACATTACAAAAGTTCACTTTCTCACGAACAAATAATAAAAAATAGAAGAGATAGCTTGTCAATAAGAGGAAAAATATCGTATTGAAAGTCTAGGTATTTCAGTTTTCTTCCTTCATTTGCTTTCCTTGAAAAAAGTTTTTAAAGAATAAAGACCATTATAAGTACCTACCAAGTTTTACTACTATAAGAAAAAAATTTTTTTTTCAAAAAGGGTAACTAGTTTAAGCTCTACGTCAATCCCAGATAGAAGGTTAGTATAACCACACGTAAATCGTTTGACGGCTTTGAACCATAAAGCTTAAAGAGCGGGTTTCAGATTAGTGTTCAGAAAAAGATATTGGCAACAAATGCTTGCCTTCCGAATTAAAACTCAAACTTTGTCAGCTTTGCGTCACATCTGAAAATTAATTAAAAATTCTAAAAAAGACTTTTTTTATTTCCATAGGAATTCAATGGTGCATACATTTAAAATTTCGAAAATTCGATAAGTGCAAAACCCTGATTTTTGTTCGGTCGGTTCAGCTAAATGGTTCAGGGTCTTGAACTTCAAATGAGCAAATCATTTTATATTAACCCTGGTCGCTGAAATAAACTTCCAAAACAAAATTTTGTTACATTCTCATGATTTATGAAAGAGACAATATTATATTCATTCGAAACTTTACCCCTTAGTTATTTAGAATTTCCTAAATTTCTTCCGTTTCGTAAAAAAATACTTATATATAATTTTTATAGTTCTCAATTTTTAAAGATACAAATTTGAGGCTACAGAATTCGTTTACCGCTGGAAAATATTTTTCATTTATCAAGTAATTAGAAATAAACAAAAATTTTGAAGGTAATATCTGGCCTAAAATTCAAAAATTTGTAATAACGAGCGAAGTATAAAAACCTTGAATTTCAAAATACAAAATTAATGTATCTTTTTCATACTTTTAACATTTCTATAGTACTTTGAAATGAAGTTTTACCTATCATTCGCCTGAAAAAGATGTGTGCTACTTAATTAAGGTCAGTTTTGGTGCAATTCTGCGTTTCTATAAGTTGTACTAATCGATTTCACTAAATTTTTAATAGCAGAAAATAAGCCTTGATATAAAATAATAGGTGAAAATACATGTTAACATACTAAAGGAATCTTTAAACTGTAAAAAATCTGTACTGTTGGTATATTTAGTAATTCAAATTTTTTTTTGTTATCCGGTATAAATATTTCTAATTCATTCTTTGTTTCGAATGCTATCTAGATATTGTAGAAGGAATCATGTGCATATTAATACAATGAAATGCAATGAAAGAATTTTTGCAGCCCTAAATTTGTATATTTTTTAATTTAAAATGAACCAAATTGTTTTTTAGACCTAAAATGGCCTAGCAGAACCACTTGAAAATTTTTTAAAACAAATTTTACAATTTTTGAAATTGTTACTACTGCCAAAGTAACTCAACATTTTCTAATTTTATACCGAGTTGAATAATAAATATACCCTTAGAAACTAAACTCTTCAAAACCAAATAAACCCTTAGATTGGTACTCTCCTTTTTTTTATTTGACGGCAGATTAAGCAAGAAGTAAAAATATCTCAAACATTCTGTCAGGAGTTTCAACCTTCTAAATTTTTGTTCAAAATATAAAGTTAAGTGATTTGATAAAAATTTGAGAAAATGGTATAGTCAACGAAAGGAATTGTAACTTTTTAAGAGGTAAAAAAAAATTTCCAAGTAAGCAGTCCCGGACCTAAAAATAATATTAAAAATGAACAAGTATTATCAGTTTTCTCAAAAAATATAATAACGTATGCCGAAAATTATGCCGAAACAAAAATAAATTACATTTTATTTGTTTTAAACAAAAATTTTTTAGAGGTGGGGCAAGCCCCATGACGTTGAACACGCATTTCCCATAAGGAAAAAATCAGTTTTTGTCAACGTGCACGATAAACGCGACTGCCGTGCCTGTAGAGCCGGCCGAAAGTGTGAAGAAGTGTCCCGCCCGCTAATACGGGCGAGAATACCATTACCAACCATTACCCGTTGCAAACTTCATTGTTCAAAAACCCCATAACAGATATTTGTACTCGCTCATCGTCTTGTTTATCGTGCACTAGGACAACAAATTTTGTGCGGGATTGGCCAACTTGTCGCCCTTGTCACACAATATACTATTTTGTACATTTCATTCAGAATCGTCAATATTAGCTAACTCCAGTTGAAACTCAACATTTCCCTTTACAATAGGCCACAGAATATGACTAAAATATTACTTCTTGAATATCACCCCCATAACTGTGTTTTATAAGGTCCCAAAAAACTCCATAGGTGAAAAAAATGGTTTTTGCGAGTTTATGGCGCTAATTATGACCTTTTTTGCAGTATTTCAAATGAAAATTGTTTCTAATACATAAAATGCTACCTTTTTCTGGTAACGAGACGTCGAGATAAATTGTTTAAACAATTTATTATTGTTTTTAAAAATTTTCTCTTAGAATAGAGTTAGAAAATCGCATTTTTTCAAAAAATTTTCACTTTTTCTCAAATTTTCAAACAGAGTGATGTAATACTGAATTAATTTCAACCAAAATATTTGTTTTAACAATTTATTATTATTGCTAATAATATGCTCTTAGAATAATGCTAGAAAATTAAATTTTTTTGTTAACAATTTTCCGTTTTTTGTCCAATTTTCAATCAGAGTAAGGTAAATAATTAATTAAAGTTAACAAAATTCATCTTTTCAACAACCTATTATTATTGTTAATAATATTCAATTTGAATAATGCCACAAAGTTGCGGTTTTTCTCAAATATTCAAGTATTTGCCTACTTTTCACTTGGAGGGAGTTAATAATTAATTCAATTTAACAAAAATAATTATTCAAACAAATAATTATTGTTTATAGATATCTTTTTCTTCATTAATGTTAGATAGTTGCGGCTTCTTCTGAAATTTTTAACTTTTGATCCTCTTTTTACTTAATAAAGTAATTCATATTGCAAGTTAACAAACATAGTTGTTTGAACAATTCATTATTGTTTATAACTATTTTCTCTTAGACAAGTGCTAAAAGTCGCGGTTTTTTTTCGTGAATATAATTTTGAGAAATGATACAAATATTAGTAAAATTTGTATCTGACTTTCATTCGCTTCTTACAATCCAAAACGATCGATGCCGATAGAATTCAAGGTATATTTTTTATAATTCAAAGGAAGGAACAGGAATAAGGAATATTTTATTTTCCTGTATTTCATTTTATTGTAATTATTTGTTTTTCACATTTTTCAATATGGCTAGCTATCGTTTCACAATTATTTCAATATTTAATCGGACAAAAGTGTTTCTTTAACAAAAAAAAATGACATTGTTCTAACTCATTCAAATTACGTATAAAATTCAAAACTACGAAACAGAATTGTTCTGAAGTATTCGTATGTGGATTCAATTAAATGTAAGCAAAGTATGAGAAAAATATAGGTATCTTCTTCTAAATCGAAGTTAGTACATACTTTTTGTCCCCCTCCTTGAAAACAAGGATGCGAAGCACATAGAGGATGTTTGGTGTACTTGACAAATTTAGATTATAGGTCAAAGGAAGAAATAGCGTACTTTGCGGAAGGGAGACTGTCGGGTCTAGCAGTACCATTTTGTCAAAGATAAAGATCAATTCCTCCATATTATCACTTGCGGGGTGCAGTATATGTGTAGCGAGCGTGAAGTTTTATGTAGCGTGCGTAAAGTTTCATGTCCCTTCGAGTATTATTTTATGTTGCGAATCCCGAATATTTCTGGATTTTCCATAATTAACTTCCTTACGTCACTCTGTAAAGATATAGTGCTATCACGTAGATGATGTCGAAAGGTACTCGTCACCAGATCTTTTTCTTCTGGAGTCCACCTTGGCCGCTTCACTTGTCCATGATCAGAGGCTGTAAACATAATATGTGATTGAATAAATTGCTGATATAAATTGAATAAAAATCATGGCAAGTTTAACTGAGTAAAATAAAAATTAGGACAAAAAGTAATTCGGTGACTATGAAAATTACTATAAATCTTTTATCAGCAGAATAAAAAGTAGTGGAAATGGTAATTCATAAAAATAAAAATAATGAAATTTGACAATTCGGGTGAATAAAAATTACAGCAAACTGTTTTTCGAATAGTATGAATTTTGGTGAATTAAACAGTGTGGAAAATAAAATTAGGGCAGTATTCATGCGCCTGATTCATTTTAGGTGACAAAATTTACTCACTTGAGGGACTTTGTTTTCTCGCACCGGGTGGCACGTACTCATCGTCCCCGCAAACATTGCTGGAACTTTATGGCGTTTCACAAACTAAGTATAAAAAATAGAAATATGAAATATAAGTGTGAAAAAATAAAAGAAATATGATCATATTTACTCACCCTTTCGTTTTCTGGTTTCGGTCTCCGTATCATTATGGGGGATGCCTTCCTCCACATTTTCGTTGTTAATAATCCCATTATATAAAGAAGAAGCCTTCAGTTGTAGTCCATTGGTGTTGCTTCGAGCGTATTTCAAAAATTGAGAAATCCAAATCTTTATGGGTCATCGGCACCTGGTAATGTTGCCTGTGGATCGGGTCTTCGTGATCCATGAATTTGGCCAAATCGACGATTTCGCTGTCGGTCAAACCCAATTGAGAGCGTAGCCTCGCGAAATGCTTCCTCAAATGCGTGGCTCGGAGATCCTTGGGTGCTTCTGCTCCACATTCTACGGCGCATTTCCGCATTACAATGCAGACTCTTGGGTACCTGTGCTCATCTTCTAATCTGTTTGGCAACCCAAAAAGGTATGGGTTGTCTGAACTTACATTTACATTTGCCCTATATTCTATGATGAGATCGATACACCTCATCATGTTCACAGTGATAAGAGCAGGCACATTTCTTCATTTTTTCCCCGTTATTTGGAATCTGGCATATTTGACTGCTGCAGACTTATCGTCACTGTTTAGGAGTTGCAGTGAATCAGAATCTGTGATTGTTTTTTTTATTCTCATAATTCTTCAGGTATTCGGCAATTGGAGACCTGAACGCTGAGGAGGGTATATTCGACAAGCTTCTGCCGGATTTTCCTCGTGAACGCTACTAGAAGGGAGTCAGAGGCTTCTTGCATTTTTAGCGTTAAATAATTATCCAAGGTTTTAACATCCTCGGTTGTTGGCACAGGCTCAGTCAGAGTCAGAGCTTGCCAACTTTATTAAAGAGTGTTCCCAAGGATAATGCAATCGATGGTACTCTTTAAAGTTTCCTCTCATTGTCCAAGCCAGCATTACTGTTAACCGCGTCAATGCAGTTATTGTGATGCTTTGGCTGGTATATATCCGTGAATTCCTTGATTGTTGCACCCTCAGGCCTAACTGCGTCCAAGACTTTGATCTGAATATACACGCGACCCAATTGTCTAATTTCTTGTCGAATCTCATCATCGCGATGATGAGATTGCTTATATTTTTGACACAATCTGTTTCTATATAAAATAATCAAATAGTCGTACCGAATACTGCGCTTTATTATGTCTTCCCTCATACGGGGAATAATGCGGGATCGTAAAGCCTCAGATGCAAGTTCACTAACTCGTCTAATGATTTGTCTTCCGATTATCATCACAATTTTCTGTCCTGTATTTTTTTGCTTGGAACATTTTCCATAGTGCCTGCTTATGTATGACTTGGCATATAAACTCTTGCACATACTACATGTAATGTAGTGTGTTGCTCCTTGGGACTTCTCTTTTGAGGGACAACGCACAACAATAAGTTTGCCATCATACACTTGGTTATTGACATTGAACTCGAAATCGCCGTTCTTTCGAACTGTGCCGATAACCTCTTTCCCTTCCTTGCTGTGTAGAGGAAGATCCATCCATTTTCCCACATCCTCCGAATATGCATGCTTCTTCATCAAGCGGCGACGCATGTCAACTCTCATGACAAAACAGTATTGATAAAAGTGCATCCTTTTCTTAGTTCCGGGTTTAGCGTTGCTGGAACTACAAACATTTCTGCATCGTCACGAGGACTTCTTCCTTCTACATTGGCATACATTGAGACCTCAAAACCCGCAGTTCCATTGAGACTTCCCGACGATCTGTTAGAATTGGAAAGATCTTCCTCTATTTTTTCTTCTTCGTCTACATCATTCTTGCCATTTGTGTCATTCTCGTACGTTAGATCTTGGTCCTCTGCGGAATTCTCAGGAAAATCCACGTATAATTCGTATGTCAATTCCAACGTAGTTGCTACGCTCAGCGCACCATCGTCTACTTGTAATTAATTTTCATCAACTACAAAATACAAAAAAGTTATTTGGTAAGTAAAATTTGATTGCTTTAATCAAGGATAAGTAATTTGGTAGATTCAACAAAATGCATAAGTCAACAAAATATTTGATGTAAGGACATGAAAGTATAATGAACCTTAGTTACGTAACATAAGCTCGCATTTGATTGTTTAATATAGTTTAAAATTCCTGTCTACAAAATTGCAGTTACTTTCGTTGACGATATGGATAAAAAAATTACCTATTTATTATTTACGAGACTCCCAAAAAAAAATTAAAAATATTTTTCACCGAAGTTTGAGCAATATTTACCTGGATATTTTCACCATTTACTAAATTTCGGGCTTTCAAATTCAAGAGGAGGATCGGGACGGTTGCGCTTATGTATAACAGGTGACGATATGGTGGCCGGGCTGAATTTAAACTTTTTTGAATTTAAAATTTTTCTCTCATCCTCCTATAAAATTTATATTCACCCTTATGCCCTCCCGTCGTAGATTTGTGGCATTCACGTCTTTGGGAATGGGGATGCTTAAGGAGAGGACAGAGCGGATTTTGGGTTTCGGGGTGGGAGGTTCTAGCTAGGGAGTGGAAGTAATAGGGGGAGGTTTGGTGGTGGAGGCAAGGGGAACTGGCTCGGGGGTTGTAGGAGGAGAAGAGGTTTGGGTGGCCACCGTTTCGGAGGTGGGGAGGGAAGGGTTTGGGTCGCAACGTTCCTAAACTTTTTGGCGAGGGTTTGGGTTTCCCTATCGGAGGTTCTCGTCTTCCGCTCCTTAAAGCAAGTTTGTGTCTGCTGGGTTTGGGTGTTCAGGGGGCTCCTGCGAACGAGGTCAAACTTGTCGATGGTTTCTTGCAAAAGTTCTTCATCTATCGGCCAATCTATTGTAATGGCCTTTGAGGGGACCTCGTTGGCCTGTTACAAAGCCCGCTGCGATTCGTCCAGGGCCGGAAAGAAGTCGGGCCACTTATCATTAATCGACGCGAAGAGGCTCTCATATTCATGGAGGTGACGGAGGGGGTCTTCCTGGTTCTCCGTTGGGTTGCGATCTAGGGACAGGATACCGAATGATTGCGAAGGGGGGGGGGGAATCGTTTCAGATCTTCTTTGTGCGATTTGCCTGTGAACTTATCGGTGAAGTCTGAAAGCTCATAGGTGGTGGGCGATAACACTTTCGAGACTGAATATGAACCAATGTATCTGGGGCATAGTTTCGCGGAAATATTTTTGATTTTAGAGGAAAGAACTCGAGATCCGGATAGAACTAAATCTCCTTTATGGAATCTTAGTTGCCTTCGCCGGAGGTTATAGTACTCAGATTGCTTTTCAAATGCATGGTCTAAGTTCCTAATCACCCAATCGCGCATGGATTAGATTTTAGTCATTCTGTTTTTCCAAGATTCAGGGTCTGGAGTTTGTATTTCAGGTTCGGCATTGGATCGGGATTTGTGAGAATTTATGAGTTGCGGGTTTCTATCGAAATTTAAGAAGACAGAGGAGGACTTGAGTGAGGTATGGTGGGCCGTATTGTACGCGAATTCGAACTCGGAAAGTTGTTGGTCCATTGTACCATGGTTCTTATCTATATATAAGACTATCGTGGTATTCAGGATGTCTACCCTATGACATACCTCAGGATTCAATTTTCCGAACACATAGGGCATTCGGATTTAAAAGTATCGTTTCTACTGCAACCAAAACAAAATATTTTTCTAGGTTGTTTACATTCTGTAAACCTATCGCCTCTTTCCTACGATTTCAACATTTAAGGGGGGTGTCATTTCTATAGCGGGGGGGGGGGTATATATATATAGGGTTGTGGAAGTTTCAGGGGTATCGGGTCTCAAAGGGGTTCGTTTTGGATCGGACTGGGATGCGGTGGGGAGCGTTCTAGAGGGGTGGGGTTGATTTTTCTAATCTGTCCTCTACTACTATTTTCTGTCGACAGATACGCGAGATCAACCGGTTCCTCTTGAGGAAACGTTTCGGGGGTTTCCTCGTCTAAAAACGCAATTCTCTCGTATCACTTATCTACTCTATCTCTCTCGAATCGCCTATCGGATTGTCGGTCTGTTCTCTTGTCCTTTGGGTCTCTATAAGCCAAATCAGGCAGCAGGGACCGCTCCGGGGAAGGGGGTGGTTTATAGTTTTTTCTATACGATAACTCTTTTCCGCAACATTTGCAAGGTCTTTCAAGTGTGCAAAGTCTCTTATCTAGTTCCTGCGTATAGTCAAATGTAATCTGAAAGGAGGTTCCTATGCGCATAACTAATTTCTTCCGATTCTGGCATTTCGGGGATCAATCTATCGAACATGGTGCGCATGCAGGTCAGGTAATCGGAGCCATACTCCTTTTCCCCCTGCGTCATTTGGTGAATTTCTTGTATTAACTCAAACTGAAAATCTGAGTCTCCGAACCTAATTCTGAAAGCTCTAGCGAATTCGTTGGAGGTCTGCCATAGCCGGCGTAATCGCCGAAACCAGTTGAGAGCGATTCCTGATAAGAAAAAGGGAATCACCCTCATGAGGTCAGCATCGCAAATAGGTTCTAACTTAACAGTCGAGAGATATAAATAAAGGGTTCCCAGTCGGGGGTTACAAGATACGCATAATTTAATAAAACATCATAAAACATATATATAAATGCATTGAAATAGTACAACGTATAAAACATTATAAATCGGTACATAATAAAGAAACGGGATAGAGGGTTCTTATTTAATAAAACAATTAAAGGGGTTCTTCTTCGGGCAGAGAGGTACAGGGGTTCGAAAAAATAAATATTGACAGTTCTCAAAAATATGAAGAGGGGGTGCTCATAAATAAATGCCAAAGGGGTCTCAAAAAAATAACGCAAAAGGGGTTCTCAAAATGGGTACTAAAGGGGGGTTCAAAGGTGAATATAACGGGGTTCTTGATAATAGACATATGAGGGGTAATTTGCCCTCACAGCAAAGCGTTCTATAGTTATATTTTCCTTTTTCAGAAAGGTGAGTAATAACGATTCAAGGGACGCTAACTAATCCTGTTATAAGGTCACATCGATGAAAAGAGAATGAACTAACCATTTCCCTAGCTGCGCGTGAAAACAACAATGACACAGCCGGACCTAGTTGCGGATGTGTCTTAAAGCGACCAAACGTGCAGAGCACCCGATAATGGGTCGGCAAACAGTGCAGATCACCATGAAGTTGCGGGTGCTGGAAGTGATTTGGATGGTAGCACGACGACGGACAGGCGAAATACTTAAATTCAGTGGACGAATCTAGTTAAGGATGACTTGCTGGTGCACAAGTTTTGGTGTCATAAACATACAGAACTTCAGCGTGTTTCACAACAGTCTTTGCGAAATCAGCCTGCCTACCTGTCGAAATAAGGATATGAGCGCCTAGCGCTTTCCCAATCGCGGCATGAATAAGCAGGAAGCAGGCACACCCTGAGGAATGATAGCGATTTCAGGACAAGAAGGAATATTAACATTCAAGTTTCTCCTAAGCCTCAAGCTCTGGCTAAAATTTTTCCTTGCTTCTTGAGAATATCTTGAATGAGTTCATCCTCTGGACCATCAGTTGTTTAGTTTAGTGTGCGGCGAGAGCTTAGGCTGATTTAAATTGAAGACTAAGGGCCGATTCCACCAACCATGATCAAATTTTAATCCTTTATTAACTTTATTTAATCAGTACATTGCGTTCCACCATTTTTTAAACCATGATTAAAGTAGTCTAATCGCTGTTTAACAGGCTAGAAATTTGATAGTTATGCTGAGCCAGAATAAGATTCGACTTGATGGTATAATCGGAAAATAATTGGAGTTAATGTTACGCTTATGCCTTCCTCGCAGGTCTTTGAAAGCTATGTTGGGAATACGATTATTACTGACAGGGTTTCCAATGCCAGGCAGGCAGGGAAGAAAGAGAAACGAGACTAAGAGGAGCAAAAAGGTCGGTACGCAAAAATTGAGGTTCAATTAAATACTTTGAATACGCTTCTCCCAACCAGAAACTGCAGCACTTAATCAGATTATAATTATGGATCGCAAAACTACAGAACGAGCCCGGGGACGCAGCATGTGGGGGGTGTCCACTAAACACTCATTTAATAACAAAATTTATTTGTCACCGCTAAAGGGTCCCCGATTTTTAACTAGCCCTAGGGACCCCGCAACCCTAAACCGACCCTGCTAAGGGCATATCATAACATATCATAATTATTTAGCATACGATAGTTAAGGAACGCATAATTACTGCCCTCACTATAAAACTCAGACCGGTTCTAAAGAGTTCTCTCCATTCGGTCAACAATATCAGGGATGTCCACACCTTTTCTGTATCTGCTTTAACGTAACACCTGCATCTGAATAAACAAGCATTAAATGCACCGCAATAACTCTGCCATAGTAAGAAAAATCCTGCCACAGAATATAGCAGGTAGAAGTGTTGTAGATGTTAAACGAATATGTAAATTACAACTTCTTCAGTTGCGGGACTATCTTAACATGAAAGTGGTGACTGCGCTTTCCAAAATCATCGGTGAAGCTGATCTCAATCACACGGAAAAAATTAGTTGTTGAAATTTTAAATGATTGAGTTAACCACTCTAGGATAGGGCCAAACTTGTGTCATACTAGTCAAGTAAAGTTTCGACAACTTATTTTTTCCGTGTACCTGCCCTGAACCTAGGACTCTCTAAATAATGGATGTTTCAGCTAGATATGTTCAATTGCCCGTTAAAAAAAATCCCAGACTACAAATTATATTAGGATGTAATTATCCAGACAAGTAACTACATCCGAGCCAATCAACCCTACATCTCAATACGCGAGAAAAAGGGGGAAGAGTCCATAACATTGATATGGCTTGTCCACTTAACTGTAACTTGCAGGAAACATATACATCCAAGATCCATAAGTATAGCAAGCTATGGCATGAAGTAAGGACAATATGTAGAAACGTAAACATGAGTCTATTTATTCTGCTGCAATTTTGGCTATAAGTTATGTATACGCAAAATAAATTGAATATCATGAATATTTAGTCTATGGTAGCGTACTGGCAGATGTTTGCTCTCAAAAAGCATTCAGAAGTAACTAGTGTCACCTCCAATTCTCTCGGACGCTGCTTAAGAGCTACAGTGGTAAATTACAAACTTTGTACTACAATATAAACCTAATTTTTTACCAACTATAACATCATCTCAATCTCTTTGACTCATTGGACACTTGACTTAGAATGTGGCTGAAGATAAAAAACCCGGATCAAACACCCGAGAAAAGTTTTAAAACAAAACATAATAATAAAGATAATAATAGTAACACGTAGCTTTTAATATGGGAAAGGAGAGGTGAAAATCATCACTTTTGCGGGATACAGGGTTTTTCGTTTTTATTTTGCATTTTCGCACATCATATATTTTAGTATATGATCTACCACTTTGTAGTTAAATGTTTCTTAAATCGGTAGTTACGAGCTGGCTCTCGCTGATCTAAAGGTGTATACCGCAACTCATTGGATGAAACGCATGATGCAACATGTTCGTTATTATGGATCACTAGATCGCCAGTCTTCGGTGTAACCAAGTCAAATATTCCTAGGATTTTTACTGAAATAGTGAAAATTTTTATTGAATTAGTAAATGAGTGATGAATTGATAAAATCATCATCTTTAAGCATTTTACAGGGGGAATATCAAGAAAATTAAAATTATATATTGTGAAAGTCAATTAGTGAAAACACTGACCAATTATATAGTAATTTCGAAAACTAATAGATTAACAGATACTGCCCTGAAAAAACTGTAATTCATTCGAGGCTGTATGTCGTAATTCATTAGTAGTTTCATTATTATATATTTTCAAATAGTAGTTTCCATAATAAGATGAGAATAGACGTTCCAGGAAAAATTTTCACTGATTTGTTTTCACTGTGATTAAGTTTTCCACTTACCAAACTTGTATTCTGCATTTACTCTATAAAAAGCAACTCCATTGTGTAGTGCGTAACAGGAAAAATGAGCTTCAAATGCAAGTTTACGTTCGAGAATGTCACCCTTCACTGCTGTGTAAATTGGTGGTGGGCGTGGACTATCTACAAATTTCCGTGATCATGCAAGAAAAATATATTTATTATATTGAAGATTACCAAATTCATTCTTTTTAAACGCACGAATTTAAATCTTTAATTTCATTTCTGAATCAAAATATTTCTTTTTTACTCATGAAAATTAGGTACACTAAAGATTTGGGCAATTGCGGATGATATTAACATGTGCTATCTATGCACTTTACTTCAAGTGAACACTGTTTTCTTAATCACCTCTGGATCTGCCTATGTGCACTTCATGAGTAAAAAAAAACTAGACCGCAACATTATCAAAAATTCATTTGAAATATGCACTCTCGAAAGCTGTAATGCTAGTCATTGCCCAGATAATATCGGGACAGAAGGTCCTAACACTTGAAAGAAAGTAGCAAAAATATCGGGAAGAAGTGGAAAAAATTCAAGTGAATTACTTGTCTATTTGTGAATGAAGCCCAACTTTGAAAATTAAAAAATATTGAAAATTTTGGTCACCATAATTGTCAATGCCAGAACAAATTATCTCCGGCCTTAATGCAAATATCGAGATGAATCGAGTTCTAAAAGAAAGAGCTCAGAACACTGATAAAGCTCGCACAAATGAAAAGTGAATAAAATTGTATATTTTACTGTAAATTGAGTTCGCATAGCTTTAACTTTAATGGACTATGCTGAAGTCTAGCAGCTTTTGAATTATATCATTATATTATACATGCGAAAATTTTATTCTACGTCTACAGTAATGATTAGCTTACAATTAAATTTTTGTAAATGGTGTTAAATGAGGCATAATTTTTTTCAATTATTTAAAAAGAGTCTTAAAGTAGAATAGAATCGAATTATTTCTTTGTGAGTTTCTACGACTCAACTCGTGAAAAATGCAATTGAAAGTAACTGTTTATAATAAATATTATTGAAAAATAACACTTATCAATGGTAATAAGTATAATTTGTTTAACAATAACTATACTTACACATCAATAATATGCGTGTTATAATATTTTCTAATTTGAAAAATGATATTGATTGATATATGCAAGTTAGAAGTAATCGCAAGATAATGTGAGTGATATTTTGTGTAAAAGGGGAACCGTACAGAAGCAGACCCTTTTTTTCAGTCTTCGCCGTTGAGCGCGACTTCGTAATGGACCCGCATCACTCTTTTTTTTTACTACTATTCCCTCACGAGACTTAAGCATAGCTTATTACGGTCCAAATTAACTAACTCAATTTGTAGGAAAATATACAATTTTATCTACTTTTTAATGGTCCGAGCTTTATCAGTGTACTGAGCTCTCTTTTTTAAACCTTGATTCGTTTCCATACCTCCATTCAAGCCGGAGATAATTTTGTCTTGCATTAACAATTCTGATGGCTACAATTTTCCACATTTTTTCATTTTCAAAGTTGGTCTCCATTAGCAAATAGACAAGCTATTCATTTGAATTTCTCCTTTTTTTCTGAACTTTTTTGAGACTTCAAGAACAGCTGAAAGTTGTCCTTCCAAATCTAGACCTTGCAAACAGCGACTTTCTACAAATTTGTGTTTATTATTTGCTTTAAATTGTACTTTAGTTTTATATTTACCTCCTTGGTTACCTCCAACGGCATGCTGATTATGTGGTACTACAACAAGAAACATAGGGATTTCTTGTTAACGAATTTTGTCAAAAAACTCTCGAGTTGATGTGAGAATAATATGATTGAAAATTCAATTTGAATATGCATTCGAAAAAAATTTAAAAAATGAAAGGAATTTGTTATGTTGTGGAATCACTCAATGGAAAAATCCAATTTATCATAATTCATTCAGAACATCACTATTTCATAAATCGCATCTGGAGCCGACCAAAAAACACTTAAGAAGAAGAAAGAAACTAAAAGTTGTTGGCAAAATGATATTATATTTGTTTTAGATTGTATATTAATTTTTGAATTACCTATAAAGTTACCTCCATCTCCGTGATGATAAGATGGTACTGTAAGAAGAAACAGGGATTTTTATCAACGAATTTTGTTAACGATTTCTTAAGGTAATGTCGAAATAATATAATTGAAAATTTAATTTAAATGTGTATTCTTGAAAACATCACAAAATTAAAAGTATTTTTCATACTATGTGATCATTCAAATGAAAAATGTAATCCATCATATTTAATTTGCAGCACCACGGTTTTACAAATCCCCTCTTGATCCGCTCACAAAGGACTCAATAAGTAAAAGGAAACTAGCCTTTCTCTGCAAACTGATCTATTATTTGTTTCTAAATGTATTTCAGTTTTTAAATTACCTATACTGCCACTTCCATGGCCTTCAGCATGAGGTGGTCCTGTAAGGAGAAACATAGGGATTTATTGCAAATGAATTTTTTCCACAAACTCTCAAGTGAATGTCGAAATATTATTATTATAAAGAAAAAAATGTAAATATGCATAAAACAATTCATAAGTAGAAAAAAACTAGACGTTTTGGCAGAGTGATCCAATATTTATTTTTGATTTAATTTTAGTTTTTAAATTACCTCTGTGGCTAGCTCTAAAAGGTCAAAATACTAATATTGGAAATTTAATTTAAATACGCATTCTTGAAAACATCACAAAACTAGAGGTATTTTTAATACTGTGTGATCATTTAAATGAAAAATGTAATTCATTATATTCAATTTGCAGCACCGGTATTTTAAGAATCACCTCTTGACGGGCCCAGGTAATAATCCATAAGTAAAAGAAAACTAAACGTTTTTGGCAAAATGATCTATCATTTATTTTAGATTGTATATAAGTTTTTGAATTACCCATATAGTTAGCTGTATTATAGCCTTCGGGATAAGATATTTCTGTAAAAAGAAACATAGGAATTTTTCATTAACGAATTCGCTCAACAAACTCTCGAATCAATGTCGAAATGCTGGAACTAAAAATCAAATTTGAATATGCACTGTCAAAAGCATTTGAAAATTGAAGGTATTTTTTATACTGTGTGATTTGTTAAATAAAAACTCAAATTTATCATATTCAATTTGCAACGGCACTATTTTATAAATTAATCCTTGATCGGCTCACGAAATAATCCATAAGTAAAAGGAAACTAGACGTTTTGACAAAGTGATCTATTATTTATCTTCTATTGTATTTCAGTTTTTAAATTACCTCTATAGTTACTTGTAGCGACGTGGGGATACTGTGTTCCTGAAAGACGAAACATAGGGATTTTTTGTTAATGAGTTTTCTTCAAATAAACTCTAGTTATTGTCAAAAAAACATTATCAAAAGATTTATTTGAACGTGCATTCTCAAAAACATTACAAAATTACAGTAATTTTTTTGTATTGTGTGATCATTCAAATAGAAAATAAAATTTATCATATTTAATTTGCAACACCTCTATTCTATAAATCAATTCTGTATCCGTGCATGGAATACTCCATAAGTAGGAAAAAACAAGACATTTTGACAAGGTGCTCTAATATTTATTTTATATTATATTTTAGTTTTTAAATTACCTCCATAGCTACCTCCATAGTTACTTCCAGCGACTTGGGGATAAGTTGACCCTGAAAGAAACATAGGGATTCTTTGTTAACTAATTTTCTTAATGTACTTTCTAGTTATGTTCAAAACAATATTACCAACAAATTAATTGAAATATGTATTCTCAAAACCATGACAAAATTAAAGTAATTTTCTATATTGTGTGCTCATTCAAATGAAAAATCTAATTTATCATATTTAGTTTGCAACACCTGCATTCTTTATATCACTTCTCTATCCGCGTATAAAACACTCCGTCAGTAGAAAAAAATTAGATGTTTTCATAAAGTGATCTAATATTTATTTTATAATGTATTTTAGTTTTCACATTACCTCCATGATTACCTCCGTAGGAGTCCTGAACTTGTGGTGCTGCAAGAAGAAGCATAGGGTTTTCTTGTTAACGAATTTTGTCAACAAAATCTTGAGTTAATGTCGAAATAGTATTATTGAAAATTTGATTCAAATATGCATTGGCAAAAGCATTATAAAATAAATTTCTCATATTATGTGATGATCCTTATTTTAATTTTATATTGTATTTTAGTTTTTAATTTACCTCCATAGCTACTTGCAGTGGCGTGGGGATAAGGTGGTACTGAAAGAGGAAACATAGGTATTTTTTCTTAATGAATTTTTTCAATTAACTTTCTAGTTATTTTCGAAACAATATTACCAAAAAATTGATTTCAATATGTATTCTCAAAAACATGGCAAGATTAAAGTAATTTTTCATCTTGTGTGATCATTCTAATGAAAAATGGAATTTAACCTATTTAGTTTGGAACACTAGAATTCTTCATATCACTCCTGTATCCGCGCATGGAATACTCTATCAGCAGGAAACAACTAAAAGTTTTCACGAAGTGATCTTATATTGATTTATATCGTATTTTAGTTTCTGAATTACCTCCATAGCTACTTGCAGTGGCGTGGGTATGATGTGGTCCTGAAAGACAAATCATAAGGATTTTTTGTTAATGAATTTTTTCAGTAATCTTTCTAATTATTCTCAAAACAATATTATCAAAAAATTTATTCGAATATGCATTCTCAAAAACATGACAAAATTAAAGTAATTTTTTATATGGTGTGCTCATTCAAATGAAAACTCGAATTTATCATATTTAGTTTGCAACACCTGCATTCTTTATATCACTTCTGTATCCGCGCATGAAATACTCTATAAGTATGAAACAACTGAACGTTTTCACAAAGTGATCTTATATTTATTTTATAGTGTATTTTAGTTTTTAAATTACCTCCATAGCTACTTGAAGTGGTGTGGCAATAGTGTGGTCCTGAAAGACAAAATATAGGGATTTTTGGTTAACGAATTTTTTTAATAAACCTTCTAGTTATTGTCGAAATAATATTATCGAAACATTAATTTAAATATGCATTCTCAAAAACGTGACAAAATTAAACTAATTTTTGATATTATGTAATCATTCAAATAGAAAATAAAATTTATCATATTTAATTTGCAACACCTCTATTCTATGAATCAATTCTGTATCCGTGCATGAAACACTCCATAAGTAGGAAAAAACTAGACATTTTGAAGAGGCGATCTAATATTTATTTTATATTATATTTTAGTTTTTAAATTACCTCCATAGCTACCTCCATATTCACTTTCAGCGACTTGAGGATAAGTTGTTCCTGAAAGAAGAGACATAGGGATTCTTTTTAAACGAATTTTTTCAATGGACTTTCTAGTTATTATCGACACAATTTACCAAAAAATTGATTGAAACATGCATTCTCTAAAACATGACAAAATTAAAGTAATTTTTTTATATTGTGTGATCATTTAAATAGAAAATAACACCTCTATTCTATATATCACTTTTATATCCGCGCATAAAACACTCCATCAGTAGAAGAAAATTAGACATTTTCACACAGTGATCTAATATTTATTTTAGTTTTTAAATTACCTCCATAGCTAGTTCCATAGTCACTTCCAGCGACTTGGTGATAACTTGATCCTGAAAGAAGAAACATAGGGAATCCTTGTTAACACATTTTTTCATTGAACTTTCTAGTTATCGTCAAAAGAATATTATCAAAAAATTGATTCAAATATGCATTCTCAGAAACATTACAAAATTAAAGTCATTTTTTTATATTGTGTGATCATTCCAATCAAAAGTCAAATTTATCATATTTAATTTTCAACACCTCTATTCTATATATCACTTCTGTATCCGCACATAAAACGTGCCATCAGGAGAAAAAAAATTAGAGGTTTTCACAAAGTGATCTAATATTTATTTTATATTGTATTTTAGTTTTTACGTTACCTCCAGGATTACCTCCGTAGGGGTCCTGAACTGGTAATGCTGCAAGAAGAAGCATATGGTTTTCTTGTTAACGAATATTCTCCACGAACTCTTGAGTTAATATCGAAATATTACTATTGAAAATTTGATTTAAATATTTATTGGCGAAAGCATTATAAAATGAAAGGAATTTCTCATATTGTGTCATGATTAAAATGAAAAATACAATCAAGCATATGTAATTCACAACATCACTATTTCATAAATCGCATTTGAAGCCGCCCATGAAACACTCCACAAGAAGAAAAAAAATAGTATTTCTTGGCAAAATTTTATAGCATTTCTTTGAATTGTATATTAATTTTTAAATTACCTCCATAGCTACCTCCATGTCCATGAGAATGAGATGATACTGTAAGAAGAAACAGGGACTTTTTGTCAGCGAATTTTCGAACGAACTCTTATGTTAATGTTGAAAGAATATTATCAAAAAATTAATTTGAATACGCATTCTTGAAAACATCACAAAATTAGAAGTATTTTTCATACTATGTGATCATTCAAATGAAAAATCAAGTTGATCATATTCAATTTGCAACACCACTATCTTATAAATCAATCCTTGATCCGCTCACGAAATACTCCATAAGTAACAGAAAATTAGAAGTTTTTACAAAGTGATCTAATATTAATTTTATAATTTATTTTAGTTTTTTTGAATTACCTCCATGATGACCTCCGTAGGAGTCCTGAACTTGTGGTGCTGCAAGAAGAAGCATAGGGTTTTCTTGTTAACAAATTTTCTCAACAAACTCTTAAGTTAATGTCGAAACAGTATCATTGAAAATTTGATTGAAACATGCATGTGCAGAAGCATTATAAAATGAAAGGAATTTCTTAAATTGTGTGATCAATCAAATGAAAAATCCAATTTATTATACTTATTCTGCAACACCTGCATTTTATATATCACTTCTGTATCCGCGCATGAATCTCTCTGTAAGTAGGAAAAAGCTAAAAGTTTTCACAAAGCGATCTAATATTTATGTGATAATGTATTTTAGTTTTCAAATTACCTCCATAATGACTTCCGTAGGATTCCTGAACTTGTGGTGCTGCAAGAAGAAGCATAGGGTTTTCTTGTTAATGAATTTTTTCAACGATCTCTTGAGTTAATGTCAAAACAGTATTATTGAAAATTTAATTAAAATATGCATGGGCAAAATCATTATAAAATGAAAGGAATTTTTTATATTGTGTGAGCATTCAAAGGAAAAATACAATTTAGCATATTTAATTCACAACATCACTATTTCGTAAATCGCATTTGGAGCCGCCCATGAAACACTCCATAAGAATAGAGTTCTTAAATTCTCGAGAATTTAAGTTCGGCTTATATAACAGAGAATATGACAGAATTTAAAATAATATAAGAGAATTTAAGAATTTATGATTTTCAACAATATTATTATTGTTTACGTTATTTACATAGTGACATATGAGTTATTTACTTATATAAATATATTTATAAATTAAGAAAAATACATGGAAGAAGTTTGACTTAAAATATGTAAATTTTGAGTTGCAAACTATCTCAATTTGAATTTACCGCCAATTTATCAACAATTGAGTTGAAATTTGAGGTTATGTTGCCTTTGGATCGTTGTCATAAATTCTATCTTAGCATACATATATAATTGACTGGGTGCTTCGTTTATACTCAAAATATGTTTTTAATCATTTTAACATTAAAAAATCCTTCTAGGTTAACGAATAAATTTAATTTTAATATAATAAATTCTTAAATTCTCGTAAATTCTCAGAGAATTCATTTCTCGGTTATATTCTTGGTAATATTATCGTTCTCGTTACCGTTCTCGAAGTAATATAACCGACTGAGAACTCTACATAAGAAGAAAAAAAAACTAGAATTTCTTGGCAAAATGTTGTAACATTTTTTTTAGATTATATATTATTTTTTAAATTACCTCCATAGCTACCTCCATGTCCATGTGAATAAGATGTTGCTGTAAGGAGAAAGAGGGAATTTTTGTAAACGAATTTTTCAACGAACTCTTAAGTTTATGTTGCAATGATATTATTAAAAATTTATTATAAATATGCATTCATAAATTTAATATTGATAGTACTGCTATACAAAGCAAGAAGACTGGTAACGCTTTTTTTTAAATAAAAAATAGTTTTATATTTATTATTTCACAACTCCATCCTTTGTACGTTAAATGATTTATAATAAAATAATGGCTATTGCGGTTTTAATAAACAATTTTGAACTGCATATCGTTACGAAATTTTCTGTGGGTTCCCCTTTATCGAATGGTTTGGGGCTAAATTAATTAAAGTCAAAGGCAGAAATATTCTTCAACATTATACTTGTAAAACGATTTGAGTTTGATTTTCTTCAAAAATTTTTGGTCTTGGTGGGACCTTCACCGCCCTTGATTGGCAACACAAGAAGCATCAAAGGAATATTTCCATTAAATCATTTGCCTGATGTTTACCTTATATTTTTTGTTGCATCCGAACTTTTATTTTAAAAAACTTGATTTATCAATAAGCTTTTAAACTAATTCCAGAAAACGCTAGTCTTAATAGAGTCATGTCTTTGAATTTGAGCTTACAATTCCGAAAATATATCATTTATAAATAACATGTGAAACTCATTACAGAAAAATGCTTGGCAGTGCAGTGTTTAAGTTGAAACTACAGAAAATTCGTTTTTGCGAGAAAAAAAACGCATTCAAAGTTGTCGATTGTCATAAGCGCACGTGTTATCAATTTCCAGAACCTCCAGAATTACCCTCAGCATTTTCATAACTCAAATATTTTTCATACATTTTGAGAGACTTCAGTCCTTTTGATTTATCAAGAAATTTAATCGAAATGTGGGAAATCGGTCGGTACTTAAAAAGAACCATTTTCGAGATTTTTGTTGAACGACATGCCTTACCTTGGGGATCAAAGGGCTGTTGGTAATAGCTCAACTCTGGATTATTTAGCTGACGACTGTGTGCAGAACGACCTTAAAAAATAAATAAATATTCAAAAATTGGGTAAGTGATAAAAATAATACAAAAGTTGGCGCGCGCGTATAAGTGTCAAGTGGCCAAATAAATTTCGAACCCTCTTGGAAGAGAAACAATTCGCCAGGGCAATGTTTAAGTTGAAACTATAGAAAATTCGTTTTCGGGAAAAACGCATTTAAAGTTGTCGATTGCCATAAGCGCACGTGTTATTAATTTCCAGAACCTCCAAAGTTACCTTCTTCATTTTCAGAGATTTAATAATTGTTATACATTTTGATATTCTTCCCCCTTTTGACTCGTCGGAAAACTTATGTCCGAAAAGTGGGAATTCAGTTGGTATTAAAAAATACGCATTTTCGAGATCCTTCTTGAACGAGATGGCTTACCCTCGAGACTCATAGCATTCAGGCTATTGCTGATTTCTGGATCAAATTGTTGATCACTATCTGCGCGATTGGCTAAACGAGAGAAAGCGCTGCGTCTACTTGTGGCGAGCGCAGCTAATGTATTTGCGTCGTCTCTATTGTTTGTTTTTACCATGCGGATATTTGGTATCATGCCTGATGATTTTCCTGTTAAGAGACGAAGAAGAGAGGTTTATAAATTTGGAATGTCAAAAAGAAATTCAAAAATAGTAAAAGCCCAATAAATAAAATAACTTAAGTGAATCATTGGTATTCTGTCATTTATAGGAATTCTCGTAAAATAAATTTTACATACAATATCAAAACACTATAAGCTGGCACGTAAAAACTATTATTCCTTTAAAAATAACTGCAGATACATTCAGATACATCGCATTTCATATACATGTATAATAATCATTTATACAGTCCGTTTTTATTCTCAAATTTTCATGTATTTTGCCTCGAAAATTTTTCGAATCCACAAAAAATGCGTTTTTTCAAATGATATTTAGACAGTCGCTACCCTTATAAAGTTTAAGACGTATTTCTTATAAGAAAAAAATACGTTTTTGTAAATTTAATTTAGTCCTCTCATTAGATAAATGAAGTTGAAATTCGCAACATTTCTGTTTACAATCAGCCATAGAATACGAATAGAAAATTACTTTTTGAATATCTTCCTTAGAAGTTAGATTGAGACAATAGTCTATTAAATTTAGCAATAATTATTGTTTGCACAATTTATCATTATCAATCATATAATTCTTTCAGTTAGGAACACATGATAAATATTATTAGAAATTTAAACAAAAAGGCTCTCAGTGAACTGCATGAAGGAATATCTACATTATACATGATCCGTTTCGTAAGTTTTAAGAATATATTAAATATCTGTTTTATTTCAGTGAAATATATTCACAAGAAGAAAAAGATTGTTTAAAAAGTGATTGTCTTTATTGTTTCTTCATTATTTGTATATAACTAAAAAGCCAAAAAGTGCCTCAAAAAACGTTCGCCCCACATAGAAAAACTAACAAAAAGAACCAAATTTCGTGGATGCGCTCCAGTGAGGCTAACTTTGCAGGACAATGATGTCGTTTCATTCTTGCCACTCTGGACATTGCTATTTCGAGTCACTCACCTTCTCGTTTTTTTCATCTGTTTATTTGATTTTAAAAAATTGTAAGGAATATATATATATATATATATATATATATAATATGATCATTCCGATATCATGACAGACCCATATTTGAGACATCGTAATAACAAAAGTAACAATAATTTTGAACTTACGCCTAGTCAAATCCCTTCATTTATCGTTCAATTACAGATTCTAATAGTTCGTTTGCCGAAAAAAAATTTTTTCCTGCCAAAAAAGAGGTGACGCCCCTATTCTGCAATTGCACCAAAATTGTGATTATCATATACAGAGTGTCCCAGGCTCAAGTGTCCGGACTTATATAGCTGTATAAAAATAAAAAATAAAATAAATTGCATCAAATGTTGTCACAATTAATTGTGATGTTAACACTTTTTTATACTCAAACCCTTTAAAAATTCAATTATTTCAAGTAAATTTACATCCTTTAAAAATTAAAAAATTTAAATTGAATATTATACTTTTAAAAATTCAACCGATTCAATTTTAATTGCATAATTAATACGTATGAAAGGGAAAAATTGAACATTTTGCTTTTAACATGAACATTCTGAACTCTGAAATTGTAACCATTTAAGGTATATAGGGCGATTAAACCAATTATAATACAAATTAATTTCTTTCGTAGTCGATGTTAGATTAATCCTATTAGGTATGCAAAATACAAATTGTCGAATTTCAACAAACTTTTTTATCAGTTCGAGAACTTTTTTTTCTCAAGGTATGATTTTGATCCAAATTTGGACCCAGGTTTCAAATGTGGATCAGTCTGAGCCCTGCTAAAAATTCCTGTACTGTAACCTCGGAGGATCCTGCACATATATGTTCCTGTACGGCGTACTCGAACCTGCACATGAACCTGTACAGGTAATCTGGACGGTTCATATGCAGGAATTTGGCGAAGGAACTGTTCATGATCCTTTAAAGGAACTTGCACCGGCAAAGGAACCTTTAAAAGGGCCCTGTACAGGTTCTTTTGGGGAGTAAATTGAGGCGTGTGTTCCTGTACAGAAACGCGTATATGGTCCTTTACAGAAAGTCATCACGAAAACTCTTACAGCTATAAAGAGGCCTTTCTTTTATACCCTTGAATACCCAATTCACTATCGAGAAATCAAAGCCACTAGCGAACCCTTGCGGATTAGTTCCTATACAGGTTCATGTACAGGATCCTAAACAAGTTCCTGTGCATGAAACCGCGCCTCAATTCTCTGTGTAAAGGAACATGCACCTGATTATTCAAAGCTTAGCTTGCATACAGGTTCCTTTGCAGGATCATGTACAGTGCCCCTCGCCCAATTCCTGGAGTTTCGTATACAGGAACTTGTGCAGGATCCTCCGAGGTTCCTTTACAGAAATTTTCAGATGTGAGAAAAGGAAAAAAACTTAGCGTATCTTAAAAAAGAGGATGTTCGAAAATATGTTTGAGTATTACTTAGATAGTTTGTAATGTGGGCGGGGGAGCCCGTGATTTCCCCCTGATGTTCAAGCTGTAAAGCCTTATTGTACCACACCTGTGTTTATTCTCAAGGCAGTACACCGAATAGGGCCCCCTTCACCGATTTTTGTTATCTCTGTGCGTTTCGCTGTTTCCAACGTTCTGGAAATATATCTCTCAGGTGCCAGGCTTACCCCATCGCACGGTGAATGACGTGGACCTCTTTGCACAGCAAGGTGAACCTCACCCACTGTGCCATCCAACAGCCTCCCTAGCCAGGCCGCCGTGAAGAAGCGAAAGCCAGGTTAAGCAGTCTCTCTGAGGTCATCAGTTAGATGCACAGATCCAGCGAATTTTCTTGGTGTGTTATGTAGATGCATATGTGTGTGTTCATTACTCGAAATCGAACAGCGACCACCGAGCGATAGTCCCCTCGACGTGGAGCTGTAGTAAAACAAATTTAAATTTATTATAACTTAAAATAATATATATTTGTATACTTGTGTAAAAAAATAAAAGGAAATATGATTCTAAAAACAATATAAATATTGTACGAGGTTTGAGGTTAGTACGAAAAACGCTATTTTTCACAACTTCTCCATTTTGCAACTAACGTGAGTTCATAAAAACCTTATTAATTTACTGAAACTTCATACTTTTTTGTACATTTTGTATAAGTCACTGAAATATTAAAGGATTTGTCACTCACCGTGATAACACCTAACTTGGCCATGATGAGAAAGGTCAGAGTTGACAAACTTTATAAAAATAATTTTTACATTCTCATCATAATGAGAATATATTGATGTAATGTGATAAATGATTTTCGTGGATTCCATCAAATGTCGACGTTTTGAGGCCCCCTAAGTTAGAAAAAATATTTTTTACGTCGGTGTCTGTCTGTCGTCGTTGTCGTCTTCGTCTGTATACTTTTTGAAACCCTACAAGATTATCAAAACAATGTTTTGAATTGTCTTGAAAAATCGAAGATTGCAATTTTGATCGTACAAAAAATAATAAAAAATTCCATTTTGCGGTCAAACTATGCAAGCTACGAAAAAAATGCTTTAACAAAGATTGTTAACCCAAAAAGGAGCTAAAAATGTATTATTAATCATTTTTTGATAGGATGCGTAGTTTCTGTTTCATTCGTAAAAACAACATTAAAAATTGAAAAATTTATTTTGTGGACAACCGACACATGCTATGAAAAAATATGAATAGACAAAAGTTGCTTTTCCGAAAAAGATTGAAAACTCATTCGAATTTGTCATCAATAATATTTTGATATGACGTGTAGTTTTAGTTATAATCGTAAAAGATAACATTCATAGTAAAAAAATTAAATTTTGGGAAAAACGACACAAGAGACGAAAAAAAGAAGAAAAAAAGTTGTTCTACCAAAAAATATCTTCAAATATATTGTAAACTCTTGTTATAAAAATATATTAAAAATAAAAAAAATTAGCTTTTTGGAAAAAAGGACACAAGCTACAATAACATTTAATTTAACAAAAATTTTCGCCTAAATTATACCTACAAATTTGCTTAGAACCACCTTATACTATGATGCGTATTTTTAGTTTAAATCGTGAAAAATAACATTAAAAATAAGTTAAATTTATGGAAAAACGACACAAGTTGCAATAAAATGTTTAATAACAATTTTTTTTAAATATGATACACTTTTTTCAAATCATAAGAATAAGACAATGAAAATACGTATGTTTTAATGCCAATGCATATTCTGAATTTTAATAATATAAATTTATTGAAATGATACATTTTTCAGGGTAGCTGAGAATAAAATTTAATGCAAAATAAGGAACAGATATTAAAGTAATCATGATAAATAAAATTTTTACTTCATTTTGCAATATCTGAATAAGAAATCCCAGGCCTAGGTATAGAAATTAATTTAATGTATATTTGATATAATACTCTTGAACATAATGTAAAAAAGTTCGCATTTTGCACAAAATCGAGTACGAAGCATGAGATGGGTGAGGAGAATGTTTTTGTTAAGGCCGAAGGAGCTTTCACAAAAGAGAATTCATAATCAACAAATTACAGTCAATTTTTAACGGTCTGTGCGCAATTGTGGGGGAAATAGAAAGACCGAGCGCGTAGCACGAGGTAAATACATTAACGAGCGCAAAGCGCGAGATAAATATATAATAGAGCGCGAAGAACGAGAACCGAAGTCAAAATCCTTTTCAAAATCGACGTCAAAAATTTTTTTAAACATACTTGCAAAGAAAGATTTAATAAACATCATTCGTTTATTGTACCTTCTCTTTATTACTGATAATTTCCTTAGCATTTAATTTAAATACAATTGTGTGCTGAAATTTAAACATTTTTTGTACCAAAAATGAAATGTTATCATGTATTCCAACAAATATTGATCTTGCCATTGCATAATTATTACTGTTAGTCCATATAAATTTGGCATAACAATGTCATGAATCTGAAGTATTTTTGCGACTTTAGTGTGGGAGAAACAGTTTCATGAAATAATACAAATAGGGTCGTACATGAATTACGTAACACATCTTGTTCCAATTTTTTTACCCCTCTCCTCTCCCCTGTAAAAATGCATAACAAAATGTTTTGGAACCTCACCCTCCCTGCTTATGTTATGTCATTTTTTCAAATATTTCCAGCTACGTCTAAATTAATACAATTTAGTTCCTTATTACCAGAGACATCAGAATTACCAGTCCTTTTTACATTCTCATTCATCAGAGTGCAATTTAATCGTACAAATTTTCTATCTCCAGTTTTTAACGGATTTTTACGTTTCGACACTCACTCATGCCATTTCTAATTTTGATAAAAATTTCAGTTATATGCTTTTCAACATTTTGAAAATTATCAAAAATTAAAAAAAAAAATATTTTTTGTTGATAGATTGAGAAATATCAATGCAAATTTCTACAAGATATAAAATATATTTTGAAACTAATTCCATGAAACTTTTCAATTAGATAAAAATTCAAAAAGTTAGATAATTTTCAAAAATATACAGTATTTGTTTTTAAGAGATCCGTAAGTTTCAAGGGTTTTTTTTAGTAGATTTTAACCATATTTACAAATTATCTTAATGAAATTGTTCAATTGTACACAAATTGAACATGCGTTCTAGATTAATTAATCATAGTAGCGTTGTATTACAACTGCAGTTCAAGCGAACGAAATTAAAGCCTGCGGCTCAATATGTCTTTATTTAGTAAATTTGAAAAAATTATGTTTTCTATCAACATTATATTTAAAAAATACCTATTTCTTACATGCTGTTAAATTTTGTTTATATCATTTTATTTGTCAAAGAGAACTGATTCTATAACCTACTTATCGAGCGCGAAGCGCGTCTGTCGCAATGAGAATGTAATCGTCAAAGCCGCAGGTGCTTTAGGAACCTTTTTTAAGAACAAATGGAAAAAATGTCCATTCCAATTTATGACTGTTGTTCCTCAGGGGCTTAAATCACAGTTTTCGATTTAAGTTAAAATATTTATGATATTGAAAGAATATATTTGAAATGTACGCACTAAATGTACGAAAATGAGAGCGAAACGCAAGAGCGTGCCCACGCGCCCGGGGCACATTCATACTTGGCGCCAAGCGTCGCACATGCACCGCGCAATGAGAATGTGCCCACGCAGCGGGAATATTTTTGTATAAAGAAACGTATGTTACATCTGCAAAAAATTATAAAAATTTCCGAAAGATAATGCGAAAAAATAGATTCATTGTTAACGTCATTTTTAATGTCATTTTCACTGCTCAGAATTGCTGCATTTTCAATTACAAACCTGTAATATTGAATACATTTTGACTTAAAATCTTCAACATTGATATATTCCAAAAAAATGCTAAAAATGCTATCATTTTAAACTACAAAAATTGTTAATCAATGAACCTTCAACTGTAAATTTTTTCTGTTGTATATTTTCAGAATTGAACTATTCGAAAAAAAAATCAAAATTACATTCCTTTAGAATATATGTCTTCAAAATTGAGTAATTTAGAATTCTATATTTTCAAAATTCATGAATTTTAAATTGTAACTCATCAAAGTGGTAGAACTTGGAATTGTAAATCTTCAAAATTGAAATGTTTTTAATTTTGAAAATTCGCAACTAAAAATTATTCAAGTTTTAAGTTTTTCAATTGAAAATTCTTTAATTCTGATTATTTTTTTGAATCTGGAAGATTTACAATTGAAATTTCGAACTTTTTATCTTCAAAATCATCCAAGCATTTGAACGAGCCTAAGGCGCGCAAATAGTAAAATATATAGATAACTTTGCAAAAACTTAATTCTTTTACTTAAACATGTTCGGTAAGCGTACCACAAATAATTTCTGTAAACCTAGATACTTCGTATATTATTGCGAATCAGCCAAACAAAGCGAGATACTCCTCAAACCAATTTTTGATACAAGTCAACGTTTTTCTATGCTATTGAGCATTTTTTTTCAAATAAAAATGAGATCCGATAGATTATTTTCATTCACATAATAAAATCTTTTTAATCATTAAAATATATTTAAAGGTAGTAATTTTCTTATATACAATTCTTACAGAATATCATTAATAATTATCTTTAGCTAATACAGGACATTTTCCAATTTCGTGGCTACAAAAATTGTATCATTAATTTGCTTATTGAAATATGAAAGGCTCCAGTCATATGTTCATTTAGATTTGACAACAATTTTTTTTTTAATTTAAGAAATGGATCACTCTACCGCCAGTAATGCCTTAAGCTTCATTCTTAAGTTAGATTATTCGCGTATCTCGGAAGCACCCATGTTTGGCGGCCGAAATTACTTAAAGAACAGATGACTCGAATGATCCTCTTTCGATATTGGTACAACCTCCTTGAAATTGTTGCCGCTTATGCTAATTTTAACACTTCCATAGTTATTATTAGCTGCCTAGGAGCCTGAATGGAAACAACGTTCACAACATGATTACTCCAATGATGTACTGTTGATTCATTTCCTTACTTGTTAATACATACCAAAATCCTGCCACTAGACTTTGAGGTAAAGTTAAGCAATCTTCGAGAAGGATGAATTAACTGACAGATTAGAGAAATTAAATAAATATGAGACCGAAAAAGAGATATTTTAATTCTAAGGATTTTGAATTGGAAATATATTTGCTGCAATTATAAAATACGCTTTTAATTATAGATATTATTGCATTAACCATGCATATTATTTTAATCGCTATTTCGTTAGTCATTCTAAAATATTTGTTTTTCATTAATATGCTTCTCCCACACTGAAGTCGAACAAATAATTCAGATTTATGACATTGTTATTTCAAATTTAGAGGAACTAAAATTAATTATTACGCAATGGAAAAATCAATTATTGTTGGAAGACATGATAAAATTTAATTTTTCGTACAAAAAATGTTTAAACTTTAGCATACAAATCTATTTTAATTAAATGCTAACAAAATGATCAGTAATAACGAGAAAGTAAAATAAACGAATGATGGTTATTTAACCTTTCTTTGCACGTATGTTCAACACAATGTTTCGCGTGCGGGTTTCGAAAAGTGAAGAAACATTGTTCACAAATATATTTTGCAGTATTTTTTATCATTCCCTATAACATATTTAAATACATAATATTGGACATATATTTAAAACATCAAAATTATGAAAAGACACACAAATGTAGATGCATGATATGTATTGATATTTTTTGTTTTTATTCTTAACAATATTAAACAGAATTTGCCAGGATTAGATTCTCCTTTAATATAAAGTATATTTTCACAAAGAAATTTACCCAAAAAGCACCTATACATTTAGATTTGACAAAAGTGCTTGTTTTTTAAATTGGAAAATGGGCCAACCTATAGTTAGTACTGCCTTAAGTTTTATGCTTCGCGTATCTCGGCAAGACGAATGTTAGGCAATCCGGATACTTTGTGGAACAGATTATTCAAAGGATCATCTTTCAATATTCGTACAAACACGGTGGCATGGTCGTCATCTATGCGTACTTTAACTCTTCCTAAGTTTTTATGAAGATACGCACTAGGATCGATGAATGGAAGCAAAACTACACCCACGATTGCTCCAATGATATACTCTTGATTCATTTCCTTATATGTTCTAACACGCCAAAAGCCTGTTACGAAACAACGAAGACCTTCCAAATGGTGAACATAAAGTTGAATGGGAAGAGGATGAACTGCGTCATCTTTATGTGGTCGGGCCGATTCTGTAAAAAGAAAGCATAAGGAGCAAGTTAATTATTGTATCAATTATTAAATAAATTTAATGAATCATAGCTCTTATTATGCAAACCAAAATTAATTGACGAGAGAAATTAAAGAGAGATGAGCTCGAAAAGAGATATTTTAATTTTAACGGTTTCGAATAGAAAATAAATATACTGCAATCAATAATGCCCTTTAAATAATAGATATTATATTTACTAGTAGGATTAGAGAAAGTCATGCATGCTACCAAAGAATAATTAACAACAAATTTGTAAATCTTCTTTTGGCGAAAAACTTTTGTCTATAAATTTTTTTCTATTTTTTGCTATTTTTTACGATTTAAACAAAAACTACGCATCCTATCAAAAAGTGATTGATACAAAATTGGTAGATCTTTTTTGGGTGCACAATTTTTCTCAATTCATCTTTTGTCGTAGCTTGTGTCGTTTGTCCAAAAAAATGTATATTTATTTTTAATGTTGTTTTTTACGAATAAAACAAAAACTATAAGAAAATGAATAGTAACAAATTTTTATCTCTTTATTGGGCGAACAATTTTTATTTGTTGATTTTTTTTTCGTACCTTGTGTCGTTTTTCCACATTTATTTTTATTTTTAATGTTATTTTTTGCAATTAAAACAAAAAATACGTATCCTATCAGAAAACGATTGATAACAAATTTGTATCTCTTCTTTTGGTGAACAACTTTTGTCTATTTTTTCGTCACTTGTGCTGTTTGTCCAAAAATTTTATTTTTTTATTTTTTAATGTAGTTTTTTAACGAATGAAATAAAAACTACGCGTTCTATCAAAAAGTAATTCAGAACAAATTTGTAGATCTTTTTTGGGTGCACAATTTTTGCCTTATCTTTTTTCTCATCTTATATAGTTTGATCGAAAAATGAAGCTTTTGATTCTTCATTATTTTTTGTGCGATCAAAATTTGAATTTTCGATTTTTCTAGATAATTCAACAAGTTATTATAATCTTGTAAAGCTTTCAATAAGCAACGTTTGACATACATACATACACACCAAAACAGAATTATTTTCAACTAAGAAGATTTATTCTTTGCTAAGAAAGACGAATTTTTAACAAAATAGTTACATTTTCACCCAAGAAAGATGAATATTAAACGAAAAATGTAATTGTTCATATTTCAACTAAAAATAATTTATTTCAAATGAGAAAGAGTTCAATTCAGCCACAACAGACGAATTTTCAACAAAGTAATTGAATGCTTAACCAAAACAAATTAATTTTCAATCAAACAGTTATTGTATTTTTAACAAAAAATAAAATAAAATTTGTACCAAGAGACATGGATTTTTAAACATCTTGTGAACTGCCTCGAGCTATTCCTAAAATTTTTAGAAATCATTTAAAACTAAACAAATTGCTTTAAAATCTTCCAGATTTTCTTTGACATTTTAAGAAATTTTTTGTAATTTTTTGAAATCTTTTTAAATTTTTTTTACAAATGAATTATTTTTAAATGAAAAATAATTTTAAATTTTCCCAGGAATTTTAAGAAAGGTTGGTGATCTTCTTGAAACCTTTTAAAACTCGTCAAAAGCTTCCAATTTTTTATTCAAAATCTTTATGAATTTACATTTTGGTTTCAATTTTTTGAAATCTTTTCATATTTTCAATTATTTTATATCTTTTAAAATCTTCTAAACATCTATCTCCTAAACATACTTGAATTTTTTTCTAAAATTTTGTAATCTTGTAAATTTAAATTTTTTTTATTTAAAATCTTTTTTATTCTTTTTCTAACTTTTAATAAAGTATTTAAAATGTTTTGAAATCTTATTTATAACTTTTAATTAAGTATTTAAAATCTTTTTAAATCTTATTCAATTTTCTCTTGAAATTAATTTTCAGACAGAAAAAAAGAATCATTTGAAATTCTTGCAGGAATCTAAAAAAAAATGGTTACTTTCTTGAAACTTTTCAAAATTCTGTAAAAGTTTATTTTTTGTGATATCTTCAAAAATCTACATTAACTTTAATTTTTTTGAAATCTTCTCAAATTTTAAATTACTTTTAAATATTTCCAAAACTTCTACATATCTTTTAAACTCAGGGGAGAAGCGGGTAATGCGGCGCACAGAACATATTTCGGTCGGTAGATAGAAAAATATATTCGATAATTTATTGTAAAAATATGTAACACGTAGATCAATATCTGAGCTTTTCTTTATTCACGCACAAAATTGAATCTCTATCAATTAAAATGTTTAATTATTAGGACTTCCAAAAAAGTCCACGTGCGTCAACTTACCCTACCAGTCGGGTAATGCGGCGCGCAATATTAATTTGATCTGTGTGCAAATTAAAAATAATGTTCTTACAATCGAACGCACAATTTCAATAAAATCAGATTTCTGTATTCATTTGCAGTTTGAAAAAATAAATTTGAGTTTCTATTTTTGGAGTGATTACCATCCAAAGCTGTGAATATACAATATTCAACATTTCAACATTTTACCATTAAAATGGCTGTCCGCGTCACATTACCCGCTTATGTAAAGTTTTAAAATAAGATTTTTATTTGCAAAAATCAATTAAATTTACGTATTTGTGACACATGACATCCTTTGGAGTAGTCAGAAGACCAATATTAACAAAGTTTTAATATATTTGGACCAAAATAGTGTAAGCTTCAACGATTTTTTCGGAGCTGTCATAATAGGTGAGAAATACCCAAAACAAACTTTTCAACTTAAAAATTAAACAATTATCTTAAAGAGCCTAATTTTATTACTATTTGATATTGCATTCAAAATTGCATATACTGAAAAAAATTGTCTCAAAAGTTTTCAAAGTGTGCTCATTTTTCGAATTTTTATCCAAAATAGCTGGTTAACGAAGTCGTTCTTTCTTTTTTTTCCTTAAAAAAATGTGCTAAAGCTCAATCCAATCTGATCAATCTTTCGAAAGTTGTCGTGTCTAAACAATACTACAGACTACAGACTACAGACAGACGGACGGACAACTTCGTAAAAATCGTTTTTTCTGACCCAGGGGGTCTCAAAACGTGGTGATTTGATGAAAACCGAATAAGTCAAATTTTACATAAAACCAATACCTTCTCATTAGGATGAGAATGTAAAATGAATAGCCAAAAGTTTTTCACTCAATGAGTATCTCCAAATTCGTTATTTATCATTTTCAGAAAAGGCGAGTAGACGTTTTTTCAATCGTAAAAAAATAAGAATAAAAATAAAGAAAGTAAATTTTTGGATAAACAATACAAGAGACGAAAAAAAATTAGAAGGCAGAAATCGTTCAACCAAAAAATATCTACAAATTTGTTATAAATTCTTGTTATAAAAATACATCAAAAATAAAAAATTTACTTTTGGGGAAAACAACACAAGCTACAATAACTTCTTATTCAAAAAACTTTTTCGTCCAAATTATATCTATACATCTGCTTAGAACCACTTTACACTAGTATGCGTATTTTCAGTTTAAATCATAAAAAGTAGCGTTGAAAATAAACAAATTAAATTTATGGAGAAACGACACAAGTTGCAATAAAATATATAATACAAACATTTTTGGTACAGGATGCACACTTCTTTATAATTATAAAAACAAGAAATTAAAAATACGTATGTTCCAATATCAATGCATATTATGAATTGTGATAATATAAATTTATTGAAATGATAGATTTTTCAGGGTAGCTGAGAATAAAAAGTAGTGCAAAATAAAGAGCAAATATTGAAGTAATCATAAAAAATAAAATTTGTTCATTATTTTGCAAAATTGGAATAAGCAGTACCAGCTTGAGATACATAAATAAATATGATATACATTTGATATAATAGTGTTGAACATAGTGTAGAATATTTCAGATTTCGGACAAAATCGAGTTCCAAGCACGAGATACGTAATGAGAATGTGTTCGTTGAAGCCAAAGGAGCTTTGACAAAAGAGAATTCACAATCACCAAATTACAGTTGTCAATGCTTTGACCTTTAGTTTTAAAAAGACTGTGTACAAATGTGAGGGAAGTACAAAGGCCGAGCGCGTAGCGCGAGGTAAATACATCATTGAGCACGAAACGCAAGATAAATATATTATCGAGCGCGAAGCGCGAGAACCAACAGTCGCGCGGCCTAGGCGCGCTCAAACTTTTCACACATTTTTTGGTATTTTGATGTAAGTTTATTTACCACAAGATTTTTTTTCTGAAACACCTGTCTTTTAAAATCGTATAGCATATTGCGGTAAACCAATTTGAACAGGAGGAAATGATTCTGAAGAACTGTGGAAGCAGCATTGAAATATGTCGAAAAAATCACTTTTTTCGAACTTTCAAACTTGAAATAATTTCTTCTAATGGAAGATATCTTTTTAAATATCGGTAAAAAATTTGAGCAGGCTGTGTGCGAAACAATTTTCGCGCATGTTCAGTTTGAAGATGGCTTACTTTAGGCACTGGCGACAAAGCTGCTCATGCGCACTTTCGAGATGAGGTACTTCAGACATTGGCATAGGTAAACTTTGAACGCTGGCGTTGGTATCTTCTTGAAATAGATTTAGATTTAACTTGAGCAAATCTCTGAATGATTGAAGTTTTGTTTCTAGGGTTTCGTAGCTGTTTTTTTTTCATATAAATTTTGTACATAATTTTTTTTCAAAATTTTTTTGTTCAAAAATCTTTTTTTTTAAGATTAGTATTTTTCGTTAACTCCTCCTAACACAACTTTCCCGGACGGGCGTTGCAAAAAATAACGTGTGATACACGCGCGCATATATGATTGCTAACTCGTGTGATTGCATCATTCGCCTGCGTGACAATGTACTCGTGAACGTTTTCGCACTTGCTTCGCTCGCGTGCTTACCACCGACTCATGCCTCAAGCCTCCGGCTTATGCTGCAAATTTCACACTCGCACACAATCAACTATTTTGCGCACTTGTATCAAAATACCTATTTATATATATAATAAGACTTTTCCTATCCTGATTGAAACTATCTCTTTCTCTCTCCCTGGGCATGTTCAGGGTCGGCCTCCTCGCGATTTCGACTGCGATCTTCACTGCTGTCGAGATCCTCCTGTCCTTTACCAAATTTAGTCTCCAGGCCGCTTTGGCAGCCACGGCCTTGATGGTGAGATGAAGGGGCTCCAACCCTATTAGTGCCCCCAGTGCCATCGTGGGTGACGAGCAAGTGCAATTTTTAAGATTAGCACCTGCTCCCGGCGAAATCCTGCGGTTGTCCTTATGACAAACTTTTAACTATACATATACGTATCCCTTTTATTTTATTCTATTTTTGATCTTAATTCCATTATTCTGAAAATATTGGAACAAGATTTTCTAAAAATTTCCGAAGTTATATACTTATTCATTCTAAAATAATTTTAAAAAGTTTTTTATACATGGTCTTTTTAATTTAATTAGGGAGGGTCGTCTTTTTAATTTAATTAAGGAGGGTCCTATGTACTATTATCCTTCCCTCCTTAAGAATCTGTACTCCATAGAGATAAAATTTGATTTCTAGTGTCTTATTTTTATCGGTATTTTTCAGGGGTCGTATCGCAAGAACGCATGTTTTATACGATTCATATGGACTATGGATGTGGTCCCATCTCCTTTAAGGATTTCAACATTATAGTCGCTCACTAATCGGGTAATTTTGTATGGACCTTCATAATGGTCACTTAATTTATTAATTCTTTGTTCACATATTAAATAAACATACTGTCCTTTCTTAAAATTTATCTCATTGACTTTTCGATCATAATATTTTTTACATCTTCGTTTTGCAGCTTCAAGTTGAAAATGAACCATGGATTCTGTGGTAACCAACTTATTGACTATATTGTCCACCAATTGGATGTAGGTAATAGGAATCTGTTCCTCAGCAAATTCGTAAGGAAAAATTGCTTTTCGACCGAATACTACTTCATGGGGAGTTACGCCGGTGGATTCGTGGACCGACTTGTTAAAAGAGAACATGGCATACAGCAACCATAAATCCCAGTCTGATTTCCCACAATGATGACGAAGATATTCCACGAATGTGTGGTGACTACGTTCAAGAGCTTCTAGAGATTGTGGATGGTAAGAAGAGGATTTATATTGAGTAATTTTAAAAAGTTCCGCAAAACCTGCCATAATTTCACTCACAAATTGTGGTCCTTGGTCCGTTTGAATTGGTTCTGGGCATCCAAATCGGCATATGAAATGTTCAGCAAAAGCAACTGCAATTGTGGGAGTATCTGTGTTAGCCAACGGATTAGCCCCTGAATATTTTGATAAACAGTCTTGCCAAGTTAGCATATATTCATTTTTTGAATCGGACTTGAGTAATGGACCAACTAAGTCGATTTAAAGCTTTCCAAAAACTCTGATAGGTGTATCCGTAATACACATAGGTAATTTCGTCTTAACACTGAATAATTTTTTCTTTTGACAAGAATCGCATGTTTTAACATAATTCTGAACGTCTTCTTTTAACCCTTTCCAATAAAACTTTTCTTTAACACGCTCATAAGTTTTCAATACTCCCTTATGACCACCTGTTACTGAATCGTGAATTTCCTGGAGAATTTTTGGCCTTTGACTTTCGGGTGGGAATGCAACTTCCCCCGTACAGATAGTAATTTGGAAATTTTCACTACAGAAATAAGTTTAAAAATAACTTCTATTACTTTCCAGGGAATTCTATCAAACCCATTTCCTTTACATGAAATACTAAACGAGTTTATCTTCAATTCACTTGCCGCATCTTTTAAGGTTAAAACGGCTGATTCGATGTTAATTGCATACATTTTATCATCAAACTTATCCTTGATAAAAAGGTTAAAAATTCCTGTAGTTTTATGACTCAGCGAAATTATACGTCCGATTTCCACCTTTTAATTTTTCAAATCTTGTAATTTAATAATTGCATTATCCATTAAATTTCGACCTACAGGTGTAGTTAGTATGTGATCACAAGATGTAAAATTTATCAAGTGATCTTCTCTCATCCACAATTTTTCTTTATTGGTTTTATATAAGGGGGTAAGCAAATTTCTACTACCCTGCGAGTTTCCTCATCTAAATAATCATCCTCATTTTCATCTGAATCTACCTTTACCAACCCCTTTTTTAACCTGCGTGCACACGCCTTAAGGTTAAGCAGTCTCTCATTGCAACACAGCCTCTCACTGCAAAACAGCCTATCACTGCAACACAGCCTCTCACTATCAGACGGCGTTTCACCGCTCTCATTCTCAAGGTCTACAGGCAACCTCTCATTGTCTTGATCGGAGAACACGGCGGGCAACCTTTCATTGTCCGCTTTATGGGGTGTCACTGACAATCTCTCGTCATCGTGACTGTGGTAGGCATCTTTCTCTTTATTACCCCCCTGGGCATTAGCCTGATTGATCCCCGGTGTCATAGACTGAATGACCACACCAATCTTGGTGTCAATCTCCATCCCCTCCGCACCTACATTTGTGCGGGCACCAATCTTGGCGCATACTTCCTCCCTCTCGGAAGAACTCAAAAACAATCTCGCTATTGGGTACTCGTGGTTCCAAATCTCTCTCTCCCTCTCTGCAGAATGAGTCACAGTGTGCTCCAGGACGTGCACTTCCCCAACATACCGATCCTCATCTACTACCGGATTTCGGGATAATGCGTCTGCATTTGAATTTACTCGCCCCGGTTTATGCTCTACTTAAAATTCATATTTCCTTAATTTGACCTTCCATCTGGCCAATCTTGACCCTGAAGTAGGATCGTTCAACTGGTGCAACCATACCAAAGCACGATGATCCGTAACTAATATGAACTTTCGACCATAAATATAAGGACGAAACTGAGTAACGGCAAACATAACTGCTAGTAGTTCCTTTTCCGTAACATTATACTTAAATTGAGCACCCTATAACGCACGTGAAGCGTATGCTATTGGTCAATCCTTTCCAATAAGACCCTGACTCAACACAGCTCCCAAAGCATGTTCTGAAGCATCTGTAGTTACTACAAAGGGTTTAGAAAAATTCGGATATTGCAATATTAGGTCTGAGCAAAGAATATTTTTTAGTTTTTCAAAGGCTTCTTGTGCATCCGGTGTCCATTCAAAAGCTACTCCCTTTTATAAAAGATTATTGAGAGGTTTAGCTATAATAGCAAATCCAGGCAAAAATCGCCTATATTATCCCGCTAGTCCTACGAATTGTTTTATATTTTTTCGACATTTTGGCTGAGGAAAGCGTCTAACAGCTTTTAACTTTTCGGGATCAGGTTTTAAACCATCCTGTGATATTATATGTCCCAAATAAACTATCTCTTTGCGGAGAAATTTGTATTTCTCAGGCTATAGAACAAGGTTCGCAGTTTTTAAAAGCCCTATAAGTTTTTCTAATTTTTCGTCATGTTCTTTTAGAGATTTCGCGTATATTACTATATCATCCATATACACAAATAACTTGACACCCTGCAGCCCTGATAGTACCCTGTCCATTAATCTCTGAAATGTCGCGGGTGCATTTTTCATTCCAAATGGCATTCTATTAAATTCATAATGACCATAAGGACTGGAAAAGCTCGTTTTATGCCTATCCTTGAGTTCGACCTCTATCTGATGGAAGCCTTGTGCGAGTTCGAGGACCGTAAAGTATTTAGCTCCTTCCAGCTGATCTAAAATTTCTATAATGTTGGGAAGGGGATAAGCATCCCCTATCGTTTTTTCGTTCAAGGCTTTATGGTTTATTACGACACGCCATCTTTTATTGCCTTAAGGGCCAGGTTTTTCAGGTACAACCCATGCAGGGGAATTATAAGGAGAATCTGAGGGTGAAATTGCTTTATATTTGATCAAATCTGCGGTTTCTTTACAGATAACTTCTTTATGAATGGGAGGATGCCTGTAACCCTTTTTATAGACAGGAATTTCATCGGTTAATGTAATGCTATGTTTGGTAGTATTGGTGCATCCTAAATTATATCATTTTAAATAAAATTGCTTTGTATATTTTGATATAATGGAAACTAATGTACCTCGTTCTTCTTTATTTAAATCGGCTAAATCTAGTGCGTCTATCGATCTGCCCAAACGATCCTCATCGTGATTTTGAATGTTTTAAATATTTTTAGTAGAAGTTTCTAATAGAGTGTTCGGAAGCTCAAATTCTTCCAGAATTACTGGAGGTAAAGTGAGTAATATGTCCCGGTTGGTGGTATTTATACAAAATAAAGTAATTTTATTTTTTCTAACTTCAACTAAAACTTTCCCCAAATATATTCCAGGTCCTAAATCTACGAGTGACAAATATCCTTCTCCTATTTTCGGGTTTGCAACTAGTAAGGTAACAATTTGTTTAGTTCTAGCTTTTATCTGCAAATGTTCTATTATATTTTTTTTAATTTCGCTAACCCTGTCTCCGTATTCTAGAGCACTTTCGTAATATTTTTATGCTACGGTTGCTAGCATGGAATTCAGTTGACTTAAATTTCTATGTTCGGTAAAAATATTTTTTAGATGTTTTAACAGGGCTTCCAAGGTATAAATTTCCCCGTGAAGAAGCGAATTATAGACACTGCCGGAAATGCGTACAAAACGGCTAACGGGGATATTTTTCCCATCGAAATTTTTTGGTATGAATTCAAGTGCGGCTTTGAAAGGAATTGGCTTTGAAGGCTCTTGACTTGGCAAAGAAAAAATTCCAGAGTCGTCAACCATAGCCCCAGCATGAACACACCCGGTCGCTCCGGTTTCCTGTGTATTTAGGTTGACTATAAAAGGACTACCTGTCATTTGCGCTGTTAAATTAGAGTGGGTTGGGGTATTGAAATCGGAATTCAAATTCCTTACCACTCTCGGATCAAGCGTGGACTGCATTTGCTTCTGAGAAGTAGTTACACCTGAGTTATGAATAATATTAGAACCCGATGGAGTTGGTTCTCTAGTATTAATTTCGTGGTTATTAAAAGCAGAGTTGGGTGGTGCGTTTACCCCATTTATTGTTCCCTCAACCCCGTTGCCTATGATGGAATTATTACCATCATTATTACCCTCTATTGTTCTATCAAGGGAATTATTTTCTTCGGCCATCTCAAATCAATTTTTTTTCCACACTTTGTTCTACTCTAAATCCCAATTAACTACAGTATATATACATATATAAAAATGATACAACTGAAAGACTGGTAAACAAAAATTTCAATTTTTTACTTCAGCGAACTGATTAACCTTTTTGAAGTTCTAGATGAATGGCTAGCTAAATAAAATGTATTTCGGCACTATAAAATTTTGAAATTTAGATAAATTATACACGCACACATTCACTGTCTTTATAAATTAAATAAACATGTTTCACGAGCTAGCCTCTTCAGTTTTCTGCTAATCCAAACTCATGTTCAGGTCGATCCTTGGTCCTTGTATCAGCCTGCGGTGATAGAGAGGAAACAATTTTTCAAATTTTATTTTCCGTGGTCTCTGCAACCACCGTCTGCGAACCTCTGACAAATTTATGACATCACTTGCCTCCTGGTTTAAAAACCACGGCAAAAACCTTGGAGGGGGTGTTCGTGGCTTGTCTCTCGTCCTTAATGTCCTTTCTTCACGGCTCGTACCCTCGTTCACCCTCGGATCTTCTTCTGGGCTGCGTCCGATTTCCACCCAGATTCCCATGCTGGCTTCAAAAATTGTATAATAAGGCCTTCCGTCTTCTTCCTCCGGGTTACGTTTAATTTCCACCCGGAATTCCCATGTTGTCCTCTTGAACTGGTACCAAATTGTCGATGATAATTGTTATAAATTTTGAAACTTATTATTCCTTTTTTTCTGTTGACTTTTTGAGATTTTGACTGACTAATAATTTTTATTTTTAATCATTTAGTTCGCATAGCCTCATTTTAAACTAAAATTATTTTTCATTCGAACTTATAAATTTAGATAAACATTTAAATTTAATTAAACAAATTTCCATATCTAAAATACCTTTAATTTCCAATTCAAATGATTAATTAACTTCATTTTTATTTGTTTCCAACTCTATTTTAATAACTATAAATTTTAATTTTAATTTATTACTTGTAATTTTCTTAAAATTATTTTATTTACTCAACCAATTTTTAAAATTCAAATAAATCCCTATATAACCAATTTTCAATTAATTTAAAAATTAATTTTATTCCCAAAACTCAGGCCGTACAAATTCACAATTTCAATTGCCAAAATGTTTTTCCTTTCACTTGGTTTTTGCTAAACGAACAAAAATTTTTTTTTCTCCAACACTTTACACAAAGTTAACCGTATCCATTTTTGTTTTTGCACTGAGTATTTTATTTTTGAGATTCCATCGCGACGAGTTTGTGGAATCCCACTTCTGACACCAGAAAAATTCCTGTAATGATCCGGGTTAGTTTTGGCGCAAAATTCTTAAATTTTGAACTTTTAATTATTAATAATTGTTGAGCAGCGAGTTCGTTCCACAACCAGGGTAATAACCCTCCTCGCCCGGCCTCTGACTTGGCGAAACCAATGATGATATAAATTGTCCTGGTCCAAATATTATTGCTTTAATTTTAATTAAAGGAACACTGTAATTATTAAAAGTTAAGGTAAAAGTCAATTGAAGAGAAAGGTTGTGATTCAAAATATAATATATATATATATTCTTCAAATACTTTGATAAGAAAATACTCCAAGTCCAAATTAACATAAATTTGGAGAGAACAAAACACAGATTCCGCGTCACGAGTCAGCCAAAATCTGATCTCGAAAATCGATGTTGGTCGAGGATTCCTGGATCGCGCAGCGATCCGTGGATCTCCCGTGCAATCCTACTCTCAGTCGTATTCATACTTCCAATCAATAAAAATTCAGATTTACACCCTCAACTTGATTAAAGCATGACCTCATTCCTCGTCAACCCATGATGAAACTGCGGCCTAGTTCGCTTTTATGAAAAATGCCCATTAATCACGTTTCGTCAATTTAGTCTTAAATCTCATTTCATGCTTCACTATCAAAAACGTCAAATAATTAACAGTGGTAACAAAATCATTAGTTTTTACAGTTTTAGCGCAACTGAAAATCAACTTAAATTCTGGTTCAAACTAGTTAATAACAATGTCTTCTTTATTTGATTTAACCATTCTAGCCCGAACCCTCTTTCCTAAAACCCTTCAGAACTCATTCAATTTACGTTTCTTTCATACTTATTACGCATTCCAAACTAGAGCTGAGAACAAAACCTGTAGCAAACAACATTCTTTTCCAATTACGTATAAATCATAAAACCAAATTGAAACTTAACTTTAAAAATTCCTTAAACGACAGAGTCAGTTCGGTTCCTTAATATACCAAGTCTCTCTCTTTAATTTATTAAATTATTTATTAACCCAAATTCTGTATTAATTATTTGATAATCCTATTAGTAAACCTAATTCTAATCAAAATGTATTTGAACGAGATGCGGCAAGTTGTAGCGGAGTGGAGGAATAACATATGTAGCAACTACTTTCGTGCGGTGCGTAGCTACTGCCCTCTTCGTACCATCTTCCTCCACTCTTTCTCTATGGGTAAAATCGTAGGTCTGCGTCTCTAAGGGTAGTGATTTTAAATCTAATATCCTTGGCTCCACGTAGCTTCTCCCTGTTTTCTCAAAACATCAGTAAAGTAGAAGCAGGGATTCGGACATGATTTGCAAAATAACAAATTAATATAAAATGATAATACTTTTGCAATCCTAATCATTATTTTGTTTGTGCGGAAAATAAATTAGTCACAATAAAAAAGTTTCGCTACATGAATTAATTCTAATGCTAATTTTTTAATTAGGTAAATATTGAATTTTCCAATTGATATTTCACATTCCGGTGTATTTAGTAAAGATAATATAAATGTTTCTTTAAAATGGATGAAGAAACATGTTTTACGTTTTCAGGTTTTTACAGCAATTTTTAATTAAATAATTTGATAAAAATTAATCAATATTGATCCTAGGTTAGAAGTAAACGGCACCAATCAATTCTATGTAGAAAATAACTCCAGAAACTTGTAGGAGTACTAAATTTTTACTTCCATTCAAAACTTTTTTTTTATTTTCAAATGTACAACTTTCAAGGTTGCAGGATTATAAATAAAAACATTGCTATTATTTCACAACGATAAATATCAAATCATTTCAGAATGTAATGAATTGATCTTTTAAATGAGGAACGCTTTCGAAGTTAAACATAATCGAATTTAACCGATAAAGATTATATCATTTCTGAGTAAAAGCCTTCAATGTTTAATGATTTTTAATTGAAACCTTCGAAATTTGGATATTTTATTTTAAATTAGAAGTAATAATTTTAAATGGAAAACGTTCTAATTGAAATAATTTTTAGATTAAAAAATTTAATTAGATTTTTTAATTCAAGTTACAATTCTAATGCATACAATAAGTCTTCACTCATAAAAATATGTAATCATTTTCACATTCTCATCATTTATGATTGAGAAAGTATTATAATAGGCCATAATTTCACACCTTACTTTTTGAACGGAACTCCACGTTTTGAAACGACTTCTTGCTAAAGACAATTTTATAAAATGTCAAGCTGACCTACATTCATAAACTGTCACATTGATATGATACAAAAATTGGCGAGAAAAAAAAACTCGCGAAAAGCGAGCAGAAGACTAACCGTAAGAGTAACTAAGTATAGTGCTACAAGACTAATCTTAAAGAAAATTCCGTAATAATAGGCAATTCGTTAATAAGCTTTATAAGAAAAATAAATAGCCATTTAAGATCGAAATGAAATCTGCTTTCTTATAAATAATTAAATGCATCAAAATCAGCCTATGAAAGAATCCACAAATTAAAACTAGATTTACAATACCTTTCCAAATCCTTCCTTTCCAAATCATTAGAGACAATCACATAATAACCGAAAAAAGGGAGAAACGGAAAGAGTCTACCAAAACCAACCTCCCACGCTTTCCTTATTTTTTTCCCGTCATCAGAGATTATTTATTGAAAACTATAGGTATGAATAATAGAACTTATGTTATTAAAATGAATATAATATCTGAAAGTAAAACCATAAACGTTTATAGAAAAATTACTCGATCTAAATTCTCTTTTCATCAGTGAAAATTGAATCATATACATCAAACTCCAATTTTTATTAATTTCGCTAAGAACAATAATAATTGAAGAAAAAGGTTAATAGCGGTATGAATCCACACAATATAGATTACACTTTTTTTTAAATTCACAGCACTAATTGAACAATATATTTCAAAAACATGTTTTTGTTTTCAGAAAACGCGATAAATATTGTTTAAAATCACAATAACAGTATTAAATTACGAAAGTTTCACTTAAAAATTCATATTAAAAACTTAGAAATTGAACATTAAAAACATTAGAGACGTAGTTCACTTTTTTCAATTTTTAAAATTTGTCAAAGTTAACTTCATATTAACTGTTTTGAACTTTTTATTACAAAAATAAAGAAAGAACAAACTTTCGAAAGATCCAAAGTTCAGTTTTTAATGTCACGTGATTTTATTTTATAAGTCAAGCATCTTAATACAGACGGCCTGTTCCCCTCTTTACAACTTTTTTAGAGAATTCTTCTTTTCCCCTTGTTTTCAGGAAAATTCCCCTTTTCTCGTTTTTTCACCTAAATGCGAACTGAATTAACAGAACCCAATGAGAAAATCAAAATTTTGTTTGTTGAAAGTTCATTATTTTTAATTGAAAATTCTACTATTATATTTTTGGTTCAGAATTCACCTCTTTTGTTTAGAAATTCGACTATTTCGTTATTGAACTATTATTTTGTAAATTCGATTTTTTTAGGTTAGAAATTAATTTTTCTAACTGTAAATTTGTCTATTCCATTTTTAGTTGAAAACTGACTGCTTTTATTTCAAAATTTGACTATTAAATTTGCATTGAGAATTCATCTATTTGGTTGAAAATTCAACTACTTAGTTAAAAATTGAACTAATTTGTTAAACATTTATTTTATTGCTTGAAGATTTAACTATATTATTGAAAATAATTTTTTTAACTGAAATTTTTTTTTTTTAGTTACAAATGCAACCATTTGGTTGGAAATTCATGAACATCAAAATAATTTTCTTAAGATTGATGGGAAAATTAAAAATGATTTTTTTATTGAGAAATTTATTTTAAGAGAATATCTAAAAAGATTTCAAAACATTTCTAAATTCTCAAAAAAGAATCCTAAAGATTGTAAAATAATTAATTTAATTATGTAGCTTTAAAAAAAATGTAGGAAAAATTTGAATCATTTAAACAGATATTTACCTAGAAGGTTTTAAGCTTTTGAAAACATTTAAAAATATTTTAAAGTCTGAGAACATTTCAGCAATGTTTTAAGAAAATGTAAATTTTGAAGATTTAGAAAAAAATGGCAAGCTTTTTTAGAATTTTGAAGGGTTAAGATTTGTTCTTGCGATTCATGGGGAAATTTGAAATTATTTTTCATTTTAAAAATTAAATTCTGAGAGAAAACTAAAAAATATTTCAAAACATTTCAAATGATTTTCGAAAATTTAAAAGCAAAAATTTAGAAACAAATTGTATTAAGTTTAAAAGATGTTTAGAAGTTTTTAAACCATTAAAAAAGAAGTTAAGACTTGTACAGATTTCAAGAAATTGTTGAAAAGTTTAGAGTTTTGAACGTTTCGAAGAAAGAAGTTTTACGAAAGTTTTGAAAGATTTCAAGAGAATGAAAAAATTTTCTTTACATTCCTAGGACAATTTTAAATGATTTTTCTTCATGAGAAATGAATTTTAAAAGAATATTAAGAATAATTTTTTAACATTTTAAAACATTTCAAAAATTGTCAACAAAGAATCTGGAAGATTTGAAGGCAATTTTTCACAATTTAAAAAAATTTCAGGATAAACTAATATAATTTGAAAAGATATTTGAGAATTTTACAAGTTTTTGAGAGATTAAAAATATTTTAAAACTTGAAAAGATTATTTTCGTCTTACTCCTACCTAGTCATTCATTCTACTTTTCGAGTTTTCTTACAATAATGTAACAGACTCAATAGACTAATAGACCATAAAAGGAGTAAATTCTCAAAATTGATTGGGTATAACCAGGTATAAGGACTGTAGGATGGATATTGGATATAGGAGGTTCGTACTCTATTCTAGAACAATGGCCTACAGGTTTTCCTCGAGTTTAAATGAGGGGCTTAAACATTAAATGCCCCTAAATATTTGGGTCATTATATTTTTATCAAATGATTTAGAAAAAGCTTTTAAAAATGTGCAAAAGCTGTATGTATATATTAAAAAATGTTTGAAAATTTTTTTGAGACAACGAGTTTTTCAAACTGATTTGTACAGGATTGCTAGGGAACATAATATAGGGGAAGTTTTTTAAATTGTAAGAAACTCATCTAAATATTCTAAAAAATTTTCAAAAAATTAAAACAGACGCCATCGCCAAAACATGATGTTTGTCTTCAGGGGGTCTCAAAACGTGGAGATCCGTTAAAAAACTGAGGTGTGAAATTTCGGACGATTTTAATACTTTCTCAATCATAAATTATGAGAATGTAAAAAAAATAAGGAAATAAATTCTTTTAAATAACATTAATGTTGGTACCATATTCCTAAGATGTTAAGTCGATTTTTTAAACCATAAACATGAACTTTCAACAAAAAAGTTGCATCTTTGACTTTTTTCATCAAAATAATGAAATTTTCGACCAAAAAGTAGAATTTTGAAACAAAAGAGATGAATTCTGAGCCCAAACTCTAATGGTAGACTTTTAAAATAAAAGTAATTAACTTTGGTAAAAATATTTTTGTTGTGAAAAACAGACAATACGTGTCTCATATTTTGTCTAGGAAAACAATAGATTTAAGCCCCAAACAATTCCGTAGCATCATCATCAGGGCCAGACTTAAATATGACTGATTTCATATATGAAATTGGTCTTTTGTATCTTGGAAGATAGAGCTTTTTATATTTAAGCTTTTTTGACATTTCTTATCTTAATCAATAACTATAGCCCACCTGTAAACTCGCAAATAAATAAATATACTTAATTATTATCGGTATAATTCCGATAAAAAGTGTATAAACCAAAATTTCACTATGAACAATCGGAAAATTATTCTTTAATTCAAAGAAAATTTCTTTGAATTAAAGAAATATATTCATTGATTCTCAGTCAGAGAAAAGTTTATTTGATGGACGTGTCTACAAGTACCGAAAAAATCTAGTCAATTGCACCAAAATTTCGGTACAAATAGACCCTTTTCCAGCTCTATTTGTACCGAAAAATCCGCCTATTTACACCGAAATTTCGGTGCCCGTGGCCACGGCCTTATTTGATTAAAAGAAATGGCTTTTTGTTCCAATAAAGATTTTTCTTTAATTTGAGATGATTTTCCTTAGTTGAAGTTTTCTTTGGTTGACTGGAAAAATTATGGTAAAGAAACGGTTTCTTTATTTCAAGACAGATAATTTTCTGATGTTTTCATAAACATTCACATTGAAAATTAAATACAATTTTGTATAACTTTGATAATTATTTATATGTACATATTTATAACTAAAGATTAAATCGAAATATTTTGATTTTTTTGCAATATCGTCTTAAAGAACTTCAAAAAATAGCTCATTTTGGGGATATAATTATTTAATGTCAATGCACATTCTTAATCACTCAGTTATTTAATAAGCTCTGAAGAAAAATAAATATTACATATGAGGCCGTTCAATAAATACGTATCGCCTTTGGAGGGGGGTGGGGGAGGGGCACCACGAGCGTTACGCCAATGTTAAACTTACATACACTTAATATAGAAGAAGTTATGGGGTATATATATATACACTTACAAGTTTGTCATAAGGACAACCACAGGATTTCGCCGGGAGCAGGTGCTAATCTTAAAAATTGCACCCGCTACCAGCGAAATCGCGGTAAAATTTCAGCTGTAACCACGTCTCACAACCGTGAGATGGGTGGCCAGTCTGCGACGGATTCCCTACTCCCTACTCCCTACTCCCTACTCCCTACTCCCTACTCCCTACTCCCTACTCCCTACTCCCTACTCCCTACTTCCTTCTCCATACATCCTACTCCCTCATCAACGTACTGATTTTATTCTCTCACAAACACTTCAACCTTCGCTTGCCCTCCCTTTCCCAAGTTCTTCCTCAGCTACTTGTTCCTCTCATTACTCCTCCTATTTCCGTACACATAATTTCCCATCACTTGCATCACACCTTACTGCCCTCAGATCTCATCCAATCATCATAGGTAATTCTGCTACTTACCCTTTATTTTTCCCCTTTTTCTTCTCCACTTACTTCCCCTATACCCCCCCCCCCTCATTATTTCCTATCACTGACCTGAATTTTCCTTCACTTACTTTCTCAACCTTCTGTTCCCCCTTAACATCCCTTCGAGCCATGAAACCTCGTCATTCACTTCCCCTCCCTGTCCCTACTTTTCCTTTCTCCCCCTAATTATCTTCCCATGATTTACTTTACTTCTCTACCCTTCATTCACCCTTACCTCTTGTTCCCAACCTCCTCTCATTTTTCCCCCTTCGCCTTCTCTCATTAACCTACTTCCTCACCCTCATTTCCTCACACTTTTCCACTCATTATTTTCCCATCACTTTTCCTCTCCCAATTTTCCCTACTTCCTTTTCCATAAATCCATAAATCCCCGTCACTCACTTCCCCTCCCTGTCCCTACTTCTCCTTACTTCCACTAATTACATTCCCATCATACACCCTACTTCTCTACCCTTCATTTACCCTCACTTCTTTTTCTCAGCCTCTTCTCATTTATCCCACTCCGCCTTCTCTCATTAACCTACTTCCTCACCCTCATTTCCTCATACTTTTCCACTCATCATTTTCCCATCACTTTTCATCTCCTAATTTTCCCTACTTCCTTTTCCCTCATTGTCTCCCCCCTCCCTTATTTTTCTTATTTTCCCTGCTTCTCCTTACTTTCACTAGTTACCTTCTTCCCATTCACCATACTTTTCCACCCTTCATTTATCCTTACTTCTCCCACTCGGCCTCCTCTCATTTCTCCCACTCTCTCTTCTCTCATTTACCTGCTTCCTCAACCCTCACTTCCTCACACTTTTATACGAACACTTAAATACCATCACATGCCTTACTTATATTTCGCCAAATTATCTTACCCTCCCCTCCTGTGCCCTTAACATACCTTCGAGCCATGAAACCTCGTCACTCACTTCCGCTCCCTATCCCTACTTCTCCTTTCTCCCACTAATTATTTTCCTGTCATTTACTTTACTTCTCTACCCTTCATTTACCCTTGCCTCTTCTTCCCAACCTTCTCTCATTTTTCCCCCTCCGCCTTCTCTCATTAACCTACTTCCTCACCCTGATTTCCTCACACTTTTCCACTGATTATTTTCCCATTACTTTTCCTCTCCTAATTTCACCTACTTCCTTTTCCTTTATTGTCTCTCACCCCCGCCCCTTTCTTATTTTTCTTATTTTCCCTGCTTTTCCTTACTTCCACTAATTACCTTCTTCTCACTTACCCCACTTCTCCACCCTTCATTTATCCTCACTTCTCCTACTCAGCCTCCTCTCATTTATCCCACTCCCTCTTCTCTCATTAACCTGTTTCCTCACCCTTCACTTCCTCACACTTTTTCGCTATACATTTCCCATCACTTCTCCTTTACTAATTTTCCCTACTTCCCTTTCCTTTATTTTCCCGCACCTCCCTAATTTTCCCTGCTTCATCTCCCTTGATTACCCTACTTCTCCAACCCTTATTACCCCTCACTTCCCCAACCATTATTTCCACTCACTTCCCCTCCTTGGAAAAATGTACCCCACGGAAAAAAGTAATCCCTTGAAAGAACAGAAAAAAAAGAAAAGAAGAAGGCAACCTCCAAATTCTTTTTCTTCTTTTATTCTATCCTATTTTTTACTTTTATATTTTTTTAATCACAATAAAAAATATTTAATTAATCAGAGGCTGATTGGTTGCTCCGATTAATATGAAATAATTTGACCTTTCCATTTTTAAATCTGACTTTTAAAATTGTTTTTTTTTACAATTTTTATTTAAATAATAAATTTAAAATTTGCTAAAAAATATTTTTCATTTTTTTTTTAAATAATAAAAATAATTGTCTGAATGTCGTCATAGACAGCTGTCGTCATCTTCAAAATGAAAATTTGTTTCATAATAAATAAATATCCAAAGAAAAATATATGGGTACGACTAAAAAACCCCCAAAAATAAAATTTCCGACACAGTGAAATTTCGAAAATTATAAAATTGTCAAAATATAAAAATCCCGAATTGGAAAATTCCCGAAAAATTAAATTGCCGAACAGTTTATAATATTGGAGAATTCTTAAATTAAAAAAATTGTTCTTTAATCAATATTATTTATTTAATGAAAATAAAATAATCAAATATTCTCATCACAGATACATTTTTAATGTTCAAAGTTTTCGAAATTATTGTTCAAATTTAAAAACAATAACTGAAGAAATGTATTTCCGAATGAAAAATCTTGATTGAAAATTCGGCTAACATTTTAAAAAAATTACAAAAAACATTCTCAAAAATCGCATTTTTTAATTTAAGAACAAAGATAGAGAAATTTCGAGATAAATCGGCGCTGTATTGAATTCTGCAAAGTTTGTTTGAAAAGTGATATTTTTTTCGGAGAAAATTTAGGGAGATATTTTGTTTTGTTTCAAGCGCACGTGTTTTTAAATTAATTTTTTTATAACATTTTTATACAATTATTGTTAATTTAAATTCAAACAATAATTTTTAAAAAATGAATATTAAAAAAATTTTCTATGATAAATATATTTGATTATTGTATTTTTAATAAATAAATAGTATTTATTGAAGAAAAATTTTCTTAATTGTTCAAATTCGGGAATTTTCTAGTTTGTATGTTTTATAATTCGACAATATTTTGTCTGAAATTTTATTATTCGGGAATTTTCAAATTCGGTAATATTGTATATAAACTGTCCAGAATGTTATTATTTGGGATTTTTCAAATTCGGAATTTTCAGATTTCGGCAATTTTATCATTTCAATTTCGGGAAGTTTACAGTGTTGGGAATTTTATTATTTGGGATTTTTCAGTCGCCCCAAAAATATTTAAAAACATTTTAAAAGATTTATAAAGTTGTAAAAAAAATCTGAGAATAATTTTAAAAGATATTCAAAAGTTCATGAATGATTTGAATAATATATATATATATTATTTGTATTTTAAATGTTCTACCATATAACGTACGTAAACATTTCGTAAGCATTCGTAAGCAGAAAGAACCATTTTTCTACGTCTTGGAATTAGATTTCTATTTTTATAAAAGTTTTAGAATACATAATAATATAGAAATTGGAAAATGCACACGAGAACTTCATTGAACGAATAGTCTAAAAAATCCATAGAAATTGCAGACCACAAAAATAAAGACTAAAAAATATTGAAGAAATATATATAGATATTGCACTAAAAGTTTTATCAGTTTGAATAAAATCATAATATTGTAAGGTAAAAAAAATTATGACTCATAAAAAAATGGAAATTATGAGAAATAAATGTAGAATTATTATAAATATACGAAACAGTAATATAAATTATACATAAATTATACATTATACATTATACATCTTTGGCATTTATCAAAATAACCATGTTTTGCAAAGCGTGGATATTTTATGTTTATTATAAATGTATAAATGTTTTAATTGGTTATTTATTTTCAATTTGAATGATTCTTGTCCTAGATAAGTTGCCAGCAGTACGCCTCGACAAAGATATTATACATTTTCTTGATGCAAAATTTATTCGGAAAATTAAAGATAATAATTTTAAAAATATTTAACGTAAAATTTTTTATTTATATTTTTAAGTATGTACCCACTGAGTATCAGCTATCCGAATGACTAGTTCGGGGGGTAAAGGGTGCGGGGCAAGAAAGTTGGTGGGCGCAATCTACGGGTTAAGAGGCATGGGGGGATCGGGCAATTTTCGCCGGGAGCGCCGTCATCTAGGCTTATAATATCTTTGATACAAACATCGACGACCCTAGGGTATGTAATTAGAGAACTAAAATTGAGGAAAGCGCCAAGTGTAGGAATTTTTAATCCTCCAGATATAATAAACTTCAAGCAATTCAACGTATAATACTTTTATAAATTTTATTTACATTCAAAATTTCAGTCTGTAGATTTATAGAAATTCTGTGATACTTGTTAATAAAAATAGACTTAATAATTTTCCTTTTATGAGTATTTTTTTCCCTAGCCAAAATTTTTATATTATCAACGTTGAAATCAAAATAATGATCAAATTTTCAAGCGTGTTGTGATAATCCTGTTTTGAAATTACCAACCGTACAATCCCTTCTATGTTCAACGACTCTCGTTTTTAACCTTCTACCGGTTTCTCCAACATAAACTTTATCGCAACATTTACAATTAATAAGGTACACGACTCCAGATAAATTTTCAAAGCTATCTCTATCCTTCTTAATTAACAAATATCGATCAAGTGTGTTATTATTTTTAAAATAAACATTAGTATTAAATTTTTTGAGAGAACTTCTCAATCGTTCAGAGATTAATTTTAACTTAGCTATGCTTGAAAGACACACAGTAGTGTTGAAACGTACGTAGCAAAAATTTCATTATTCAATGAAACAAAATATCAACTTAGTGGATGTTTTATTAAAAATAGACCGTGAGACCTAAGGAAAATTATTCAAATATATTGATATTGACGGTCTAATGAATGGATTAGATTTGTTCAACAAATCTGTTATTGAATAATGATTTTTGACTGTTTTTAAATATACACTGATAGAAAAAAACTTCAATATATTGTACCAGTATATGAAGTAGATAAGAAGAGCGAGAATAGAAATTTAATTTAAGTATGTAAATTACGGTGAATTTTTCATATAAATGAACAGTAGTTTTATATATTTTGCACAATAATCGTCAGCTAAACACCAGCTCATCAAAATTCAAATTCCAATCAACTATATTAAAGTTAAATATATTGAACTCGATATATATAAATAATTGAAATAATTTAAAATTCATTTCAAATAATTTAATATTGCAGGATATTTCTTGGGATATTAGAAAATTTTAATATGCGAGGTAAATAAAACTATGCTACATGTATTAATGACAGGATATTTTTCTTCAACCTCTTTTTGATTGATGGGCAACCCTATACACACTTGATTATCTAAGTTCATGAATACACAACTTGGCGTAATATTTTCAATTTAAAAAGCGATTACATTTTCGAAGACATCACACTGTTGTAGGAAAAATTGGCTATTATGCTGAAATCTGTCAGCTTGGGCTTGAAAAACATCACGGCAGATAAGATCGCTTTGTAAAATTGCAAAATATGAATTTCCACATCAACAGTTTCGTAATTCACAATTAAAATTATGAACTTTCGGAATGTAGTTAACAATATCGAATTTCGATGAATTTTCATGAAGATATTGCACCGCAGATGTATGCATTTGTAAGTACTGCTTATAAGTCTCTCCTAAATTTAATATGCCATTTTTGAGCGATATTGAAAACTGACGTACTGTGAAATCTCTAGATATTTTAAAATCTTGCACTACCCTTTGCATTAATTCTGGTATTTCTATAACAAGTTTTCAACTTCGTACACTGTAAAAATGCTCTGAAATTTTCTTCTTGATTTTTGCTTGATGCTTTTCCTTTTGACATAAATTTCTTAATTCACCATTGGGTAAAATTTCCATTAGCTTCTTCCATGCTATAATCCAGCACGCAAAGTATTTTCTCTTTTTTTTTACTTTCAAAAGGTAACTCAATAATAGTCAGACAAATGAGACAAACACTAATTTTAGGTAATTTAAACACCAGAGAACTATCTGAGTACGAAGAAAGAAAATTTTGTTAGGGTTCAATGAAAAAATTTTTAATTCATGTTTGATATAAAAGGCCTTCATAGATATCTGTTATGATACTTGGTTGATACATTGGTCTGTTCAATCGGTGTTGTAAACTATTGTGAAAATCTTTTCTTGTGTACATCTTCTTTAATTGTACGAAAAAAAAGTAATTGAACAAAGTAACAATTGTTCTTCCTTGGGCAAGATGGGCTAATATCATGACTTGACCTTTACATTGTGATGCAGTAGGCAGTAGTTAAGATTATTAACATACGTCACGTGACAGTTAGCGAAGATCCTTTATATAGAAGAATCATCATCGTCATCCTTGATCAACAATATGATCCCCGTTGTCAGGAAATATTTCGACATATTCATCGCCTGATTCAGATGAACTGTACTCACTGTTGGAGACGTCGCTGAATTCGTTTCTTAAATACTCATCGAAGCGACATTAAGACTAACCGCGGAAAGCAGGCCCTTCCTGAGAGATGATCGAGAACTCAGGACAAGGAGGAACATTAACATCCAGGTTCCTCTTAAGACCCAAGATCTGGCTGAAATGGATGCCTCCCTTTATATGGATTTCTCCGAGTAGCCCCATCCCTGGACCACCAATTACTCAGTTTATGGTGCGGCGAGAGCTTCGGTCGATTCGAATCAAGCCCACGAACTCAAGATCTACTATCACACACTGAGCAAGTCAAAGCAGCTGACAATGAAGCAGCACACTGTTAACAAAATACGGCTGTCACCGGACGCAAGAAGGAGAATACAGATGCTGGTGTCAAGACGCACTATAATGTCTAACCCAGAGAGTTACAGAACAATAACTTGTTTGAACACGCTGCATAAGATCTTCACAGATATCCTGACAGGATTTTTGGAAGAATTGAACCTGTGTGAAGAGAGATGTACGAATAACTTGGCTTGAAAAGAGTTGCAATAGGCTTCCGAGAGAACCTGCTAATTGACAGATGCGTCAGCAAAGATGCAGCAGCCCACAAGCGCGGCCTGACGATGGCCTGGACAAAATACTGGCAAGCTTTTGATTCAACCTCTCATAGACTTATCATCTCTCTGTTGAAAGGCTTGAAGGTTCGCCCATACATAGTGAGGAGCATAGAAAGATTGATGCTCCTTTGGAAAACTATATTTACTATCAGATACCATGAGCCCTCTGCTCTTTTGCATCATACTTCTGTCATCATCTCTTGCACTACGCAATTCTCCTGGGTAGCTCTGCGGCGACACTAATCATCGCGAGCATAAGGTAACTCATGTATCAAATATGGATGCCCTGAAGGACCATGCTTCTGGTGCAAGCCAACTTCAGCTTGCTTTAAATATCGTCAAGAGGTACACAGAAGAGATTGGTATGGACATTGGCTTGGACAAGTGTGCCAAGATTCATCCGAAGAAAGAAAAGATTATTGATGTGCCCGATGACCCTGAGCTTGTGGATATAAGTGTTATAAGAAATCTTGTCATTGGAGAGACCTATATATACCTGGGCGTGCCTCGAAGCCGCAATAAGGACGTAATATCTGTGCAGGAGTCTCTTCGAAGCAGATACAAGCATCTTCTTCGACAGTTTTGTCTTCAAATCTGTCGGCGTTGAACAAGGTATCTACGACTAACATGCTTGCCGTCTCGGTTCTACTTTACACTTTTCGGGTTTTCAGTGGAGGAAAAACGAGCTTAAGGCCCTTGATATCTCCACGCATAAGATCATACATATGCAGAAGAGCTTGAATATCCATTCGTCTGTTCCGCGATTATACATCCCACGCCACCTAGGCGGGCGCGGACTTCTGAATCTCTAATGTCTTCATAACCGAATTTCTCTCGGTACAGATTACATCGTTGCAAATGGAAATGATCCTCTTCTCAAAATGCATTGTTCCATCTAGATGCCTCATTTCTAAAAACCAAATACAGAAAACTCGACCAGAAAATGCACGGAAACCTTCACAGGAATGTCGAAGATCAGTCCTTGTCAAAGATGCAAACTGTTTTTTTTCTTTGGACATCAGGTCTTAAATCAGGCACAGAGGGTTTTATTCTCTCATGCCGGGACGGTGATATTTCCACCTTAGTATAGCGTGATCGGATTTTACGTCAAGAAGTTCCCAGGGATAGGCGCAGGCCATGTCATGCATATGCTACAGACATAATGCGGTCCTAAGGGTGCTTTACTACCAAGGGATATAAAGTCAATTGCCCAAAACGAAAAGTGCCTAATTTTCTGGAACTCGGCTCCAGCCGACTACCTCACTGCCAAGGAGAAGAAAAGGAGGAGAGGTATCAAGACCTTAAAAAGGTCTCGGAAATGCGAAACTATCACTGATTCGTAACCTCAGAGCCATACTCGCGTGCCAAAAACATGCCAAGGCACTTGCGAGATGGATGCAGAAATATGTCATCCTTGGGTCGCTCCGTCTCCTCAAGGTGCACGAAGGTTTCGCCGACATGTCGTTGTGATTTCACCGTGCCCTGTGCCCACACATCTCACGGTCGTGAGACGTGGCCATAAGTGTGATTTACCGCGGTTCAACTGGGAGCCGGCGTCATTTTCATAGATGTCAGTTCTGTTTTAAATATATATTTTGAATTTTAAACGCTTTATATTTGAAATTATTCATTATTCATTAGTGTTTCAAAAATTTTTGAAGAATAAAATTTAAAAATTGGGAGACGGAAATTATAAAAATACTGGACACTCTGGTTAATTGCAACGTAGGGATCAATTGTTCACTTAAATTTGGAATATTTATAGATGATGGAACTGCACTGGATATACTACTCATGTGAGAAAAAGGAGAAATCTTAGATCCTGCTACGAAAGTATTCTTCAAAGAAACTATTCAGCCAAAATAAATCTTTGACCAGAAAAATTAGTTGAAGAGGAATTTCAGTAAATCAAACAAAAGACAGCTTCAAGTGGCGATAAAAAATAAGTCGTCTATTGTACCTTTGTGTCTGGGCCAATGTGTCTCAATATTTGGCGCCGCTTTAATTGAAAACTTCTGTGTACACTGTACAGCAGGCCTCTTTAGCTAGGGGAACTTTAGTCATTTTTACTGACGAGTCACATATTTCGTTTCCACCCCCGCGAATCTCGACTTCGCTGCAAGAGTTGAGGTGTTGGTCACTCTCGTGTCACCGGGTGGGGACTTCAGTACCGGATTGACACTTGCTACCAGGGTCCTTTTGGGGTGACTGAGTTTAGAAATTATTTCATTTTTAATAAACCTACTTATAAACTTCACGATGAAAAAGAATTTGCTCTGCATTTTAAATCCAAAATGATATGTAAAATATTTCTTTCTTAAAGAAAGTAGATTGATTTATTAATTATTAAGTAAAGAATCATGCTTAAAGTATTAACAGAGAAAAGCATGACATGGTGTGAAACATATGTATATTTATAAAAATATGCATCACATAGTTATATTTTAATTTCTCCTCTTAATGAAAGAATTGTCAAGAATCAAAATAATTAATTAATAATAATATGATTATTAAACTATTGATTATAACTATCGATACATGATACTTAATTTGTTGGTGATTACGTAATATAAATTATACATTGTACATAAGAGAAGATATTAAAATATAACATTCTGATGTATATTTTGATGAATATGTGTTTCACAAAATGACATGCCTTTCTCTGTCAATACTTGAAGTATGATTTATTACTTGATAATTAATAAATCAATCTTGTTTCTGTAACAAATAAATATTTTACGCATAATTTTAGGTTCAAAATGTGGAGCAAATTCTTTTTCATCGTGACGTTCATAAGTAGGTTTATTAAAAATGAAATAATTTCTAAACTCAGTCACCCCAAAAGGACCCTTTTGTTAAGAATCAATCTGGTACTGAAGTGCCCACTCTGTAAAACGAGAGTAAACACCTTCCTGAATTCTTACAGCGAAGTAGAGATTCATGGTAGTGGAAACGAAACATGTAATCCCTGCTGTGCAGTTTTGATTCGACGAACTGTACGATACTTTTGGGTGCAGTTTCAAATAGCTGAATTCTCCGATTTTGTTCAAACTTCGTATACTTAAGTATTTTTGCATGCTGATGACGAATGATAGTGAAAATTGGCGACAAGGCAATTTTCATGGTGAAGCCATGAAAAATCAAATAAAAACCCCCATAAAAATCATAGCTTTTTGCGTTTATCTCAGGCAATACGCAAAATCTCGCAAAATATTCTAAACAAAATTTATAGATCTCCTCAAGGTAAAAATTTTGTGTTCCATACATTTTCCTCCTCGAGTGATAGTTTCCGAGTAAATTAGTGATACATCTAACAGACAGACCCTGAATGGCCACAAACCCTAGTTAGTTAGTTTTTGATATGGGCGGGGGATCCCGTGAGGTGCCCCCCTGGCGCTCAAGCTATGAAGCTTGTGCCACACACGTGTTTATTCTCGAGATAGTACTCTGAATCCGGTCATATTTCGCCGAGTGTTTTTGGATTTCGGTGGGTTTCGTTGTTATCAACTTCAGAGATTGTACCTTTCAGGTGCCAGGCGTACCTATTGCAGAGCAAATGACGTCCTACTTTGCTGATCAGGTGAGGTGATCCTCACCCACTCTGCCATTCGGCAGCCTCCCCAGCAACCTAGTGTGGAAGGAGCGATCCCTCTGAGGTCATCAGTTAGATGTACAGATTCGAAACACTATCCCGGTGTGTTATGTTAGTGTATGTATGTGTGTGTGTTCATGACTCGAAATTGGCCAGCGATCACCGAGCAAGAGTCCAACGTAGGTGCCTCAAGCGCAGGAGCCTCCCATAGGAGCCTCAAGCGCTAGAGTCCACCGTAGGTGCCTCAAGGGCAAAGAGATCGCTGACTCATTTTCGAGTCTTCTCAAAATCGATTTCGACCCCCAAGGATAGTCTCCTCGACATAGGCCTATATTAGGTACGTAACCAGCCTCTTCTGAGAGGGCCTACAGCTTAAGGTGGGTTCCGAACCACCGGAACTCCGGAACCATTACATAGAAAAATGTCCAATGGTACCGGCTCAGGGATCGAACCCCAGTCCTCCTGCACGGAAGCCTGACGCGCTATCTTCTGAGTCACCGAGGCTCCTCACTAGGCTATACACAATCTAAGTGACGAGAGAACCTAAATGACGACGACCCTAATTGGCGTCAGACCTTACGTGGCGACACACCTAAGTGACGACAGCGATTAACGTCTCTAACGTTTCCAACGTTTCATGGGGGCAGGAAGACACCCCAGTGACTAGTCATAGTCAAAATGTTGGTAAAACCTATACCCCTCACTAATGTCTTATGGGAGGCAGAAAGGCACTCCTGTGAATGATCATAGATATAATTTTGATCAAACACAGCAGCGAAAATAATTAGATCATAATCCCTTTCAAAGCCGGTCGGAGCTGCAAAACGAAACTTCAAATAAATTGAAAACACAATTTTTGTTCAACGCATTAAAAGGCACTTCAAAAGGATAATATTTGCCAAATATAGTAGGAATTTGCATAAAAATACATAATATTATTACAAAATTTTCGATTAATTCAAATTTGATCAATTGACAAAATAAAAAATCATGAACAAATTAAAAAATAGTTTTCATCACAGCTACTTATGCAGAAATCAATCTTGACACCGTAAAATGGCCATTTCTGTGTTTTTAAATGCTTTTCTCATCATTATTATTCTAAAAACAGTAAAAAAAAACGAAATGTGCGGCTTTACAAGAGATTCAAAATGTTCTATTTCATGGTTTCTTTGGGGCATCCAAAAATCTTCAGAAAATTATTGTCGCTGCTACTCACAGAAAGGGATTCAGTTTAAGTTAACTTATATTTTTATGAGAATTAAAAATGCGAGGACAAAGACCGTATCAAGAAGAATTCATTAATTGAAAAATCACTATTGAACAGGAATTTTTCGAATACTTACAATGCAGCCCTTCATACCGGGATAAGCTCTGTTAATATCTATTACAATTCGAAGTTATATGTGCTTTTATTATATATGTATGCAGAAACTTAGTAAATAGAGTGTTCACTAAATGTTTATGAAAATTGTTTCTGAATATAGTTATGATATTGAATGTATATTTTTTAATTGGTAATTGACACTCCTAATAGAGATGGGACTCTCTGTAATTCGGCTACCGCTCCAGATTCGGCCTTCTGCTGTACCTACTTACCGAACATGCTACTGCCACTTTGGCTCCCGACTATTCCGGCGGCCGGATTAATCCGGCAACAGTAGTTCCGGACGAATTTTTACTGTCGCCTGGAAATCCGGCGAATACAACCTGAAAATCTTTTTTTTCTTTCAACTCTCAACCTTTTTCTTTGTCTCAAGATTTTCTTTCCCTTATCACACTATACACCATTATAGATACTAGATACTATAGATTCTATATTCTCGAATCCTTCGAACATTAACAACTTGACATAGTTTGATTTACATATTCTTGAATCTTTTTTAATTTGGAAATGATGAAATTGTAGAATTGTAAAATTGTAGAAACAGGTGCAGAGAATAAAGCAAAATTTTTAAATATTTTACATTAAAATGAGTGAAACTCTTTTTTCATATTATAGACAGTCTTGGTAATACAAAGTGATAATTTTAAGTTCATAAACATTTATTATATAAACTTTTAAGAGATTTTGATCTTTAAAATAATTAAAAAATTTAATCAAAAGTATAAAACTCGAATAGAGGACCTCTAAATCATATTGGTTTTTAAATTTTATTTTAAAATTGCCTTCTGGAAAAGGAATACCTTAGCTTGTGTCTGAGGTCCAATTCAAAACCTTTTTCTTAATAACCCTAATATATATATATATATATATATATATATAAATATCTCTAAAATCCCACTGCCTATTCTACTATGCCTTTATTTAAAACGTTTAGCCAGGGGAGAAGAAAACTGCGGAAAACCGCTTGCCAAGACATGGCCGTGCGGTCTAACAGACCGCACTATGGTTTCGATTTGTAGGTCCTGTGTGTAATTGGTCAGTAATAGGTCAGTAATACCAATTGAAAGCTCATAATTGGTCCGAGCTGCCGCACGTCCACGGTAGCATCAAAATTTCATATTTGTCTTTCAATTGCTACAAAAATTTTACGTCGCGATTATTCTTCATTTGAGCGAAAAGTGACGAATTAGCATGGACGTGTGGACGTGCGGTCTCCCAGACCGCACGTCCACACAAGAGTCAGGCAAGAGTCAGGGAATTTCTATAAATTTTTTAAATAACTGTCAAGCAGAATGAATGAAAAAAATTAATGGTGAGGGAAAATGAAAAATTGGCCAGGAAACAATTAGAGAATTTTTAAGATGAAGTCTTGCGGTAACTCTGATATAATATTCTTGTTATTGATGTATTTGCCTTGTATTTCCACTTCGATTTTATTTTATTTTACAGTTGCCTCTGCCTGAAGATTGTACTTTTAGATATGAATTGTATTCTTTGTTTGAAAATTCAACTGATTTGTTGAATATTCGACTATTTACGTAGAAAATTTTCTTTTTTATTAAAATCCATATTTTAGCTATGAAAAGTCTACTGAAATCTTTCCTAAATTAAAATTCAATAATTTTTTTGAAAAATTTTCTTTTTGATTTAAAAATTCATCTAATTTAGTAGAAATTACATCTTTCCTGGTTTGGTTGAAAATTCAAGAATTTTATTAAAAATGCATCCTTTTTGGTTGAAAATTTAAAAGTTTTGTTGAAAATTCAACTTTTTCGTGAAAAATTTACTTGTTTAAAATTCATATTTTGCTGTTGAAAATTCAACAATTTTGTTAAAAAGTCATCCATCCTTTTTGGTTAAAAATTTAACTGTTTTGTTGAAAATGCAACTATTTCCAACTAATTTCCAATTATTTTTTAAATTTTACATTTTGTTTAAAATTCATATTTTGGTGTTGAAAAGTCGACTGAAATATTTTTAAAATGAAAATTCTACTATTTTTAAAAAATTTGTCTTTTTAATTTAAAAATTCATCTAATTTAGTAGAAATTGTATCTTACTGGGATTTGTTGAAAATTCAACAATTTTGTTAAAAAGTCATCCTTTTTGGTTGAAAATTCAACTGTTTTGTTAAAAATTCAACTATTTCGTAGAAAATTTACTTTTCGTTCAAAATTCATATTTTGGTGTTTAAAAGTCGTCTAAATGAAAATTCAACTATTTTTTTTTAAATTTGTCTTTTTAATTTAAAAATTCATCTATGTTAGTAGGAATTGCATATTTTTTGGACCAAAATTCCACTGTTTGGTTGAAAATTCAACAATTTTGTTCAAAAATCATCCCTTTTGGGTTAAAAATTCATCCGTTTTGTCGAAAATGTACTTTTTGTTTAAAATTCATATTTTGAAAAGTCAACTGAAATCTTTTTTGGATGAAAATTCAATCTTTTGTTGTTGAAATTTTGTCTTTTTTATTTGAAAATTCATCTATATTAGTAGAAGTTGCATCTTTCTTGGATAAAAATGCCACTGTTTGGTTGCAAATTCCACAATTCTATTAAAAAATAATCCTCTCTGGGTTGAAAATTCAACTGTTTTTAGGAAAATTTACTTTTTGTTTAAAATTCCTATTTTGGTGTTGAAAAGACAACTGAAATATTTTTTGGATGAAAATTTGTCTTTTCTTTTGACAAAAAGTCATCCTTTTTGGGTTGAAAATTCAGGTGTTTTTTTTTTAAATTCAACTATTTCCTAGAAAATTTACTTCTTGATTAAAACTTATATTTTGATGTTGAAAAGTAAAACTAAAATCTTTTTGAGATGGAAATTAAATTGTTTTTTAATTTGTCTTTTTAACTTAAAAATTCATTTGTTTTATTAGAAATTCAATCTTTCTTTGATGAAATTGCAACTGGTTGAAAATTAATCTTCTTTGCTTGAGGATTCAACAATTTTGTTTGAAAATTTTGGTCGAACCACTTTGTTAAGAAATCATGCCTTTGTTGAAGATTCACATTTTTAGTTGAAGATTCATCTTTTTACTTGAAAGTTGAACTATTCTGTTGAAAACTGATCTTTTTTAATTGAAAATTTAATTGCGTGGGTAAAAGTTGAACTACTTTGCTGATTTTTTTTTACTGAAGGTTTATCTCTTTTGTTGAAAATTAAACTATTTCGTTGAAAATTATTTTTTTTTGCTGGAAACTCTATTTTTGTGCAGAAAATTTAGCTTTTGGCTTGAAGGTTCAACAATTTAGGTGAACTTGCTTTCCGTTCATGACTGAAAAATCTTTATTTTTTGAAAATTTGTCTTCTTGGTTCTAAAATGATTAAAAAACAAATGAAATTTCATCTTTTTTTGGTTGAAATATCAACTATTACACATTTTGGTTGAGAATTCATTTTTTAGGTTGAAAATTTAATTATTTTTTTGAAAATTTAATTATTTTGTTGCAAATTTAAGTATTTCGTTAAAAAGTCATCTCATATGGCAGAAAAGTCATTGTTTGTTTCAAATAAATAAATAAATTAGAAAAGTATCTGAAATATTGTTTTATTCCCTTTATAAAAGATCCTATGTTACAAATATTACAAGATTAAAATGCTGGTATTTGAGTATTAATGGTCAGGGAAAATAAAACATTGGTCAAGGAAAAATCAGGGAATTTTGAAAATTAAGTTTTCATCCTGCATAGCCTGTGTCATATTAAATACAAAAAATCTGAATTAATAATCACAAATTTACATTTTTTCAGATAAGTTTTCGTCAATACGTTATACAAACAAAAATTAATCAACATTTTTGGTCAATTTTCCAGTTAATTAAGATTATCTACTATAAATAATTATCTACTGTATAGGTTGGCTTCTTCTATATATGGGTGGAAATAAAAAAAAATGAGAATATTATACACATGTGCTTGTAGAAATAAATTTCCTAATTACAAGATTTTATTTCAGTTTATGTTAATACATTTTATCTGAAAATTCCGAAACTTGAAAATTTTAGGGCTCGGATTCAAATGTTAATAAAATATCAAAATAACACTTCTATAAATTAGGTTTAGAATTTACATAATAAAATCTTTTAGAAATTCAAAACACCACTATTTCTAAAAATATATGAAACTATAAACACTATTTTTGGTCTCTGAAATCGTGTTGTTTATTTAAATAACACGTTCGTTCCGCAACACTGCTCGGACCCAGGTCGCTGATCAATCACTCCAGCAAGCACCCCAGGAAAAATAGTAGCAAAATAACAGTGTTTTCAATTTCTAAAATATTGTATTATAGGGTAGTGAAAATTTTTTTCTTCAAATTTTCATGCAAATCGCCAGGAAATTTGTTCAAATACACCAAAAATTAATCAATTTTTTAAAAATGTTCCTTCAAATATTTAATAAACAGAGACATTGAGCCATATACCCTGTGTTTCGCGAGTTTTTGGCGCTATTTATGATTTTTTACGGGGTTTTTTGTGCACATTTTTTCTAATACATAAAATACTACTTGATACTAATAATTAGATGTTTATATAAATTGTTTTAACAATTTATTATTATTTTTATTAATTTTTTCTTTGAATGGAGTTAGAAAGTCACGGTTTTTTCAAAAAATGTCCACTTTTTATCCAATTTTCAATTTGAGTGAGGAAATGACTAATTGAAGTTAGCAAAGTTAATTGATTAAACAATAGATTATTATTGCTAATAATATTCAATTTGAATAACGCTCAAAGGTTGCGGTTTTTTTATAAAATTTTCAACTATTTGTCTACTTTTCACTTGGAGTGAGTTAATAATTAATTCAATTTAGCAAGAATAATTACCTAAACAAATTATTATTGTTTATAACTATCTTCTGCTTTATTAATGCTAGATAATTGCGGTTTCTTCTGAAATTTTCAGCTTTTTACCCACTTTTTACTTGGTAAAGTTATAAATAATGCAAGTTAACAAACACTGTTGTTTAAACAATTTATTAATGTTTATAACTATCTTCTCTTAGATAAGTGCTAAAAAGTTGCGGTTTTTTATGAACTCGTAAACTTTTTGTCCACGTTTCACTTAGTGAGGTAATAATTAATGTAAGTTGAAAAAAATGCTTATTTAAACAATTTCTTATTGTTTATAACTATATTTTCTTAGAGTCATTCTAGAAAGTTGCTTTTTTATGAAATCTTTAGTTTTGCTTTGACTTTTTAGTTATGAAAAAATAATGAGTAAACCTCAACAGGAATAATTTTTGAAATAGTATTGTATTATTTTAAGTGAATTAGTTTTGCTCTTTTTTCATAGTTTGACCGCAAACTGGAATTTTTTTTTCATTATTTTTTGTGCGGTCAAAATTTGAATTTTCGATTTTTCAAGAAAATTCACAAAGTTGTTATGATAATCTTGTAGGGTGTTCAAAAATGCAACGTTTTTCTTTCTCTGAAATTTTTTCATTTCGTGCGTTGTTTGACTTAAAATGTTAATTTTCGTTTGTTTTTCGAAATTTTGTAAATGCTATAACTCCGGTAAATTTTTTTTATCAAAGAAAGTCATAAGGATAAATTGTTTACCTTTTTGAGTACTAGTAATAACCGTACATAGAATTTTCAAATTTGAAAAAAGTGGTCTCAAAAATTTTGAAAAATCATGTGGAAAATTTTTCAGTATATTTTACTCAAATCCACTGCAGTAGCTTTAATTTATTTATGCAATATTTTACTGAACTTGGAATATTCCGGAAGCTAAAATTTGGCCTCATTTGAAAGCTTATTAACTAAGATCGTAAATTTGGTTTATTTCTCAAACAATCGCATTTCTCTAAATTATCCTTAAATAATTTTCCACTCTCAGTCCAAAAGTATGAATAGTGTCATTCCTAGATTAATTTATAAAATCATTAACAAACACCATACATATTTTTTACTGCTTAACCAATTTGTTTATGAAAGGAAATTAAAAATACTATTTTAACACATAAAAAGCGGAACATGAAGGAGTTTCGTGCAGTCAATCTCGAAAGTATCGTTTTTCAAATCTAATTTCAGAAGTTTTGAACAGAAACCAGAAGAAAAAATTGCATTTGCTTAAGTATTGACAACATTTTAAAAACTGAATTCGGCAAAATTTAAATTATTCTTCCTTTCAAAAATAATGTGTTTGATGTTACCAGCTCCAGACGTTTTACGACTAATTAAAAAAAAAAAAAAAAAGGGAATTATCAAAAAAAGAACTACTCATTATTTTAGTAATTATTTTCGTCATTTTAGTAAGAAATTCATATCTTTGGGTTGAAAACTAAAATGTTCTGCAGGAAATTCGTCTTTTTGGATTAAAAATTCAAAATTTTCATAGGTTAATCCAGGCTAAAAGTATTCTTTTAAATGATAAATTTTTTATTCCATAACCTTGTCTTCCGGTAACACAAAAGTTATTTGCAACAAATGAAGTTAGTTAAAACGAAGAATGGTCGATATTCCCCTTATTTTTGAATTATATAAATGATTTTAAATAAATTTGAATATTTGAATATTATCATAAAGTATTGCAACATGGAAATTATTTCTAAACATATAATCTTAATAAATAAACATAAAAATATGCAACTAAGTGATGTTTCATTAAAAATTAATCTATATAATTAATTTTTAATGTAAAAATTAATATGACTAAAATAAGAATTATTAGGATAAATAAGACCTGTGAAACTCTATAAAATCTAATGAAATTTCCGGAACTCCTAGAAACTTTATTAAAATACCTAAATCTTTAAAATACCCGAAAATATTTTGAATCGTTTGAAATCATATATAATGCCTTGAAATTTTTTAAAGCTCTTGGAAATTCCTTGGAGTTCTTAAAGAAACCTTAAAATATTTATAAAATCCTAAGAAATCCCTGAGAAATGTATTAAAATACCTAATTGAAAGCTTTGGAAATCCCTTAAAATGATTGAAATCCTCAGAAATCTTATAATATCCCTTGAAATTCCTTTGAAATATTTGTAACTGTTGGAAGTTTTCTGAAATCCCCTGAAATCTTTTAAAATATCCTGATGAATTCTTATAAATTATATACAAATTCGTTCCGAATTTTCCGAAATTCAAGGAATTTCTTCAAAACCGCATGGAATTAATGCATGAATTAATGCCGCATGTTAAAAATACCTATATTCCAATCATATATATTTTTCAAATATTTATGATGTTTTGAAATGAGAAACTAAATTAAATTTTCAAAATTATAAGTACATATGTTTTCATTATCTTTCGATTTTTTTGACACGCTGTTATTTTTTTATTAGATTTTACATTTTCTGGAATTACTTTTATTAAATATTATTAATAAATCAAATTACAAAAAATTAAAGTTCAAATTGAAAAAGAGATTTGAATGTTTCAATGAAAATAATTGTTTAATGCTTTTTATGCTTACAACTGATTATATTATTATTACCTGATTAATTTTGTTCACAATATTAAATTACAGAAAGATTGAATTTTAATTTTTTTCAATTAAATAATATAAATGGATTTTTTCCTTTACGGTCACGTAGTTGAATATTGGCTATAGTTTTTATAATCAAAGTTTATTTATATTTAAAATACCTGTATTCCGATTTTATGTATTTTTAAAATGTTTGTGATCTGAAATGAGTATCAGAATTCAATTTTCAAAATTATTTGTACATATGTTTTTTTTTCTGGAATTATTATAAAATGTTATTATCAAATCATATTTTCAGAAATTAAAGTTCAAATTAAAAAAATATATTAATTAAAAATTATTTGAATGTTTCAATGAAAATAATTTTGTATTGCTTTTTATATTTTGAATTGATTAACTAATTATTAGCTGATTAATCTTTTTCAAAGTATTACGTTACATATAGACTAAATTTTAATTTCGTCTTAATTAATGAACATAAATTGATTATTTGCTTTAAGGTTATGTAGTTGAATATTTGTTATAATTTGTATAATAAACGTTTGTTTATATTTACAGTAACTCTATTCTAATTACATAATTTTTTTAAATGTTTGTAATGTTGTGAAATTAGTATCTGAAATCAATTTTTAAAATTATATGTACATATGTTTTTTTCTGAAATTAGTTTAGAAGGTTACTAACAAATCAAAATTTCATAAATGAAAATTTAAATTTTGAAAAAATGTTAAGTAAAAATTGTTTAAATTTTTCAATTAATATAATTGATTTTTGCATATATATGTTTTAGTTTTCAATGAAAATAATTGTTTATTTTATTTAATTAAGTAACATAAATTTATTATTTACTTAAAGGTTTTGTAATTTAACGTTGGCTATAATTTGTATAATAAATGTGTTATTATGTTTATAATAACTCTATTACACTTATATGACTTTTATAAAAGTTTGTGTTGTTTTGTAATGAGTACAGTACCGGCCAGAATTGTCAGGCTACTAATCAAAATCGTATTAAAAATATGTCTCTCTTTTTTGTAGTTATCTGAGCAATAAACTAAATTAGAAAGATTTAAAAAAAACGTTAGAAATATTATTAAATGTCTTTCTGGTACGTGGTCAACGAGAAATTATTTTTAAAAATAAATTCCTCAACTTTTAGATGGATTCCCCATTTTGAGGGATGGAAAATGATAAGAATACTCAATCACGGAAGATAGCAAAAGAGATAGACAAAGATTCAAATTTATATTAAAGAGATAAAATGAAGTAAAGAAATGAAGGATAGAGAAAGAGGAAGTTATTGAGATTGGGGATAGGAAAAGATAGCGATTTTGAGATGCAAAGTGTCCCATTGAGAAAGATAGAATATAGTTCTATCTTCAGCTATCCCCCAATTTCTATATTTTTCCATCTTTTTACTTCTAGCTGTTTAAATGATTATACCATTAAGCCATATCCCTTTCGGGGTAAGCATGGCTCACTCTGTGAGGAAGGAAGTAATATGATGGAGGTGGTACAGATTTTTTAGATTTTGTAGTATTCCGCAACACTGCTCCGACCCGCGTTGCTGATCCATCTCTCTAGCGATCGCCCCAAGTGAAGAGCCTCACAAAGTCATCATGTAAAGCTACCCGTTCTGGCCCATTAGTATCTAAGGTCTTTTAGTTTCAGTCGTCATTCACTCCACTGGCACTCTTCTTCATGCGGTTCTTATAAACTATTTGTCGCCACAATTTCCTGTTTTGGCACACCTCTCTCGCTTCCTTCACGTCCATGCATTTTCTCATGCAAGCTCTTGTGTTTCTATGGCTTCTTACGTCTCTTCGAATTAGGGTCTCATTCACACATTCTAATCATTCTTTCCGCGGTCTGCCTCTGGGCACACTGCCATTAACTTAACGTTGATACACTTGTTTCGCCAGTCCCTCATCATTCATTTTCTCAAGATGCCCAAACCATCCTAACGGATTTATTTCACATATGTCAACTAGTGTTTCTTGTACACCACATTTTTTAACAATCGTCTCATTACTGACTTTGTCCATTAGCGTTTTACCGCACACCTTGCGCAGGATTTTCATGTTAATCGCGTTAATGTTACCCTTATCCTGTTCTTGGTAGGTCCAGGTATCGCTATCGTACAGTACAGTATGTATAAATATATACTTATGTATTGCCCCTTTAGCTTTACTTGATATATTTTTACTTCTGGCAATGGGTCCTGTTCTACCGATAACCTTCTTACCCTCGTTTATATGCCTAAAACATGTTGTACTTATCACCTTGTTCTAGTCTCTCATCATATAGGACAATGTTGCACATTGTTTCCCCACCTTTTCCTTTAAACACTATAGTTTTTGTTTTATTTACGTTAATTTTGAGGCCCATGTTCTTCATGCTTGTATTCAGTTTGCTTAACATTCTTTGCAATTCTTCGATTGACGCTGCCATAACAACCTTATCATCTGCGAACAACCTTACCATCTGCCATTCTTAGACACTTGTCCATGCATATAATAAATAGCAATGAGCACATAACGCATATCCTTGTCTAATACCGTGCATAATATCGAGCCACTCACACAGTTTCCCATTTACACTTACACTCGCTTTGCTACCAGCATATATTGTTTTTATTGCTTGTAGGAGCCATCCATTGACATTTGTCTATTCTTACATTTTTTTCTGTGATCTGTCTTAAGCTAAATATTTGATCCGAACATAATCTCCCTCGCATAAATCCACTTTAGACTTCCCATATCTTTTCTTCTGTTATTTTAATTACCCTGCGAATAAGTATTTTTGAATATATTTCACTTACGGAACTCTATAATTATTGCAGTTGCTTTTATCTCCCTTTCTTTTGTATATTGGGATGATAATAACCTTTTTCCAGTAATTTGGAACTTTTCCCATCTCGATACATAAATTCATCAATTCGCACAACCTTTGAGGTATGTAGCCTCCCTAATAATTCCTTAAAAGAGTCTCTCAAAGCGTCTAGTATCCCGTCTGTATCATATAGCATTTCACCCTTGCTATCAACAAATGTTTTAAATGTCATAAAATGTTTAGAATTTTATGCAGTAATAAAAAATATATTAAAATTCATGCAACAACCTCATTTAGTTGATTTCCATTGAATATCGTTGAATTCACTTTAATCCTTTTTTTTATCCATGGTCTTTTGAATCAGTAAGAAATTCCTTTCTCACGAAATTGTCGACACCCCCGATGGAATGACCTACGGAATCTTGTGTATCTCGTTCCGATGTGAAATTATGAAGGAATGAGTAAGAGTATGTAAGCAGTCCATGAGTCCAAGAGGAAGAATCATCAGCCTACTATATCAAATCGCGTTAGACTCTTGGCGCAGTCTTTCGTTCTTCTCCTCGCTTCGGGCACTCAAGAGGCCCTCAATCACGATCAAGTCGAGAACTCAGGCACACACGCCACACTTTCAATCAACCTCAACGGCTTGACGCGCTTCACGCGCTCGCGCTTACTTATCGCGTTGCGTAAGTTTCGTACCCATCGCACCTTTTTCCTTTTTTTTTCTTCCCATAGATACAACATTTTTGAGTGCTTCGCTCAAGACACTCTAGTCGCTCAATATAATGAGTCCTCGAGCATTTCGGTAAGGAAATCACCGAATCAAAGTTTATTTTCATTTTTTCTTCTGACCACACGCATTTGCGACATGCGATGTAATCACCTTTAAAAATATTTGCCAAACATTTTGAAACTGTTTGATCCCCTCATAAATTCGTTACTCTCGACTGAAAACAATTCTTGTCAGTTTAAGCATCTAGAATCTGGAATCTAGGGCAAGGCGGCCCTGAATAGCAAAATCAGTTCCAATTACTTTTATTGCGTATTTTACTAGCTTCTACGACATGCCGTTGTAAAATTTCACGATTCCGTGACAGTCGTTTAGAGTCTTTTTAACACCTACCGAAATCCTTAATTGTCCTGTCAGAGGATGAGAGCTATCCTTGAAAAAGATACTAATGATCCGTGACCGTGAGAGAAGAAAAGATACATTTCATGCTGAGATAAACATATTTTTTTGAAGATAAAAAAGGAAATTACTTTTTGTAACACATGCACGACATGTTCGATTTTTGAGGCATGTATAGTGTGCGGAAAGTGGCCAATTTGCAACCGTGCGAAAAAATAACTTTTTTAACCAAGGGACGCTGGACAATGGCAGAAGTTTGATTTAAGGCCGTTCATAAAATACGTTACCAATTTTCGTTACTTCTGACCACCCTCCTCCCCTGCCCCTTCGTTAAAGACCGCAGTTTCGACCGTCGATACCATATTGAATTTAATTTAAAACTCTTTACATTTCTAAGATTACAAGACGAAATATATTGCATTTTCAAAAAAACAGTTTTAATTTTTAACCAAAAAAGACGAATTTTCGACCAAAGAAGGTTATACGAATTTTTAATCAAATAGCTGAATCCTCAACCAAATAGATGAATTTTCAACAAATGAGGTTAAGCTTCTACCCAAGAAGATGAATTTTCAACAATAGAGTTAAGTTTTCCAACTAAAGAATCTAATATTTTCGAAAACAGTTAACTTTTCAACCGGAAAAGGTGAATTTTCTACAAGAAAGTTGAATTTTTAACTATAAAAAAGGATAAGTTTTCAACCAAAAATGGAATCGTAAAATTTTCAGTTTAAAGACATACTTAAAAAAAAACATTTCCAGCCAGGTGGATTCACCAAAAAAGAAGTTTCCTTTGGCAAATTGTTCAATTCTCAAACGAAAAGATGAATTTTCAGCAAACAAGATTAATTTTCTGCTAAATATAGACGAATTTTCAATAAAATACATGAATTTTCTAACAAATAGTTGCATTTTCAACTTATAAAGAATACATTTTCAACGAAAAGTGGGATAGTTGAATATTCAAATAAAAGGAATTAAATTTAAACAAAATAAACGAATTTTCAACAAAATAGTTGAATTTTACAACAAAGAGGTGAATATTGAAAAAGATGAATTTTTAATAAAGTATTCCAACTTTCAACCAAGTAGATGAATTTTCAACCAAAATAGATGATTTTTTAAACAAATATTTAAGTTTTCAACCAACAAAATTAAATTTCCACGAAAAAGATTCATGTTGTATCAAAAAGATGATGTTTCAACAAAATACATGAATTTCCAACGAATTTGTTGAATTTTGAAGCCAGGAAGATGAATTTTCTACCAAAATAGTTTAATTTTTAACAAAAAAATATGGATTTTCAACCAAAAAGTTTATTTACAACCTTATTGTTGAATCGTCAACTAAAATGATGAATCATCAACCAAAAAAATGAATTCTGAACAAAACATGTAATAGTTGATATTTTGAACAAAATAGATTTTAATTTGAAAAAAAGAATAGTTGAATTCAAGCAAATGAGACGAATTTTCAACAAAATAGTTGAATCATCAAAGGAAACCGATTAATGTTTAACCAAAAAGTTGCATTTTTAACAAAAAAGGATTTATTTTCAACTAAGATGATTCATTAAAAAAATACGAATTTTTAACATAATACATGAATTTTAAATCAAACATTTGAATTCTCCAGTATAAAAAAGTAATTTTCAATTAAAAATATGAACTTTCAACCAAAAATGGAAGAGTTACATTTTTAGATAAAAAAATTAATTCTCAACTAAAAAAAAAATTTCAAAAAAATAGTTAAACTTCCAACCAAAGAAGTGAAGTTTCAATTAAAATGTAGAATGTTCAAAGAAAAAGAATGAATTTTCAACAAAGTAATTAAACGAAATAGTTAAATTTTCAAGTAAAAAGATGAATTATTAACCAAGAAGATGAATCTTCAACCAAAAAAAAGAGTTTTTATCAAAATAGTTCAACTTTCAACCAAGTAGTTGAATTTTTGACTAAAAAAGATGACTTGTTAATAAAAAAAGATGTATTTTCAACCACGATGATTAATTTTCTACCAAAAAATACGAATTCTTAACAAAATACATTAATTGTAGATCACGCATTTGAATTTTCCAGTAGAAAAAGTACATTTTCAACCAAGCAAAAAGAATTTTCAAGAAAATAGTTAAATTTCCAACCAAAGAGATGAAGTTTCAATTAAAATAAAGAATTTTCAAAGAAAAAACATGATTTTTCGACCAAATAGTTAAATTTTTGTATTTGTATTTATTTGTATTTATTCAAGAAAGTCCCTAGGGCTAAATAGCCCTCTAAGGAACAGGATATTACAGGGTCATTACAAGCGCAAAAAGGATACCTGATCTCTTAAATACTGAGGCGTTTTATGAGCATATTCCGGGTGCATATTGACCCAACTTTCATGTAACCTCTGCATGAATCATCTTCGCGCCGGTGAACTTCTTTGCCAACAGGTAAGGATGTCCCTCCGGAGTTGATCCGACCACTTAAATATATGTTCTCGCGTTTGTCCGGGGCCATTGCCTGGTCGTCGCCTCGGTTCGGTCCTATTGCCACTCCCAACTTAACCATGGCCTCCATCCGAGAGAGGCCTATTATGGGTGGCACTGCGTGATACTGGTGACGTAACCGCATAATTTGTTGCATTTGGGTTGCCCCTGACGCTTGGGTAATCCCGTTGCGTCCCCTTGTGAGCCTAAGCTTGACCCTAAAGCCCTCTCTATAGGAAGAGGCCCGCAGCCACGCTGTTGGCTGATATCTCTGACTCACTGATGCAGTAATTGCCTGTGAGTGTCAGACGTTTCCCCGCAATCGCAGGGCTTTGAAAAAGGATGCGAGTAGCTGTTATTATCCTTTTCGCACAGACGACAGAGGGGACTTTCCGCTAGTCCCATCTTATGTCTGTGATATCCGAGGTTCCCATGTCCGATAAACATTTCTGTTAGGACTTTGATTTCGTATCTCGCGAGCTTGAGTATTTCCCATGCTCGGTTAGAGTTAAGCTTTGAGCCCAAAAGTGTTTTGGCCTGTCTTCAACCAGAGACCAAATCCCACTCATTCTGATGTTCATCAGTCAGCCAACTGTTAATTTCATCAGTGACTGACCCACTGGAGATGCCTACAACTGGCTCTGGTCCAATCAAATTTCTTCTTGCTGCTAGTTTGGCTAGCCCATCCGATATCTCATTGTCCTTGATACCGCTATGTCCAGGGATGCATAGCAGAGTAACTAGGGTTTCCGTCGCCAGATTGTTCAGTGCCTCAAAGCACTCCCATATTAGTAGCGACGTAATCGTTGTTCCATTCTGGGCCATTATAGCAGCCCTGCTGTCTGTGCAGGTACGGATTTTTCTTTTGTTTACATACTCTTTTGTCTTGTAGGCGCACTGGAGTATGGCTATAATCTCAGATTGTAGAACTCTGGCGTAAGACCCCAACTCGATTGTGAAGCCCATTCCATTCCTTGTATAATATACACCGGCTCCTGCGTTCTCCTCGATCCTGGAGCCATCTGTAAACCAGTTGTCTCCACCACTGGGCAGGTGTGTTTCGTTGATAACCCATTCCTCCTTCGTTGATAGGCTAACTCGATACTTCTTGTCGAAGAGGTAGCGAGTGGCCATTTTGTCCCTGCGCATGTTAAGGGTCGGCCTCCTCGCGATGTCGACTGGGATCTCAACTTCTGTCGAGATCCTTCTGTCATTTACCAAATTTAGTCTCCAGGCCGCCTTCGCAGCCACGGCCTTGATGGTGAGATGGAGGGGCTCCAAACCTATTAGTGCCCCCAGTGAAATCGCGGGTGTCGACTTCGAGGCACCAGCGTCGCCTCTCAAAATCAGTCCCATGATCCTTTCCAGTCGAGCCTTCACAGGGGACAGCTCGAACCTGCTCCACCAGACCACCGCCGCATTGGTTAGCCTGGGTTGGAAGATCGCTGTGTAGATCCACATAGGTGTCTCCGGTTTCAAGCCCTAGATTCTCTCTATGGCTCTCCTACAGAACCATAGAGTCGCTACTAGCTTCTTGCACTTGTTTTCCAGGTGCTCGCTCCATAACAGCTTCTTATCCAGAATGACTCCTAGATATTCAGCTCGTTCTTTGATTTCCAGTTGTTGTCCTCCAAGTTTCAGTGTAATCGTGGATGCCCACCTATACCTTCTGGTGAAAACAACCGCGTCTGTCTTAATCGGATTGACCAATAGTCCAGTTTTCTTGCACCATGAATGCATCATCAGTGCTCGCTGCATTAATCCGAAGAGCGTATCCCGATGCCGGGTCAACGGTTCCACATGAAGTGGTATCACCCTTACTAGTAGTTAGATTCCTGTTGGCCAACATGTGGCATGTCCATTTCACGACTGCAATAGGAGCACCATGTGTGATCATGGCCGCCCTGATCACCATTCCAGAGGTGTTATTGAAGGCTCCTTCGATGTCCATGAATGTTCCAATCGCGAGGCCTTTCTCCTCCAGTTGTCCTTCAATTAGGTTTACTGCTCCGCTTAGGGCCGTCTCCGTCGAGTGACCAGCCCTATAGGCGTGTTGCTCCTTGTGAAGTGGCCTCCTTGACAAGACCTTATCGCGGACATGTTTATCCAGAAGTATTTCCACTGTTTTTAGTAGGAAAGGTCCTAGGCTGATGGGACGGAAATCCTTGGGTAAGGTATAACCGATCCTACCTGCTTTAGGGAATAGAGACTACTCTCGTACCCCTCCATGCCGCCGGACATGTCTCAACGTCAGACTAGCCCTAGCAAGTCTCACTAGCGGCCCTATGCTGATCTCTCCAGCCCTCTGTAAAAGGGACTGGATATTTGCTATCTAGGCTAGGAGAATTGTAAGGACTGAAGGACTTCAGGGCCCACCTGACCCTGGCAGGGGTTACAATCTCCTTGGCTAGCCGCCGTTTCGGGCCCAGTTGGGCCGCAGGCGACTTTCGTTCCCTGTGAGGTGTCGTTTCCTTTTCTCCAAACCTTGAAAAGCCCGGAAAATGTGCCTTGATCAGGTGAGCAAAGGCATCCTTGTCCGACCCTGATTACCCCCCCGCCGAGCAATTTCAGAGTGCCGAGAATAGCCTCTGGATTTCGAGAAAGCAGCTTACCCAGTCTAGCCACCTCAGTTTCCTTCTCGATGTCTGTGCAAAAGTTGGTCCAGCTCTCTTGCTTTGCCTTACGTATTGCAGCCCTGCATTCATCCCTTATCGTTGTGAATGAGGTAATTAGTTCCTTCGTTTTGCCAGTACTGGCACGTCTGAACCTCTCTCTGGTTTCCCTGTGAATCTCTTCGAGTTTCCCATTCCACAAGTATGTCTCCCCAGCCCTTCGGACTCTTGTGGGTCGAAAATTACTTTCATAAGTAGTTTTTTTGGCTTCCGTGAAAGTTTTGGCTGCCATCTCCAGAGTATCCACGTCTCGCATTGACCTGGCAGCCTCTGAAAGTCCACATCTTAGTTCCGTGGAAAAGTGATACCCGTACGTTCTTCCTGGATTTCTGACCCATTTACGGCCAGAGGGTATAATGGATTCCAACAAGAACTCTATCTGTGAGTGATATAAAAGAGTGGGTTCATCTGAAACTCTCCACTTCTTATTATTATCTCTATTATTATCTCTAAAACTACTAGTACAGAGATTGATGTCAATGACTTCATCCCTAACCGAGTTACGGAACGTCGGGGTGTTCCCCGCGTTAAGAATATCTAACTCAGTGGTGATTACGTATTCCAGTAGGTCATTACCTCTTGAGTTGACGTCTGTGCTGCTTCACAAAGTATGGTGGGAATTATCGCATACCAGCAGAAGAGAAATACCCCATAACTCGGAATATTGCACCAGTGTACATACTACCACTGGTGGATTGGTATCGCTGTCATAAGGAAAATAAGCTAAGCCCAGAACTAGCCTTCCTATTCCTTTGAGATCGATGGTTATCATCATCAGGTCTCTTGAACATAGCTCAAGCAACGGGACAGCGTTAACTCCCTTTGCCAGTATGCAGGCCCTTGGTTTGGCCGCCTTGGGGTCCATGTAACGAAAAATACCAGCCCCCTCTAATCCCCTTATGGTACCTTATGGTCCTCCTGTCCCCGGCTGGCAACCCTAAAGTTGACCTATCCAAAGTGATAGACGGGTCTGTTGTTGAGGGCCACAAGAGCCCTCGTCTGGGATTCAGGAATCTGCAAAACTAGGGGATACCTGGTGCCTCCCACTGTATCCTTTTCCTGAGGCCTATCGTGCCTGACGATTCACCAGGACGCGGTCTTACGTGAGGGGTTGAATCCCCTCAGCCGCCGGAGTACCTCAGATGGGTCTTCTAGTTTACCCAAAAACCACGCCGTAGCCCTCACCATCTTCTGGAGCAACTCAATCCCACCCACATTGAGAGCTGCACCTCCCCACGGCTTCGTTTCGAACACTGCTTTGAGTAGCCAAGCTTTAGTCGCTAGGTCGACTGCCACAAATACGAAGACCCTTCCCCTGCAGAACGAGGTTACGAATTTCGGCCATTGATCTGGGGACACTCTTTCGAGCGCCCTCCAGGTAGCCTCCTAGAAGACTTCATACTGCTCCGTAGTGAGCATCGAGTCCGGGAGATTGGTATCGGCCACTACCATCGTCAGGGGGTTAGTCCTCTGAGCGGCCGTCAGTCCAGCTCTGTAGCTGCTGTGGTCGGCGCTGTAGCTGCCGAAGTTCCAAATCCCGCAGCTGCCGACGTTCCAGCTCCCGCAGCTGCTCTGCTAGCCTGCTAGCCTGCTGCGCTGGCCTCTTCAGTCTCCTTTTCAGGGAACCGTTCATGCGTTTCTTCTTTTTGGGGGACTGATTGGCCTCTCCCGTTACCATAGCCTCGTTCAGAGGAACCGTCGATCTCTCAGCTCCCGAGGGAGCTAGGGGCACAGCTGCCACCTGAATTTGGCTTGCCGGAGAGACAGATGGGGAGGAAAGGGTTATGTTAGACCGTTTAAGGCCCAACCCCTCTCCACCCTCCGCCACCTCCCTTCTTCCTTCCTTCGATTTTTGTTTTCTTTTGACGTGTTCCATATTGATCCCACGAGTAGCTAGGGTAATAAAAGGTCCGCCCCAGTGGAGCCCCGCATACAGGGGTTAGACTAATTAATCGGTGAGTTCGTCCGATGTCCCCCAGGGGACATTGGGACATCTTCGTAACCTCTAGATGCCAAAGTGCCACGAGCACAATGACTACACCCATGGCTTAGGGGAGTGGTCACATTAAGTGAGACACTCAAGTTTCAAATATCCGCTTGCAGACCACCATGACAAACGGAGGGCTGTTTCTTGGTCCCTATGCGGGCCACAGGTCATTCCTGTCCCGACTGCAAAGCTGTGAATCGGTCCGGGAGGGACCTCAACCCAAAGATCCAGAAGGCGCGTGTTAGCTAGGCTCTTTCAACCTTCTTCCACACCTTAATCATGCATACCAAGAGAGCTCATTTATAGGTATCCTTTTCCTCGCAACCTGGAGAGTCCGTTTATAGAGATCCTTTTATTCATATCCACACGCATGCAGGCCGAGGTCCTTTTGACGCCCATGTCCCACACGCTTAACGATGAGGATAAATACCTTCTCATTATGATTTGAATGTAAAAAGGCTAGAAACAATTCAAAATAAAGTCCTAAAACAAACAAAAATAACCCCAAGAAGCTCCGTAAATTTTTGAGATTGAGTATTAATTTTAATTCTGTCTTTTATAATGAAAAGCTTGTCTTTATCAGTTTGAAATTGATCGAAGGCTTTCGCCTCATAATATGATTTTTATATAAATTCCATTCATCATTATTCTAATTCTGGACTATATTATATTTACTATCTCTGTTTACATACTTCTTATTCTTATCATCAGTCATACCTTTTAAATTGGGTTTGTTTGTGTAGAATCTTCCCACCTTGTATCCCAGGGGCGACCTTGCTTATATTTCCTACAAATCTTCTCTCTCGTTGGCAATTTTTTCAGCAGATAAGAGAGCATTTTTGGCAACGTTGAACGTCACTGACTGGTGATTTGGTTTGCATTCGTGATTAGAACTTGCCTTCTACCAAGTGAGCTCTTGGATGCGTTATCCAGCTTCACCCAGGATTCAATAAATATGTTCGTGTAGTGTCTCTCCGAATAAAAAGTGGTGTTCTCAAAAGGCTTATTGTGAAATTGTGTCTCCTTCCGAGAGCTGCGAATGTCGCTTAATTATTTTTAAGCATCATCCTTGTGTCTTCCTTTGGCATAATTTCGTCGAAGCAAGGAGAGCAGAATTTTTGAGACTGAGTGATAATTTTTATTCTGTCTTTAATACTGGAAAGCTTGTATTTATTATTTTGAAATTGATCGACGACTTTCTCCTTATAATATGATTATTAAACAAGTTCCAATTATGATGATTCTAATTCAAGACTATATTATATTTATTATCTCTATTCCCATACACCTTATTCTTATCATGAGTCATACTCTTTGAATTGAGTGTATTTGTGTGGAACATTCGCACCTTGCTTGTGCTAATCACTCGTCGTCACACCGATCAAAGGTACGCTTGCCTCATCGTTCAGATTCAACATACCTTGCAATTTTTGTATAAATAAATGATCAGAGTTCCAATTTTTCAATTAAAGACCACTCTCAGCAGAGCGTAATTACTACCTATTAATCTATATGCATTACAATATTAATTTGACCTAAAGTTCAAGTGATCACAAGGCTTATGTTCACATATTTTTAAAACTTCAATTTCGATTGCTCGCGAACTGTAAACTTTGATCTTAACCAACTCATCGTCCTATCTTTTATAAACGAGCTTGCAAGATCCTTTCCACTGTTTTACTAAAAATAAAGATAAAATTCCTATTGAATTTAAAACTCACATCATCTGTGTCATTCCGTGTGAATGTGGTTGCATCTACATTGGCCAAAAGAATTTTAATGACTAATAATTGTCAACTTTCTTTCAAATTGAATTTCAAATAGATCCCGCTACTTTTTAATTCTGTAAATGTACGCTAGGCATCTACCGCGGTCGATAAATTTATACCTCTAGAGGCTCGGCGTCGCTGGGCGAAAGCTCTTAATCATAAAATATTACTTATTTAGGAATAGTAGATCAAATTTTCATAAATATTTTCCCTGATATACTTAATAAGCTCTAATTCCTATTTCGCCACTTTCAGCGAGATATTCTAACATATCCTCTTCGATGTCACAGTTGTTCTGTTACATATCATCGCTTCAATAAAATTGCTTGAAAAAGCCATATACACAATCTTTCACTTTGTCCGTATCCCATACCATTTCACCTTCAGTTTTCCTTTTTCTGACTATCTCTGTATTACTATTTCCTCTCCTAATAGTTTTAACCCATTTCCAAAATAATTTTTTATTTCCTTCAAAATTATTTTGCATTTTTTCGTCTTTTTCCGCTTTCATTTTGCATTTTTTCTTTGACTAGTATTTTTGCTTTTGTGTTTTTATTCCTGTAATCATTGTCTGATGTAATTATCCCCTTATTGATAAGACCTTCAATATTAAGCTTTCTGGAGTACGCTTGCTCCATCTCGTTAACAGCCATGCGGATTTCATCATTCCTTCTTGCTTCTGAAAATTCTCTATTTTAACTTGCGTCTGCTTTGAATGTTAATGATCTGTTCGACTTGCACGTCTGCACCAAATATACATGTGGGTAATTTTATGCTTGAACCAAGTATTTGTAATAAACAAGCCTTCTTCTAAGCATAAGCTAATCAATTTCTCCCCGTTACGGTTATTTTTTGAATCTCTGAAATGACCAAGCACTCTGTCAGTACCTACGTGTTGCACATCAACCCAGCCATTCATATCTCCGTATTATGGCTGGAAGTAACTATTTCGATGAGTAAACTGACAATATACTTGTTGTAAACGCAAGAGATATACTTGAGAGAACTCCCAACAAAGAAAACTCCAACAGCCAACTTCTTCACTTCTTCTTTAGTTTTTCTTTAGTGAGAAAGGGTAGGTCTGAGAAAGCCGATGTCTCAGCAATTCCTAAGAATTTCCTTGCGGATAATAGATTTGACCTATCTGAATACATTTCGCGATTAAAATAAAACGCGGGTTATTGAAACTTCCATATATAACATGGAGTACTGCACACACCACATAGTTTGCGCCTCTCCTCAATTTCTCAACTACATCCTCCTAAAGTTCTATAAATAAAAACTCTGATAGGGCAACGTTTGATCAACAAAAATTCTTTGGTATGAAACTACGTTCATAGTATGGCAAGCGATTATTGCCCAAGGATTTTCTGTTCTATGGCGTAGTATATGTGCCATAGAACCAGTTATTTTATAGAACAAATCATTTCAACATACGTTCGCAGTTTTAACAAAGATTCCAGAAAAACAGATTTTTGTTGATCCAACCTTAATGAATATCCCGCTCAGCGACTATACATAGCCAAAGTTGGAGTCTGGTTGATTCTTGTGTCGGGGAAATTGAGAATTGATGCATGCCTAATTAATTGTTCATCACGCGGAATAGAAACTAGATGGGTACTACGGCCTCCATCGACAAATATTGAACTAATTTTATGATACTAGCGGATGTTCTACTTTATATGAAAATTCTGAGTTTATTCTGCATGTCATCTGTCACAAGAAAAATCTATCTGAAAATAATACCAACTTACCTTTTTCCTATATAGCATGAGAATCATCATAAGACTACTGACCACAAAAGCACTGGCAACCCCTAGAGCTACAGTAGCAGTTTGATAAAATGGAGTGTCAATATCTGTGAGTATTTCTCTCTGTTCCAAGGCTGCTATTCTGTTTTGAATAGTATTCATTGTTGTTCTATGAGTGAAACGGGAAGTTGTTGCATCAGCAACAAGCCCCAAAAAGAAAATATTTTTTAATCTGATCAATTCTTCTAATTGGAACGCTACATCCACCTTGTTGGGTCCAACGATGTCAAATGTCAGTATGGCCGAGTCGTGATCTATCTTGACTTCAACTCCCTCTTTTATTATTGCCCCCAAGCCTCGTAAAGCATCTTCAGTTTCAATGGCCAAGCTTGATTCTTCTTCAAGGAGGAATCTTCCAGAGATGTGAAGAGTCACCTCTACCGTTTCAACGGGAGTTGGTACTAGAAGAATAAATACATTTTTATAAAACTGAAAAATCTCATGTCTTGTTTTCGAAACACTAGAGGCAAAATATGAGATATTATATGACTTGATACTAACAGCAAATATTAGTGCCTTTGCTAAAAGGTTCAGAACCGATAACTTGATTGCCAGCCTCGTCGACACACCAACAAATATCCTTAGTACATTGCGTAGGCTCAAATCTGCCTAATCTATCACAAATACCCGGAACATGTCCCCTTTCCTTCATCACTTGGCATCTAGTACCAAAGAGCTCCGTAATTTTGTTTTCAGCCGCAAGACCCATCAAGGTATCTTCAGCGTAATCCCTGATTGATGCATCTACTTCTACTGGCTCTCTGCCGCGTCTAGCTTGTCTGAAGTTACAAGTGGGTTCTCCGCCACGCGTTAACGATCCTTTTAGAGGGTCACCTTTTCTGTTCACACACCAGCAGAGACCAACATGTTCAAGGCACTGAATTGGTTCCCAAGTTCCTCTGTCTCGATTGCATCTGGAATCAGAATCATTAAAAATACTTTTACAATAATAGTGTTTCTCAGATTAATCATGTAATTTTTTCATAATTTTTTTATTATATATAACAAAAGAGGCAAATTAAAAAAATTTGTTCTAGTGAAAGTTTGAATGTTACAGCTGCTCGTGCCTATAGCAAGTACATCATTATCATATGACATTCTTCCCAACGTTCTGATAGCGAAAGTAACAAAAGTAAATGGTATAATTTTGAAGATTGTGAGTCAGGTAAGTCAGGGAGAAAGAAGAGAAAATTAAGTCATCAAAGAAAATCAGGTGAGAAGAAAGCACTTTCGTTCTGTTACAGAAGGACTGGCTTTTTGGTATTGGATGACATAATTTACTGAATTATTTGGAGGAATCTTTTTGTCACTTTCGCTCGATATATTATCAATTACTGGATCTTGGATAAATGTCACTGGTTCTTGGACGATACGGAAGCAAGGAGAATTTTTTTTCGGAAAGCTATTAGGACACAATAATTTTTGGATTTTAATTGGACTCATTATATCATACAGAGGGTATCATCAAAGATTAAGGGACTTGATCGATCGACGGAATGCAAAGTAAGTAAGAGGAATTTTATGTATCATCGAATTTTTCAGTGAGGTTGTGAATGATTTAATTTACATAATAATATTGTTATTTGCATGTATCGACGGATTATCTAAATTGACATCTATTCATGTTCATATCAAACGTTTTGAATTTAAGATGTTCTCAATTTTGAATTAATTCGTCAATGTATGTGAACATCAGTTGAACGATATAATTTGTGTGATTCTTCTGAGGGTTCTAAAGTTCAGAATACGAGTAGCGCGATTTTCAATCACTGTAATTCTATTTTCTAATTTTATATAATTCGCAGGAATGAGTAATGAATGAAACACTTTCTGATTTATCAGTATTTTGAAAAGATTATGTCAACATTCAAATTAAATTTTTTACAATATCATCCTAATGAAAATGTATTGGTTTTATGTAAAATTTGACTAATCAAATTTCATCAAATCTCCACGTTTTGAGACCCTCTGAGTCAGAAAAAACGATTTTTATGAAGGTATCTGTAGTCTTTAGTCTGTCGTCTGTAGTATCGTATAGGTACGATAACTTTCGAAAGATTGATAATATTGGATTGTGCTGCGGCACACTTTTTTAAGGCCTAAAAAGAAAGAACCAGTTCATTAACAGCTATTTTGGATAAAAGTTCAAAAAGTTAGAGCATTTTCAAAATTGTTGAGCCCATTATATATTTAAGATTTAAAACTTAAATGTACGGCTATTCACTGTATTTGGAAACTCGAATAATTTATCCTCATGACTTTTTTCGATAAAAGAAAAATGTTCAGAGTTATAGCGTTTTCAAAAAAAAAAAAAGAAAAAAAAAGCAAAATGTACATTTCAAGCCAAAAACACACGATATGAAAAAAGTCAAGAAAAGAAAAACGTTGTTTTTTGGCAGCCCTGTAAGATTATTATAAGAACTTTTTGAATTTTTTCAAAACCTCGAAAATTAAAATTTGGATCGTACAAAAAATAATGAAAAATAAAAAATTCCATTTTGCGGTTAAACTATGCAAGATACGAAAAAAATTAATCAACAAAAATTGGGCACCCAAAAAAGATCTACAAATTTTTCATCAAGCACTTTTTTATAGGACACATAGTTTTTGTTTTATTCGTAAAAAACAATATTAAAAAAAATGATGGACACACGATGCAAGCTACGCAAAAAAATAATACGACAAAATTTGTTCACTCAAAAAAGAGCTACAAATTTGTTATTAATAATTTTTTGATAAGATCCTTAGTTGTTGTTTTATTCGTATAAAAAAACATTAAGAATAAAAACATTAAATTTTTGGACAAACGACACAAGTTATAAAGAAAATCAATAGACAAAAGTTGCTCTTCCAAAAAAAAAAAAATAAATAAATAAAAACTCATCTAAATTTGTCATCAATAATTTTTTGATAGGACGCGTAGTTTTTGTTTCAATTGTGAAGAATAACATTAAAAATAAAAAAGTTAAATTTTTTATCTACAAATTTGTTATCAATAATTTTGAGATAGGACGAGTATATTTTTATTTAATCGTAACAAATATGATTAAAAATGAAGAAATTAACTTTTGGAAAAAGGACACAAAGTACAATAACATTATATTTAACAACATTTTTTAAATTATAAAAACAAGACAATGAAAATACTTTTGTTTCAATACCAATGCATATTATGAATTGTAATAATATTAATTGATTAAAATGATACATTTTTCAGGGTAGCTGAGAATTAAAATTAGTAAAAAATAAGGAGCAAATATTGAAGTGATCATGAAAAATAAAATTTGTACTTTATTTTGTAATATCTGAATGAGAAGCCTCAGACCGAAGACTTGAACATAATGTAGAAAAGTTCGCATTTTCGACACATTTTCTCGAGTGCGAAGCACGAGATACATGATAAGAATGTGTTCTTTGAAACCGAAGGAGCTTTAACAAAAGAGAATTCAAGAGAATTTAATGTGCCAGATAAATATATTATCGAGCGCGAAGCGCGAGAACCAACAGTCGCGCGCCCTAATATCGCCGCAAAAAATCGGCGACCGTCGACTTTGGAAGGCAATATCTCCGCAGGAAAAAATGTAAAGAGGTTCTAATAACGATTACACGAATCTACTGAGTTTTCTGAACAATATGGTGTTTCTAAAATTGTTGTAAAAATTTGTTCTTCAGAGCTGTTAAACAAAATACAAGTAAAAATGCTGTACATAGGCCCACTGCTCTAGGACCTGTACTTTCACATGACCCCACAACTAATAATATGTTGGAAAAAATTTGAAAAAATTCTGGTGTGTTCTGCAACATATTTAGAATGCAGCAGAGATTTCAAAATTATAAAATATTAAAAAATGTCGTTTTTGCAAGCATCTTTTTTGAAGATTTTTATTTAGGAATTGGATGAAGCTATCGCGCCGTTTAATGGCTTGAACTGTAGGGTGATGTACCCTGATTCCAATATTGTCCATGAAAGTGAATACAAATAATATTTCAGCGATAAAATTCGCTCAGAATAATCTTGAGTTTAATGAGGCAAGGCACTTGCCACAGTAGCAGAAAAAAGCGTAGACAAAAAAGGTGTAGAAAAAAAGGATAGAAAAAAGTGGCAGACAGAAGTTTTCCCCAGATGTGGCCACGACCTTTTCTCGCCCAGCAGGGCCGTCTCAAAACTTTTAGGTGAGCTGCACCCTTGATACAAAATTTTATTATTTGATAATGGATACCCTCTGATGCAGATACAAACGTCTTATCCGACGGATTTGGTCTTCCGAACTGTCGGCGTGGAACAAAGTATCTGCGATGAACATGCTTGCCGTCCCGGTAGTACTCTATTCATTTGGAGTGGTTTCATGGACGAAGGACGAGCTCAGATCCCTCGACATCGGGTGCCGAAAAGTTATGCACATGAACAAAAGCATGCACCTTATGGTTTAATCCATAATCCAAATCGAATGCATCATCCAAATCCAATTCATGGTTTAATCCATAATCCAAATCGAATGCATCATCCAAATCCAATTCATGGTTTAATCCATAATCCAAATCGAATGCATCATCCAAATCCAATTCATGGTTTAATCCATAATCCAAATCGAATGTATAATCCAAATCCAATTCATCCATTTTGAGAAATTTTTTCTATTCTGTACGGAACCAAAAAAAATGAACTAATCATATGATCAGATTATATTTTTTAATCGATTTCTACTTCTAAGCAATCCAAATTTATTCTTTTGGATATATTAATTTTATGTTTAATTACATTGAAGCTCAATTAAATCCTACATAAAAAATGTTGATAAAGTTCAGATTCAAACTTTTAAAAATTGAAGTAATCAATATTAAAAAATTAAGATAAACGGGTAACATGGTATAGGGGAGACCATTAGGGTGGTCCAATTTTTTTTCTTCAATTTTCATGCATATTAATTAATACTTCACTAAGTGAAAAATGGAAATTTTATAAAAAATTTCAGAAAAAACCGCAACTATTTAGCATTACTATAGGAGAAGATAGCTATAAACAATAATTTGTTTAAACAATTAGGCTTGATATATAAAATAAATTATTACCTCACACTAAGCAAAAAGTGGATAAAAAGTTGAAAATTTTAGAAAAAACCCGCAACTATCTAACATTAATATAGGAGAAGATAGTTATAAATAATAATTTGTTTAAACAATTGGGTTTGTTAAATTTCAATAACTATTACCTCACTCTGAAAATAAATTTGAAAATTCGGAAAGAATCGCGACTTTCTAATTTCATTCTGAGAGAAAATTGCTAAAAGCAATAATAAATTGTTTAAACAATTTATATACATCGCCAAAAACTCATTTGTTTTCTATAGGTAATTCTGAATAAAATTTTTAGTTTCAAATCGATTCACCTATTTGTCGATTTTATATAAAATTTACAAAAACGCCTTTTTTATGGAAAATGAATGTTAAACTACAATTTAAGCTATAATTTTTCGCTTTTATTCGTAAATGTCCAAATTTTACAATGCCAAACTAAATTTTCAAAATTCCTTCATTTTTCCCTGAACAATTTTTTTTCTTCATGGCCATTAATATTCAAAGATCTGCATTTTAATCATGAAAGGTTTTTAGCACAGAATATTTTATAAACTGAATAAAACAATTTCAGATTCAAAATTTTAAATTTTAAATTTATTCATTCATTTCAACCAAAAAAGGTGACTTTTTACGATAAAAGATTAATTTTCGACAACATAATTAAATTTTGAATAAAGTAGTTGCAGTTTTAAACAAATTGTACAATTTTCAACCTACCAAAATGAATTTTTAACCAAATGGTCAAATTTTCAAACAAAAAAGATCAATCTTCAACCGAAAACAGTCGAATTTCCAAAAAAATATGAGTTTTCAACAAAAAATGTTATAGCAGCTTTTCAACAAGAAAAAAACACGATTTTTCAACAAAATAGTTTAATTTTCAATCAAAAAGTTGAACTTTCAACCCAAAAATGCAATTTTGAAGAAAATAGTTGAATCTTCAATTAAAAGCAGTTGAATTTTCAGCATAAAGATGCATTCTCAACAAAAAATATTATAGTTGATATTTCAACAACGAAAGAACCCGATTTTCCAACAAAATAGTTTAATTTTCAAGCAAAAAGTTGAATTTTCAACCATAAAAGTAAAGTGAAAAAAATAATCGAATCTTCAACTAAAAACAGTTGAGTTATCAACAAAAACATGAATTGTCTTTCAAAAAATCTTATAGATGATATTCCAACAACAAAAAAACACGATTTTTCAACAAAATGGTTTAATTTTCAACCAAAAAGTTGAATTTTCAACCATAAAATTAAATTTAAAAAGAAGTTGCATTTTCAACAAAAAAATTAAATTTTAGAGAAAAGAATTGATTTTTTAACAAAATAGTTGAATTCCAACCAAAAAAGATGGAATTTCTCCCATGAGAGATCAATTTTAAAAAACAAACAAACGAAATTTCAAATAAACAGTACCAGTGAAAAAATTGAATTTCAACAGAATAGTCCAATTTTTAACCAAAAACATAAATTTTCAACAAATAATGATTTTTCAGTCAAGAAAAAAAAAATTTACCCAAAATGTTAAACTTTCAAGCCAGAAGATAAATTTTGGGTAAACCAGTTCAATTTTCAAATCAAAAATATAATTTGTCAACAAAAAAGTTAATTTTCACCCCAAAAAGTAAATTTTAGTTAAGAAAATGAATTAAAAAAAAAAAACTTCTAAGAAATAGTTAAATTTTCGATCAAAGAAATGAATATTAAATAAAAAAATGAATAAATTTTTAACAAAGTAATTCAAATTTTAAAAAGATGTTAAAAAATGCATTATCAACAAAATAGTTAAGTTTCCAACTAAAGAGATGAATTTTCAACTAAAATGGTGAATCCTAAACTGGAATAGTTAAATTTTCATTTAACAAATTAATTTTCGACCGATAAAAATCGATTGTTCAACCAAAGAGATTAAATTTTTTTTCAACTTTCAACCAAATAGTTGAATTTTCAAGCAAGAAAATTTTTAGCAGAATTTTCAACTCGAAAATATGAATTTTCAACAAAAAGTTAGTTTTTTGACAAAACAGTTGAATTTTCCACACAAAAAGACGAATTTTCAGCAAAACTGTTGAATTTTCATACAAAAAGGATAACTTCTAAACAAAATTCTCGAATGTTCAATGAAATAATAAAATTTTTGACTTAACGTATAATCGTGATGAGGAAGCAACTGCAAAAAAAAACGAAATAGATATTGAACAAATAAATTACTAACAAGAATCAGAGTGGCCCCTAAAGTAAATTTTCAAAATTCCCTAATTTTTCCCTGACCAATTTTTCAACTTCCCTGATTATTAATATTCAAAGACCAGAATCTTAATCTTGCAACATTTTTAACATAGAATCTCTTATAAACAGAATACAAAAATTTTAAATTCAAATTAAATAATTTCAAATTTAGAAATTGCCTCACTTTTAAAAAACTTTTTTCAGAATCCCTGACTTTTCCTGACCAAAAAAATTCCAACGGCCACCCTGTACAAGCTTTTAAGGGGTTTTTTAATTCTAAACATATGGTTTTTTTAAACGAAATGTATATTATAGACACATATGATATCTTTAATACATTATTATTTCGGATAGGATATTTTCAAAAAGTTAATGTACCTTTAAATTGATAAAGTTGAGTATACACGTATGTACTTTCTCACTTTTTCCCATAAGATTTATTTATTGCGTTTCTGATTCCGCAACCAGTGACGCAGTTGACTGAACGTGACTGAACGACGAGTTAAAACTGATTTGTCGGCTTTACACAGACGAGCGGAAGGTTCGTTTCACGCGCGTAGAACGTTGGGGGGAGAGAAACTTTCCCTTGGAAAGCGCGTGAAGGAAGGGTGGCCAACTTATAAAATTCATGTATTCCAGCTGATAGAAACTATCGGCAAGGTAGGTCATCAAAGGTAATGATGCACAGTTACCGGTAGTTTCCATAAGCTGGAGTACATGAATTTTATACGTTGGCAACCCTTCTTTCAGACGCTTTCCGAGCAGTGCTCCCAACGCGGGCACTTTGCACTACTGCGCATGCGATGCATAAGGCGCTTCATTGGCTGCCGTTCGCGCGCTCATTTGAAATGTTGAAAAATACAATTTTGTTTATTTATTATTGACCAAATTATAAATAAAATTTGCATATCCATTTTAATTAATATACAACATTCTAAAAGCATAAATTAGTAAAAATAATTTGAAAAATAAAAAAAGATCACATTACATAACATGATATTTTTTATTTACTGAATACTCATTTGATTTGTTAACCTAATGCTCATCATATATTAAAACCCATCCACGTATCACTTGAATGTGGTAAAATATAATCATTTGTAATTATTAATAATAAATAAAGTCAATGGTATTTTTTCACATTTCAAATAGGCGCGCGAACGGCAGCCAATAAAGCGCCTTATGCATCGCCTGCGCAGGAGTGCAAGGTGCCTGACTTGGCAGCACCGAGGCGAAATTTTCTCTCCCTCCAACCATTCTACGCGCGTGAAACTAACCTTCCGCTCGTCGGTGTAAAGCCGACCTTGACTACAACTAAACTACATTAGAGCCTCATACGCGCGCTCCGCGCGCGATCTATTTCCATGTAATTATTTTATTTGAAAATGAAGTTCAATAAAATATCATGAAATTAATTTTTACTTCAATAATTTTGATTTGTAAACGGCTTCGCATGGATACCCTCTCACGATGCAGAATAAATAATTATGCAACTCTAAACATTTTCATGCAACTTTGCAAAAAAACCTATAAAATATCGGCGCGCACAAATTCTTCTTGAAATACACAGTAAATGATCTCGACTCGAGAATAATCCAGATGTTAAGCCATTTTGAGCAGGCATAGCACTCGGATGGGTGACTATCTGCGACGTATACGACCGAGTTGTGTATTCGCTGCGTTTTAACCTTGGTTTTAACTAATGTCGAGCCGGATATTTTTTACGGGAGGGTGAATTTCTTTGACAAATTGCCAAACTCTCAATTTCTTCATGGAAATATTTTGAATAATTAATAAATCTTGGAATTTTGAAGAGCATAATAGGAAGAAGTCACCGGAAAGATATTCTTAGTTAATTCTGTTAAAAATGTAGTCTATTCGTTGACAAATGGCTAAACACTGAATTTATTTTTGAAAATTGTTAAAATAATTAATGTTTATTGTAAATTTGCAAAGTATCATAGGAAAGAGGTATTTGAAAATCATTATTTCGTAAACAGATTAAGCCTATTCTTTAAAAAATAACCAAACACTTTATTTATCAAAACTGTTTAAATAATTATTCATTCTTGGAAATTTGCAGAGCATGATAGGAAAAAGTCACTGGAAAGATATTCTTACTTGATTCTATCAAAACTGGAGCCTATTCGTTTATTAACATGGCCAAACTCTTAATTTTTAAATCGAAATTGTTTAAATAATGGAAAATTCTTGTAAATTTACAAAGAAAGATAGCAAACAGTCATCGGAAAGATATTCTTAGTTTACATCGTAAACAAATTGAACCTATTCGTTGAAAAAAAAACAAACACTGAATATGTTTACGAATATTATTTAAATAATTCGTAATTCTTGGAAATTTCCAAGGTATCATATAAAAAAAGTCATCGGAATGATATTCTTAGTTAATTCTGTAAAAAAAATGTAGCCTATTTGTTAAAACCTGGCCAAATTCTAATTTTTTAAATGAAAATGGTTTCAATCATTATTAATTCTTTTAAATTTATAAAGCAACATAGAAAAGAGTCATCAAAATGGTATTGTTGGTTACTTCTATAAAAAAATGTAGCATATTCATTGAAAATAACAAAATCTGAATTTGTGAAGCAACTTAGAAAAAGAGTCTTCGGAAAGACATACTTTGTTGACTTCGTAAAAAAATGAGCCTATTCATGTACAAATAGCCAAACTCTGAATTTGTTTATGAAAATTGTTTTAACAATTGATAATTATTGTAAATTTTCAAAGTATTATATCTAGGAAAGAGTTATTTGGAATTTTTTTATTGACTTAGTAAACAAATTGAGCCTATTTGTTGCAAAATGGTCAAACTCCTAATTTGTTTATCAACATTGTTCAAATAATAATTCAGTGCTTTGAAATTTCAAGAGCATTATATAAAAAAAGTCGTCGGAAAGATATTCTGACATAATCCTGTAAAAAATGAGCCTATTCGTTAAAAAACAGCTAACTCTTAATTTTTTAGTCGAAATTGTTCAAATAATTAATAATTCTTGTAAATTTATAAAGAAAAATAGAAAAGAGTAATCCGAAGGATATTTTTAGGCGCCTCCGTAATCAAATTGTGCCTATTCCTTGAAAAATACCCAAACACTGAATATGTTTATGAAAACTGTTTAAATAATTAATCATTATTGTCAATCTGCAAAATATCGTAGAAAATATTTATTGGAATTACATTATTTCTTGATACCCTAAACTAGTTGACCCTGTTCGTTGAAAAATGGCCGAGCTCTTAATTTGTTTATAAAAATTGTTTAAACAATTATTAGACCTTGTAAATTTGCAGAGCAGTATAGAAAAAAGTCATCGGAAATATATTCTTATTTAATTCTGTTACAATTGAGCCTACTCCTTGAAAAACAGCCAAACTCTGAATATGTTTATAACAATTGTTTAAATAAACAATAATTATGGTAAATTTGCAAAGTACCGTAGAAAAGAGTTATTGGAAATACATTCTTGGTGATCCCGTAAACAATCTGAGCCTATTCATTGAAAAATGGCGGAACTCTTAATTTGCTGAAATAATTAATAATTATTATCAATTTGTGAATCATCATCGAAGAAGTCATCGGAAAGAAATTCCTAGTTATATTTCTTCAAAAAAATTGAGCCTATTCGTTAAAAATTACCAAATTCTGAATTTTTGATGAAAATTGTTTAAACTGTTAATAATTTTAGTAAATTTACAAAGCAACATAGAAAAGAATCATCGGAAAGATGTTCTTAGTTGACTCCTTAAACAAATTGTGAAAACAGTTATTGGAATTACATTCTTTCTTGATACCCTGAACTAATAATGTATCGTATTCGTTGAAAAAAGGCCAGGCTCATACATTTTTTATGAAAATTGTTAAAATAATTAATAATTCATGGAAATTTACAAAGCATCATACAAAAGTGATAGAAATGATATTCTTAGTTAATTCTGTAAAAATGTAGCCTATTTGTTAGAAAATAGCCAAACTCTAAATTTTGTTATGAAAATTCTTTAAATTGTTATTAATTCTTGTAAATTTACAAAGCAACATAGAAAATAGTTATAAGAAAGACTTTTCATAGCATCATAGAAAAAAGTATCGGAAATATATTCTTTGTTAATTCTATAAAAATTTAGCCTATTCCCTGAAAAACAGCTAAGCTCTGGATGTGTTGATAAATATTGTTCAAATAATTAATAATTAATGTAGATTTTCAAAGTATTATACATAGGAAAGAGTTATTTGAAACCCATTCGTTATTGATTCCGTAAACAAATTGAGCCTATTCTTGAAAAAATAGCCAAACTCTTGATTTATTTATCAAAGTTTTTTAAATAATTATTCATTCTTTAAAACTTGCAGAGCAGTATAGCAAAAAGTAATCTGAAAGATATTCTTACTCAATTCTGTAAAAAATTGAGCCTACTCGTTGAGAAATAGCCGAACTCTTGATTTTTTAATCAAAATTGCTTGAATAATTAATAATTCTTGTAAATTGATAAAGCAACATAGAAAAGTTATCGGAAAGATATTCTTAGTTGACTCCGTTTTCATTAAAGATAAATTAGCCAAGGGTAAACACATTTTTTAAATTTTGTAAACTTCTTTAAATTCCAAAAATAATTCAAAGGTTAATGTTTTTTAATAAAAATGCACAGATAAATTCATATTTTCAATTTTGTAAGATTTCAATAATAGTTACAATTAGAAGGACGTCATATTCGTTGAAAATGTAACTGAAAGTTACATAAAATAAAATTATAAACGTTCATAATTTGTTATTGCTAGTTAAAATTATAAGGATGTAATCGTCTTTGAAAATGTAAATGAAAGTAAAATAACACAAATTTCGAAATGTTCATAATTCGTATTGTTTATTATTCTAATCGAAAAATTATTTTCGAAAAAAAGTAAGGCTGTATAATTTTAAAATGAAATATTAATAGTTTAAATTTGAAAAAATCATAGACGTCGAAAATGTAACTAAGATAAAAATGAAACGAATTGCTAAATATTCATAATTGTCCATTATTTATAATTATAATAAGAAAAGTTTCAACTTGTAGTTGAAATTGTAATTTTTTTTTAATTTGCTTGAAAGTCACCGGAAAAGTATTCTTAGTTGATTCCGTTTAAAAAAATTAAGCCTTTTCGTTGAAAAATAAGCAAACTCTGAATTTCCTTACAAAAATTGTTTAAATAAATCATAATTCTTTGGACTTTCTAAAGTACTATAGAAAAGGGCCATCGCAAATATATTCTCAGTTAAATCTGTAAAAAAAATTGAGCCTATTCATTGAAAAACAAAATTTATTATAAAGAAATCTTAGTTTTAAATAATTAATAATTCTTGATAAATAACGGGAGTTTCTATTGATAGAGTGATCGAAAAATATTGACGTTGATAGAATCAGGATAGGATGAGATAGAGAAAGATTGATGTTGATAGATGAATGATGAAAAGAGATAGAGAAAAGGAGATTGAAAAAGATAACGATGGTTCAGATTGATAGAGATAGAAAAATATTCCCGTTGATAGAATCAGGATTGGACGAGATAGAGAAAAGAAGATATGAAATGAAAGACGTGAATTTAGATTGGCAAAAAGATAGAAAAAGTTTGACATGGATAGATAAACAATAATAAGAGATAAATAAAATTAGATTGAAAAAGATAACGACAATTTACATTGATAGAGGGATAGAAAAATATTCCCATTGATAGAATCAGGATTGGATGAGATAGAGAAAAGAAGGTTCCTGTACAGGAATTTTCAGCTAGGTTATTTCACCACGGTCCCTGTAGGGGCTATAGGGCCACACCCACAAACAAAAAGAGGCCTGAAGAGCGGGAAGCCCTCGCTGGTTTGAATTGAGTATTTTAGCATGACGTCATGGAAGTGCAGACAACTTTTTGGAGAAATGAATCAAAACGTATCATAAATGTACGAATAGGAATATTTGTCAAGCGTAGAATATATTTTCTCAGTCATGTTCCATTCTTTTGTCGATTGACAACATTTCAGTGTCACGAAATAAAATATAAAAATTTGAGGTTAGTGTATCAGATCGATTCGATCAGAACCGGGTACTCTAACATCAAATTTCGGATACTTGATCGTATTTCGTGAAACTGAAAGGTCTCCAACCGATCATAAAATAATGAAACAGAATTACGCAAATGCATTCTACACTTGAAAAATATTACACTATTCATACCTCCATAACTTACTTTTACGTTTAGAATATATCCTCCAAAAAGGCGTATGCAGTTGCTGTCCCATGTCAAGAACTATGACCTTCCAGACATTTCCACCTATCCTAGCATGACCGTGACGTCATGCTATAATATTGACTATTTCGTGAAATATTTGAGTTGTTTTTTGATTCTATCATATTGATTTTTATTTATATTTGTCACGTGATACGTCAACAAAAACACTTGAAAACACTGACCTGTATATTGCGCAAATGCGCTAACGAACCGCCAATTTTTAAACTGCGCATTTGCCGAAAAGCGCGGGTCTACTTATAATTACAAAGTATAAACTTTTAATATTATACAAATAAAAAATTATTTAGAAAAATAAGCTATTTCTTAGATTCTCTTTAATTAATTTTTTTTTAGTGAAAATTTGTTTTAAGTATTTATCTGTATTATTATTGATAGTATTTATTGCAAAATTGTAATTATTTTTTGGTCTTGCTTTCTTTTCTAAATATAAAAAATAATCTTTTGATTAAAAAATCTACTATTTAGTTGGAAATTCAATTGTATGGTGCAAGTTTGTCTTTTTCATAAAAAAATCCTTCCTTTTACACTGAAAATAATTCTTTTCTTCTTGAAACTTAATTCTTTTTAATTGAAAAATACACTATAATATTTTTAATCCAGAATTCATCTCTTTTGGTTTAAAATCGTACTAGGTATATGGTTGGAAATTTAACTGTTTTGTCGAAGATTCAGCTATTTTGTTAAAGCCATCTTTTTTGGTCGGAAATTCAACTGTTTTGTTAAACATTCATTTTTTTCGAGAAAAAATTCGTCCTCGTTGATTGAAAATTCATCTTTTGGTAGAAAACTCTTCTTTTTTGGTTAAAACTTCATTTTTTTAATTTGAAAGTTCTTACTGTCATATTTTTGGTTCAGAATTCATCTTTTTCGGTTAAAAATTCTACCATTTGGTTGAAAATGTAATTATTTAGTTAAAAGGCCCTCTTTTTTGGTCGAAAATTTGACTGTTTTGTCAATGATTCATTTTTTTAATGCAACTATTTGGTTGAAAATGAAATTTTCTGTTGGATTTTTATATTTTCAGGTCAAAAATTCAAAAATTTGGATGCAGAAAATTCTTATTTCTGGCTTGCAAATTCAACAGTTTGGTTGAATTTTTTTCTTTCTTAACTCATAAATCTTTCTTGGTTAAATATTCAAGCTTTTTTTGAAAATTTGTCTTTTCTTTTTGAACATTCATCTTTGTGGGTGGAAAATTGAACTATTTTCTTCAAAATGCAATATATTTCGACCATGTTTTGAGAGTATTTTGGGCTATGAAGTCTGATTTTGAGTTCATCCCATTAAAAAATGACGAAATCTATTCAACAAATTTGTATTCAATCGATATGATTTATTTTATAGTGTGTTTAAAAAATATTTACCATTAATTCCTACATTTTTGTTTAAAATAATTTCATTCTTTTTATTGGAATAAACATACCGGAAAATTATATACACTACGTCATGGATGTATAAATAAATACAGCATTAAAATGCAAACTTATATACTATACAGATAAAAAGGAACCTAAAAAACAAGAAGCAATTAAATTAGCTTAAGATCGCTTCCATCGTCTCTAATCCAACTCGCTGATGTCCAAACGCTTGAAAATATCTTCGAAAGTGAGACTCTTGCCTGAAAAACAGAAAATAAATCAGTGACTGTATTTATCTTTTTTACATACACTCAACTCCCGATATAAGAACGGTTTCGAGCATGGCTTGCATTGATCTTGATCCTGAATCGGAGGAATCCAAACGTAAATAGAAATTGCCGCGTGAATCATTTCTGTTGGATTTGGAAGCATGGTGCAACCTGATGTAACATATGCGCTGAGAGTGCGGCCCACGAGTTGTTTGTCACGCTTGGCTGAGCACATTTTATCTTTCTGCCTCGTGGCTCCTCTCATCACGAAACTGCGGAAGCCATCAATTTAGGGAATATCGTAAGCCGGGGGTTCTTATATCGGGAGTTGAGGGTATAATCGGCTTTCAAAGTCTCGATCGTTTGCTTACCGGCTTTCTTACCGGTCATCTCCAATTTGTCGTCTTCAGATAATTCACTCAAAGTGAACTCTTCACCCAGACAGGCTCCATTTTGCTGGCAGTATTTTATAAGCTCTAACCAGTAAGGGTCGATTTGCAGGAACTTTGGATTTCCCACAACGATAAGCAAAGACTTGGCTCGAGTAATTGTCACGTTGAAGCGCTATAAGTGTGAACATTGGATCAATGAATTCTTAAGAGATCTGTGAGAGCCGATTTTTAAAAAAGTTGATACATTTTTTTTATTGAAGTATAAACTATGCAAAAATGAAAATTCTTAAGTTTGCAATGCAGAAAAATTATTCTTTGGCTCAACAAAACTTTTGCTGACTAAACAAAAAAATGTTATTGGTTTAACAAAATATAACGTTGGTTTAACAAAACGTTTTGCTATGGAAACCACAATTAGGTGGAACCATAAAAAAATGTATTACACAAATACCAATGAAATTATTTTATTTTACGAATAAAATATTTTTCCCTCTGTATTATATCTATTTCCTCTGTTTAGGTTTTTATACATTTTAAAATTACCCGCGCTTCTTCGGGAGCTTCCATAAAGGATGTCAGTTTTTTGCCGAATTTTCTACCCCCTCCCCCCATTGTCACATTTTGTCGATGGGGTCTCAATGTCCTCTGTCACAGACTGTCACAATTCGGCTCCCCCCCCCCAAGCCCTCTTACTGTGACATCCTTTATGGAAGCACCCTTCATGGTCTCATGTTGACCAATCAGAACGTGGTATGAAAGAATGCCAGCGCCCGCAGTCGTCCGTCGTCCGTGGTTCGTATTGCTCAGTGTTGCTTTCGTTCTTTTGGAGGACGCGTAATGGAGAATGATCCAATCCACACCACGTTTAGCCATGCGCAAGTAAAAAAAAAATTTAACAATCAGAAACTATACCAGCTACACCGCCGTATTGAATAAGTGTACAGCTGGAGGCTGAATTGCATGGTACCAAGATGGCCGTGGAGCTGGTATGCACGAGTTGGACGAAAATGGAACGTTTTTCGGCTAGACCTGGTGTGGATTGGATCATTTAATGGAGTAACCACGTCCATCGCGAAAATGCAAAGTAAAGATGCAAGTGAATAATAGTGCTTTTTTATAAAAACCGTCAAACTGATCTTTTCATGATACTTTCAAGATATGTTTGTCGAAAAAGCAGTTTGACATAAGGATGACAGAAGAAAAATGTGTCGACAATTTCATTCTTACAATATCTCATCCAAAAATACTAACTTCCGCCTTTAGAAACAAAATAAAGTGTGTATTCTTCATTAACATGAAATTTATGAGTTCAGCCCAACAAAATGATTTGATAGGATTTTAATGAAAACTGTCGATAAAAAAGTATCAGATTTCTTTATTGAAATTTTCGAGATGCTGATAAGTAGAATTTGGTAAATGTCTGGAGCAGTGGGTGGAAACTAAGATAGGCTTTTCCGGTATAGCATTTATAGGTTTCATATTTTACATGGGGCTGATGATTGTCTATAGTTGTGTGAGTGTGCATGGTACACAAGCCGCTCCTCAACCCAGTCAAATTTCAAATGTTTTGACGTTTTGAAAACAACCGTTGAAATTATTTTGTGTTTGGTGCATTTTTAATATTTCATCCAAACCATATTTAAACCACCTGCGAAAATAGGACAACTTCTAAACAACCCTAAAGATAAAAAGGCACATCTCACTGAGCCGAGAGTGTATAAAATCCCTTGTTTTTGTGGCAAAGTCTATATAGGAGAAACCGGCAGGACGGTGAGCCAACGTGTCAAGAAACATGAGAGTAAAGTCAGGCTAGAACATTTCACGCAATCAGCACTAGCTGAGCATCATGGGGCCACCATGGGGCGCTCTGGCCAATCATAGGCATCGTAAAGAAGCTATATAAGAACAACATAACTTGGAACTTCAGTTTCAGGTCAGCCCTGAAGAAGTGAACTGCAATGTTTACGAAAGATCGGCAGGTTTCTTAGTTTCGCACACGATTGAAATCCGAAAAAGCTTTAAATTTTAAATTTTAATTTATCAAAATGTTAAGTTCCATCTGATTTTATGCTTCAACTGAAAATATCAGTTTAAGCTAGATTCATCCAATTGTGCTTTTGAAAGAACTAGTTTTAGGTGCACCATTCAGTGAAACCCCGAAATACTGAGGTTGCAGTGGCTGGTCAAAGGAGAGTAATTGGAGACAGCTCGTATCACTTCTCCAGCTCGCCCTTAAAAAAACATGTGCTACCGACAGGTCACAGAAGAGTGATAGGCACATCTTGAACTACACTGAATATTACAGGAAAAATGAGTATTTTCAAAAGAACAATTGGGTGAATCTACTTTTAACTGATATTTTCAGCTAAAAAACGAAATAAGATGCAATTAAAAAAATCTTTTGGGTATTGCGAAAGGACTTCGATAGTTCGCTTTTTGACTAGTTAAAACTTGTTTTGACAAATGATCGTGGTAATTTCGCGTTTCAACAGTCTGTCGTTTGAGCATCATTTTGAATTATGGCTCTTGTTGGGGTGGCTGCTTTGTCTCGGCTTTGGTTCACGAAATTTCAGAAAGTCCCTATAAAGTCCTCTATTGCATTCTTGATTTTATATATATATATGTACAGCATGTAAAAAAATTCAAAGTATTACACCTAGCTCTGAATCAGCTGAAGATTTTATAATTTAGTATAGTCTGACAGTCTTTGTATTCCCTATGCGCTTCTTTCTTCAAACAAATTTGATTTTTTATTTCCCTGTTAAACAAGCTTGGGGATGTAGAGGAGAAAACATTTTTTATCAAGGCGAATTTTTGAATTACACAATTTAGATTATAATATAGGTGTTCATCAGAAGTTTCGATATTCTCATTTTGCAACCCTTCATTCCAATTTACTTCGGAAAGATGTTCTAGTATACTTGGGTAATTTGCGTTTTCGAAATCATACTTTATATAAACTGCTTTTCTACTAGAGAAATCTTCATGTATAATTGAAAATTTATTTTAAAGGCTGAATGAAAAGTGTCACAACAAATCAGCGGGTCAATTACAATTTGGACGCTAGAAGATATAATATTTGCAAATGCAAAGTCTAAAAGATTGTTGCTGAGATTCTGAACAACATTCGCTTGATTAATGTTCAAAACACCACAATCTTCAGCTATAATTTCGGCAGCATTTAATATTCCACCACTAACATAGGTCTGTTTATCTATCTAAACACACATGTCATCACTATGCCAACAAATTTCAGGTAAATTGTGATCGCCTAATAATTATAATTTAGCAATAGGATATGAACTGATCATTTCCTGAATTGTGGCAGTGTGTTTTGAAAAAGTGTCGAGTGGTGAGGCCGGAGATATATATATATATATATATATATATACAGAAAACTTACCAAATAATCCCTATGATCAATATTCATTTTAATGGAGGCTAGCTTGACTGAACGATCTTTTAGCAGATGATTTTTTTGCAGATCTCTTGAAAATTTAAAATCTTTTGAAACTTCAAATCTTGTGAAAGCTTTAGAGTCTTTTTAAATTCCTAAATCTTTTGAAATCTTTGAAATTTTTGTACAAGTATTGCAATCTTTTTGAAATCTTACAAATCTTTTTTTTTAATTTCGGCAGTCTCTTTGAAATTATGAAAATATTTTTTTTCAATCTGAAATATTTGAAACATATTATTGAGTTTGTGAGTAATTAAGTATTTATTGTATAATGGAATGTAATGTTTCAAAATGAATACAAGTAACATCAATTCGAATCCCTATTCCAAGCCATCAGGTGGCGCTGCACAGCCAAAGCGGTAAATTTGAATATTAAAAATAAAGAATAATAATTCGGCCATAGTAAAATGCATTCTTCTCGGATGTGATTTTTTTGTCTTCAATCATCCCATGGTTTGATAAACTCTGCGCAAGTGCTAGTATTCAAAAGTCTTTCGTGGACACCTACTTTCTGTGTTGTTACAACTACAAGGCATAAATACTCGGATGATCCTGATTCTAATGAACCTTCTTCAATGCATTCTTCGATTTGATTGTTAACAATTTCTTGTTCAATCACAGGTAATTGTCTTGGTCCTAGAAAAATCGGTATGTTATCTTTATGCGCAATAGTCATTTCGATATTAGTTTCTTCTATTTTATCAGGTTTACAGGATTCAAGGACATAAACAGCTTAATCGCGTATTTTTGAATCAGAAATATGATCCGATGTAATCAGAAGTTCGCAAATTATGTTTATACGCGTTAGAACTATACAGGGTGTATGCTTCTCAACAGTGATACCGTCGTGTTCGAACATTATTTTCGCTTGTGGAATGATATCGCGACCAGACTTTTCTCAGATCCTATGTCTCTAAATTTTAAAAATTGTTATAAAATTCTACCCGTTTTAAAATCTTATACTTATACTATCAACAGTTTATTATTGAAACTCTGTCAAATCTCATTAGCACAAGGCATATCTGTGTTTCAGAATTTTAGCAGTTTTCAATTAACTCCATTTGTTGATAAATCTTATACATACTTTCCTATTTACGCCTCTTTCTTGAAAATCTGTTAAATCCTAATCGCAGAAGAATTGTCTCCAATCCTGTGTTTCAGAATCACGCAAGGTTTTATCTAACTCCATCTGTATCAACATTACATACATCTATATCAACATTTACTTATTTAAACTCTATTCAATTCAGATTGCATAAGACTTTGATGAAATTTTATGTCTCTAAATATTAAAAATATCGATAAAATTGTTTCGAATTTAAAATCTGATACTTTTTCTATCAGCAGTTTACTATTTAAACTCAGTCAAATCTTATTCGTACTGGATATCTATCAAATCCTATGTTTAATGCAAATATTTGCAGGTTGAAAATTCAACTGTTGCACAGAAAATTTGTCTTTCAACTAAAAAGTTCAACAATTAAGATCATCTTCTTTTTCATTTTAAACTTCATCTATTTGGTCGACAATTAGACTATTTTGCCAAAAGTTCGCCTTTCTTGGTGAAAAATAAATCTTCATTGTGTCATTTGTGGTTTTAAAATTTCACTATTTGGTTGAAAGTTCAACTAATTTGTTGGAAATTCGACCTTTCAGCTCTAAAGTTACAAAATTCGACTATTTCGTTTGAAATATTTGACAACTTTTTTGCGAAAATCAGGGAAAAATCAGGAAATTTTGGAAATGAAGTTTTTCGGACACACTTAATGTTTTATTCTTACATTACAAACAAAATTTTAATAATTTTGTGGATGATAGTCGTCTACCATTATTATATGAAAATTCTTCAAGATTGGTTTATCTTTGCTCAAGGGAACTTCCTCGACTTCTCCTGTGGTCATCTCTATAATGTCGCCGCTGTACACGTTAAATTTCACCCGTACTTGAGGGCCATATATAAGTGAATATATTCCACGAAGAAATGTGTAATTTCTATCTACTATTGCAAATACTTCACCAGTGGATGTTGATAACACATTTTGTTCTTCCGTTGGTATGGCACCAAGCACATTATATCTTCCTCTTACATGAATTGGCACATCTCGAGGAAAAGTGTATCTTCGAAGTTCGAATCGTCGATTTGGATTCCTGTGCGGAATAAGGCGAACATATCTAATTGTAAGTTCACGTAGGCGCAAAGAAGAAGGAATGGCAGGAGGAGACCTAGGCCTGGCACGAAGAGAAGACTCGGCAGAAGAAGAATACCTGATCGAAGAATTCGGAGGATGAGGTCTAGCAGGAGAAGACCTTTCAGGATTATCGGGAGGTCTGCCACGAGGAACACCAGGGATGGGGGCACCATTAGGTAAGCAGTCGAAGTGCAAACTTAGCTCTGCAACAAGAAAGAGAGGATTCAATTCAGAAAAAAGCTTTAAGAACATAAATTAAAGAAAACTCAACTTGTCCAAGACAATTGAACAAAAAGCTTCATGGCAGGAGAAGTATTATTCCAAAATCAGTTACTCATAAAAATATAAACTGAAAAAAGTAAAATTGTATAACAGAATTGCAAAAAAATACTTCAGACGAGAGCCATGTGTTTTTCTTACAGATTAGTAATTTTAGTTAAAAATTCAACAATTTTGTTGCAAATTTGATTATTTGTTATAAATTCCACTATTTTGTTGACAAATTGTTCTTTTCGATTGAGATTTCAGCTATTTAGTTGTAACCGGAACTACAGGTTAATAATATTTTTACATTCTCACCATAATGAGACCGAGCGCGTAGCGCGAAGTACATACGTTATCAAGCGCGAAGCCCGAGATTAATATATTATCGAGCGCGAAACATTGGTATTTTTAAATTGAAGATTCAACTTTCTGGATGAAAATTTCAGTCTTTTCTTGAAAATTCGATTTTATTTTTGTGATAAAACCTTAATCTTCTTGGTTTCAGATTATTTTTTTTTGTTGAATATTTAACTTCTTAGATCAAAGATGAACTGCTCTGTCAAGAAATAATTTTCGTTGTCGAAAATTCATAATTTCAGGTAAAAAATGTATTTCTTTGTTTGAACATTCATCTGTTCTGGTCTGATATTAATTTCGTTAACTGATATTTTAATAATTCCATTTTTCGTGGACACAAAGAATTTAATTTCTGCTGAACTTTTCTCTAAGTCGTAATATTTAGATCTTGTTATATTTTTAGCCAAAAATATTCTTAAGATTTTCCTTTTAACTCATCACAAGAAACAGTTTAATTTTATTAAACACTTTCACACCTAAATGGCCATACATATTTTATGGATGACGCCGTAGAAATGATCCATATGTACTCGCGCACATATGGTACGAATTACGTATCAAATCTTCTTGCGTAATTTGTGGATAGCCTTGTAGATTGAATCGCACATATTTTGATTAGCATATTACTGAAAAAATGTAAGTAAATATATATGTATCATTATATTCACCAATATAATTGAAAATAACTGCCAAGGATAATACGGGAGCAGAAATAATCCACATCTTTTCCAATTCACTGGAAAACTAGTTAATGTATTATAGAAGACTTGGATACCCAATTTAACTAATTAATATTCAAGTTTTTTTATCAGATTGTATAGCATATCTCATAGTTGTTATCTAGAAAATCATAGGCTTCAAGCTTGGTTTTCTCAGTTATTTACATTTCATTACAGTGATTTCTAAAGAAAAAAACACAATAACTAAATTCGTTGAGACTTATATCACAGCTTATATAATCTTTAACTTTCAAGGGCAATTCATCATTTGAATGGAAAATCTGTATAATTTCTACCGGATTGACAAATTTTCAAAGATTCCTGATTTGGAACGGGAATGTTTCAAAATCAAATTATAATTCTTAATTTGAACAGATTTTTATGAAATTCCCTTCTTCTTTATCACAATTAAAATAGTTTTGTGTAATTCCCGTTTTATGCGTAACATCCTATGTTCCAAATTAGAATTATGTTTATTTACAAAATTTTCTTTTATGATCCAGAAATATAGTAACTCACGTTATCCAAGATTTCGAAAAGAGATGTTTCAAATTGTGTCTCATTCTGACTTATAACAGGGGTTATTAAATTCCCTTTTTCTTATTCAGAATTAAAATTCTTTTCCAGAATTCCTGTTCCATGTCAAGAATTCACTGTTCTAAGAAAAATTATAATACCTACAGAATTACCCAATTAAAAAATTAAAATTTGTTAAGGCAATCGCCTGTTCCAAGTGAGAATCATATTATAATTTTATTTTTCATATATTTAAAAAATTGGCAAAATAAACTTCATTCTTTCCTATTTTCGATCAAATGATGCTCGTAGTATATTGAATCACTTTTTTTTCTCATATACGAAACAATATTAAAACAAATAATAAGCTAGAATTCTGAATAATATGATTTTTATTTCAAAAATTGCTTGACTGGTAAGAACTTTTTTTCACTCTAAAATTTGTTAGATCGACTGCTCAGTCGATATATAGGAACAACTTGTCACCATAGGTCAGCAATTCTTGTTAAAAATAATGTTATCAACAATGATTCAATTTTTGTATTTGTCTCTGAACCAGACTTCTCCTTCCCATTAAAAAATGGTGAACTCTTTCAGAAATGATTTTCAACTATTAAATACTGTTGAAAGTAAAAAAAAATAATTTGAGAAAAGACGATGTTCCTATTAATTCAAAACTTTTGTACTTAAGTAAAATTTTAACAAATATTCAGAATATTCAAGAAGAAATATAAATATTTTTTTCCTAATCACTTGACCAACTCTGATTTAAAAAATACGTGTGAATTCACTTCGGTAATAGCTGAAAGATTATATAAGTAGTGATATCAGTTTTATTGAATTCAGTAATTGTATTTTTTTCCTCGAAAATGGCGCTAATGAAATGTGAATATCTGATAAGGACAACCTTGACGTCTACAATCTCTGAAATAACAACTGTAAGTAATCCTATATAATCTTATGAAAAACAAGAATCCTAAATCGTCAAATTGTTATGCCAAATCCTCATTAATGCATTAATTCGTTTTTCCTCTAATCAAAAAAATTAAGATTGTTTCTACTCGCGTTAATCTTGAGGGCCATCATCGTTTCTATTGATGAATATAACAATATAATATATTCATAATTTGAAGTTCATTGATTAGGCTATACACAAGTCGGAATATGTAGAAATTTGTGGTAGAAAAATAAAATTTGTCTATATGATTAAATGCAGGTTAGATTGTGAAGAAATCTAAGTTTATTTTTAGAAACTATGCTGTAGGCCGTGACAGTCGCTGACTGAATTTGAAACCCCACACAATTCTTTGAAATTCTTCGAAATTTTCGAAATTTCTTGTCATTCTTTAAAATCTTTTAAAATTCGTGAATATAGAACAGTAACAATAACTTTGAAATTCTTGGATATTCAATCGAATCCTTTTAATTTTTCAAAATTCCTTGAGATACCGTAAGAGCCTCCAAATATTTCGAATCGCTAGGAAGTTCTTGCAATTTAATATAATTTAATATACTATATTTTCCAGAGTCCCCTGGAAATTCCATTAAGCCGAGCTTACAATCTTTTGAAATCTCACAAGTACTTCGCAATGATTGGACATCTTATAAAAAATTACACATATCGATCAAAAACAACAAATATGGAGTTCTTTTGAAAGGGGGTCTAACGATTTTTTTTATATTTGTAAAAAAAAATCAGGAGAAAATCCCAAAACACAAACTATAGAATACAAACTTAAGCTACACGTTTAAGTGAAACTTGATTCAGATCAACCGTGTCAGAAGAGAAAATTATGCTGCAAGAGACAATAAAATTCCAGCAAAATGTGCTGGCAGCGCATACACAAGGAAAATTGAATCCTCTGTTTTTTGTTGCAGAGTTGAGTTCGCAACTTGAGTGTTTACCTGATGGTACCTATATTTCCGGTGTTCCTCGTCGCGGACCTTCTAATGCCAGACCTTGCTATCCGAATTCTCCTGTCAGGTCTTCTCCTCCTGCCGAGCTTCTCTTCATGCCAGATCCAGGTCTCCTCCTGCCACTCATTCTTATTTATGCCTAGGCAGAATTAATATTAAAGACATGAGATCTGTTTTGCTTATTATACGTGCGAATCTGAACCGGCGATTCCAAAGTAGAAGATAAACTTTTTCCTGTGATGCACCCATTCACGTGAGAGATCATATAGGGCCTTACGGGCCTAAGATTTGAATAAATTGCTTTTGAAGATGATCTATTAAACATGTTGGCATATGGACAATCCTTTCCCGCGCTCAATAATTTTGGAATTGTGGCTTAGCTTAACGGTAGAGTACACTGTGAAAACTGTTTTTGATCAATAAAGTTTAATGCCGATTTCAAATATCCTCATTTCAAGATACCTTTGGCAGCAAAATCTGATGAAAAATGATAAAATCTGCGAAAACCTCACACTCGACGACCATCATCCTCGCAATGTCAAAATGTAGTAGTGTCAGATATGCACATAACGAACGGCCTAGTTTAAAATTTAGCCATGCTAAGTAAGCTACCATCTGAAATCGATTTAGACGAAAACTGGGGGGGGGCAGAGAAATTCTAATACAAACCTTACCAAATATGAATGAGAACTATCCTAATATATAAACTCTATAAAATTTGTGTTGTAACTTCCAATTAAATGTATTTAAAGTTTATTTCTGAGACGTAAGGTAGCGTTACAATACATGCTATTGTAGTTTTTAAATTCTGGTATTGTGATATTGCTATACATGTAATGTAATATCGCCAGATGAATGCAAAGAATGTCAGAATGCAATGTTGTGAAAGAAAGTTAAAAAAAAAATTGAAATTCACGGGCACGGAGAATCGAACCCTAACCTCCAATCTCTGAGTCAAGAGCATTTTCACTAGAACAGCAAGGCATAAAAAGTATAAGCAACAATTGGACATTTTTGAACATAATATCTCGGTGGAATTTCAAAAGTACTCCAGAATTAAAAAATGTTTAGCTTTACTGTCGATCGAGTTACCGTGATTAAAAGTTATCAGTGTTTAGTTTACTAAAATAGATGAATTTTTAAGCAAACAAGACGATATTTTAACAAAACAAGATCAATTTACAAACAAGAATAAAAGTTTATATTTTCATTTTAAAAAAAAGTTAATTTTAAACTGAAAAAAATTAATTTGTCACGAAATAGCTAAATTTTTAACCAAGAGTATCCTAAATGATGAACGGAAATAATAAATATTCAATTGGAATAGTTCAATTATCAGTTTTAAAAAATTTCAACTCACAAAATACTGGTTTTTAATCAAAAAACTGAATTTTCGACTAAAATTATGAATCTTCAGCAAAAAAATGAGTAACAAAGTGATTCCACCCGCAACCAAGCAGTTCAATTATGATACATAGATAATTATTTTGAACCAAGCAGTCAAACTTTTGTTCAAAACAGATGAAATTTGAAGATTGTTGCAGAAGTTTCTGGTTACATTTTTTTTCTAATTAAAATGTAACTTTTCTATTTCTTTTTGAATGATAATACTTTTTTGTTGAAAATTCGTCTTTTTGGTTTAAACTTCAATTTTTTGTCACAAACGATTATATTTCTAGCTGAAAAAATGGTTTAATTCATTTTCGAATTTATGATACTGATTTTTCTGCTTATTTTACAAATTCAGATTGACAAAAATTGATTAATTTACTAAGTTATTAAGGCAATCCGAAGACGTGAGTTCCGATTGCCACCGGTTGTACTGGAAATTTTTTAAAAGTTGACCTGGAAAACCTGGAGACATTCTGGAGTTTCGACACTTCAGTTGAAAATTCAAATGTATTTTTGGTTCATGACGTCATCTTTTTTTATTACAGTATCAACAATTACATGTTTTGTTGAGAATTCATCTTTTTATGATACACATGTAACTGTCTGGCTAAACCTTTAATTATTTGATTGAAAATTAAATTATTATGGTAAAAATTTCGCTTTTTGAGTTGAAAATTCAATTGTTTTCTAACAAATTTGCATTTCCGGCTTAAAAGTTGAACTTTTTTTTTAGAAGTGCAACTATGTTTGAGAAAAGTATAATCTGTTTTGATTGAGAATTCGATCATTGAGTTAAAAATTCTACTAATTCGTTGAAAGTTTAGTTATTTGGTCATAGTTAAACTATTTTATTAACTTTAACAGTATTCCACAATTGATAATCATTTATGATAGTGTTTGAATTTATTTCAGTACGAAGGTGAAGCGTGACCTAGGTATGAAAACCAAACTGGAGTATATTTTGATAAAACTGTTTATATCAATGGAAATTGTTGACGCATGGTGAAAGTTTAAAATTAGTTTTTCATTAGATCAGAATCAATTTATTTAACTCAAAATGTGAATTCTATTTATTTTTTACTTGATCTTTTATAGATGAAGAAAAGTTATTCTTATTTGTAAAAAAATTCCTCTCTTCCTCCGCCGGTATCCGGACACAGGTCTACTGATTGTCGGTCTGGTGCTCTTACCAACTGAACTGCGGAAGGAAACGACATTCGATAATTGAAGTATTTGCTCAAAAAGTCATCTTTTTCCAATAAAAAAAATATATTTCAATCTGGTATTGTTTTATTGCGACTATGCGAGATTTGATGTTAAGATGTTACAAAATTTAAATGCTGGTCTATGAAAATTAAAGGTTTGGGAAATGGAAAAAATGGCCATTGAAAAATCAGGGAAAAGCAGGGAATTTTAAGAATGAAGTTAAGCGGCAAAGCTAATATTTCAGTTTCACATCACAAAAAAGAATTAATGCTGTGAACAAAAGTCGCCTGCTATTACTATTCGAAAATTCTTCAAATGTGGATTATTTTTGGTCAGAGGAAACATCACGATTTGTTCTGTGGTCATCTTTTGAACCACGTGGTCGTCCATGTTTATTTTCACCCGCTCCTGAGGGCCATAGTTTATTTTATATATTCCACGAAGAAATATACTAGTTATGTCCAATATTGCAAAGACGTCACCATTGGACGCTGGCAATACAGCTTGTCCTTCGGTCGACATGGGCGCTGGCATATTATATCTTCCTCTTACTTAAATTGGTGCACCACGAGGAAAAGTGTATCTTCTAATTTTGAATCGCCTGTTCGGATTTTTGTGGGAAATAAGCCGAACAGAACCAATTTCGACAATTGTTAATTTATGTGGCCGGATATAAGAACGATTGACAGGAGATCTGGACCTGGCACGAAGAGAAGATCGGGCAGGAGTAGGAGACTTGACCATGGAACACGGATAATTAGGACTGGCAGGAGAAGACCTTTCAGGCTTATAATAAGGTCTGCCACGTGTAACACCAGGAATAGGTGCACCATTAGGCGAACAAAAAGTGAATGTGTGTAACAGAATCGTTAAAAAAAATTTAAGCGAGAGAAGTACGTTTTCTTTCTTGTTAAAAATCTTTTTCCAAAATTTCACTATGCCTATTGGGTTAAAATTGTACTATGTTGTCAAAAATTAATTTACTTTGTTCAAGATTTTTTTATTTCAGTTTAACATAGTATTCCTATGGTGAAAAGTTAAACTATTCTGTTGATAATTTAATTTTTTATTTGGTAGAAATTTAATATTTTCATTCGAAAATGAATCTTCTTTTTTGAAATCTTATCTATTTTTCCTGAAGATCCATCATTTTAGTTGAAAATTCAACTATTTTGTTGCCAATTCAACTATTTGGTTGAGGATTCTACTATTTCGTACACAATTTGTCCTTTTCGATTGAAAGTTCAATTATTTAGTTGCAGATGAAACGGCAGATTGATCAAATTTTTGTTTTGCTAAAATTTATTTTTCGAACTAAAAATGTAACTGTTTTTCTTTTTGTTGAAAATGTATATTGCCTAATTGAAAATGGAGCTATTTGGATAAAAATTAATGCATTCGGTCAAAAATTCATCATTTCGGAATGAAAATTGAACTATTTGGTTGTAAATTCGTTTTTTGTGCTAAAAAATTAATTATATTAGCTGAAATTTCAAGTATTATTTTTGGTAGCAAATCAATGTTCTTGGTCTAGAATAGTCCTTTGTTAAAAATTCAACTAATTCCTTGAAAATTGTATTACTTTGTCAGAAATTAATTTTTTGGTTGAAGATCCATACTTTCAGTTGGAATCTCATTTCTTTGCTTGAAAATTTTACATAGGACTGTGTTCAACAATGTAGAGCACATTCACTTTTGGTCCATGAGATTGAATTTCTGAAAAACTTTCCTCGAAGTTGTAACATGTTTTAATCTTGTTTTTGTTTTTATTGAAATTTTTTCTTGAATAAAATTTTCCGGAGCCCTCTTCATAAGAAACAGTTGGATTTCAAATTAACCCCTCTACCCCTAAATCGTCTTCCGCGTTTTATGGATAACCCCGTAAGACTTTCTACCGTGTCAAATCGTCTTTCGTATTTTGTGGATAGCCTTGTAGATGGAATCACACAAATTTCAATTTGCGTATAGCTTAAAAAATATTTCCGAAATTATCCATACATTATATTATTATATTCACCAATAGAATTGAGGATAATCGCCAAGGATGGGACGAGAGAAGAAACAAACTTCATCTTTTCTGATCAAAGGAAGAGCTAATTAATGTATTAATGATGAGTTGTATTCAAAATTGAAATAATGAATATTTCATTTCATCAGATTTTACAGTATATCTTACAGTCATCATCTCAGAGATTATAAGCTTCAACATTGACATGCTTAGGTATATCAATTTAATTTGAAAAATGAATAATTACTCAATTTGCCAAAACTGATATCACCATTTTTTCAATCCTTTACGTTTGAGCGCAACTGATCATTCGACTTCAACGATGTTATCGATTCTTTCCCCTGAATTATTATGTGTCGAAATGCCTAAAATTACATTGAAAAATAGAATTTCTGGAACCATGAAAATGCATTTACTTAAATCCTATTATATATATATATATATATATATATGTTATATTATATTATAAATTGTGATTTCGATTTTATACTAAATATATAATTATTTACCTTTCTCAAAAAAGTGCCATCAGGTCATTTTAGGATTTTTTCGTTAAGATAAAAAATGTTTACTGTAAATAAACTGGCCAGCTTTCACCGTATAATTTTTCTGAATAGAAGATTTTCGCCATAAATCTTTAATAGCTGGGTCTTCCGGAACGACAAAAAGATTAATTTTTTCATATTCGGGTTCTCTGAGTTCTCCTTTATAACCTGATTTGCACCCCAGAGCGATACACTTAGGCATAATTAATCTGATGAACAAATATAAAAACACGAGTAGAAAACTCCACCGGGCCATTTTCACAATAATTGCATGAAGAAACCGTTTTATACGACGCTACGTGACGAAAGCCATATAACCATCAAAACATCACGAACAAAGTTACAGTGACAGTTCACGGATGTCCCATGTGCTACGTTACATCATTGAAATTAGATTCTCACTTCAGTCCTGTTTTGATCAAAAAAAGTGGTACTAAAACGTCGTTTAGTGGCATCAAAATAAAGTGGCATTAGAGTGGAGCCACCTGCGACTATATTTTTGGAAGACTGTTTCAATACCGAAAACTAGCCTTGAAATGATTTTTTTTTTACAGTGATACTATTATTGTTTTCTACATTTATTATTTGGGCCAAAATTGCGATCAAGAACAAATTTTGTTTATAAGGTTTTTTTTAAAGATTCTGCGCAACAGTTCGAATTGGATTGAGAGTTTCCAGCATGCTGATTTGTTCATTTTCTTACTTTCTTAGATTTCCTCAAGTACTCAATATCAGAGTGACTAGTCAATTTTTTTCGAATTTTTTTTTTTAAATCTACTCCGTATATGTATCAAATTTTGTGAGTTTATCATTAAGTAAATATCTAAACGAGTAAAAATAGTACTAATCATATGTGAACATAAATATAAATTTTTTTCATTAATGGAAGTAACTCTATTAAAGGATAAGTGATTTCTTAGTCGTACAAGTTTGTAGGGATATAATTGATTTGTTTAATTTAGAAAGCTTTGACAAATTATACGACAAGATATTTTTAAATATGTTATCACCATCGAATAATTAAGAAAATAAATAGTACTAAAATCAATTTTTAACAAAAAATGGTATAGCTAAATTTTCATTGAAAAAAAAAATTGAGCCAAAGAGATGAATTTTTAACATAAATGATGAAATGTTTGACTATTATAATTAAATCTTCAGTTTAAAACAATAATTTTCCACAAAACACTAATTTTTCACACAAAAAAAACATTTTTAACAAAATAGTGAAATTTCGAACCAAAGAGATGAATTTCCAATTAAGATTACAAATCTTTAACCAAAAGATGAATCGATAACAAAAGAGTTCAACTTTCAACAAAGTAGTTTAATATTTAACCAAAAACATTTATTTTTAACTAAACAGACGAATTTTGAACAAAATACATGCATTTTCAACCCAATATTAAATTTAAAAAAATGTATACAAATTTATAATTTATAAATGAAACAAAATTTATTTACATTTTATAATTTTAACGTTAATCATAGTAATTTTTATTTTGTACTATTTTAACATTTAAAATTATTCAACTGTTAAATAATTTTAACATTTAAAATTATTCAACTGTTAAATATTAAAGTTGATCAACAATTAGTGAAATTCATGGAAATAATTCAAATCTAATAATATTTAACAGTAATGAAACCTTTGATCGAATAAAATTATTTCCAATATAATAGGGTAATCGGTACAATAATTGGCCACTGAAGGAATTTTTTCAGTTTAAAATTGGTAGATAATACTATAAGCATCAAATGAAGTTGTAAAATACACATATGGGTAATAAATTCCATAAAGATTAAAATAATTTTCATTGTAAGCTAAGTGTTAAAAGTAGTAAATACTTGATATTTGAAGAAATTAACAATAGTGTAAAAAAACACAATGATTGTACACGATGACATAGTGATGAGCATAGGCCAATGATTGTATGATTACTGATTTTGAAAGCACGATGGTTAGCCGTTAAGTTGTATAATAATTGATCTGAGACAAAAACTGTGTTTGACTGTTTTTTATTATTATTCCGGAGATAAAGTGACAAAAAATTATATACGTTTTCTATAAAATTTTGAACAATTTTTTAATTAATTTTTGCTTCGCAGATATTGTGGTCAGTCATTAAGTATCCGCCTAATTCACAATAACGGACCCTCCTAATCTTAATAGCTTTTCGTTTCATTTCTGAGTATTCTTTCATATAAGCATATATTTGTATTGGGTGGCCAATCATTGGAGGGTCGTGAACCAATGGACCGATTATCCTACAAATTTAGACTATTTTTGTGTTTTCTAACAAAAATACAAACGTGTTTTGGTCTGCTTCAACTGATATTTAACTTTTGGACTAGAAAGAAGATTTAACAAAATAGTTCAATTTTCAACCAAAGTAATACATTTTTAACGGGAATGGTTATATTTTTAACCAATGAGATTAATTTCCTATACCGAAAAGACGATCATTCAATGAAATATATGAATTTTCCACCAAATAGTTAAATTTTAAACTAAAAAGACCAATTTTCAACCTAAAATAGAATAGTTAGATTTTCAGTTGAAAAAATTATTTCTTTCACAAAAAAAAAGTACACCAATTTTCTCTTATCAATTGTTACTAGGTGTATTTCTTAATATTAAGTTGTAGTCAGAAAGGTCACAGTACAGCTGAACAAATTTCAACTCGATGGGTTCTACGAATATTAGGCTATTGTTCCGTTACCGTTAAAAACACGACTATCATCACATTTCGTATAAGCCCTAGTCTATCGTTCCGCTACGGATAAGCACTAGTCTAAATGCATTCAGCTAAGTTTTCAGGAGGAAGAAATGAAATTTTGTATTCGTAAATCAAATCAGGATCTAAAAATGAATGAACAAGTTTTGAAAGTGATAATCTTTATAGCATTATTTTAATAAATAATTCAAAATAAATCTCTTCTCGGTCGTCCCTTCTAGAAATAATCAATTGAACACGATTCAGAACGATTCACAGTTGTCAAAATTTCAATCGTTTTCAATCGTTCCTAATCGGTGCACAATTTGTTAATCGATTTAAATTATTTTCTATTGTGTATAGAGGTAATGTTTCCATTCCTAATATTCCTAATTGTTTTCAATTGGGGCGGCAATTTAGGCGGCGACCGGCGTTTGTTTTCTTTTACATAAAATAACCTAAAATAGAACAAATTTTTCTTCGCATTCTCGCGGTGTGTTGTGCATTTTTTATATCTTTGTGGACAGTTTTTAAGTGTTTTTGAGATTATAAAGTGATATAGATTGATGGTTTTCGAAATTCGAAAAATGTACTACTATAACCAGTGGCTAGAAGGAAGTCGACGGGAAGAGAAGAAAATAATTTCCGAATCCGATTTCAGACAGAAAAAAATCTTGACTTTCGAAATAAACAAAAAAGACACATTTTTTATAGTCTTATTTTCAGCAATTAAAAATTCAATGAAGTAGGTAAGAAAATTGATAAGTAAAACTTATAAAAATGCAGAATTGCACCAAAATCGACCTGAATTAACTAGCTGACATTTTTTTCAGATGAATGATAGGTAATAATAATACATTTTAAATTACTATAGGAATCTTTAATCTATAAAAAAATTTCATTTTTGGGGTATTTCGACATTCGAGATTTTTTTCTGTCACCGCCCGGTTTGAAGATTTTTAATTTACTACTTTTGGAGAATATTCTTTTTATAAGATAGAAGAAATTCTGTGCGCATTATACCAAGGGAACAAATTTTTAGGGGCCATCTCAGACTATTAATTGTAAGGAAATTACAAATTTTCTTATTCTAGTCCTTATAATATGTTAAAACAAATTTATTCTTGTCTTATCAATTCCAAAGGTTATTTCTGTAGAAATAAAAAATATTTTCCAGGGGTGAAAGCATTCTTTAGCTTAAAAGTTGTATTTCTTAAAAATTGAAAATTAAGAAAATTCATGTTCAGACCTAATACGGCCTAGTACTCTCAACTCGCAAAAATTATTATAAAACATGTATCTAATTTTTTTAATGAACATATTGCTTAAAATGTGTTGCTTCAAAAAAAAAAATAAACGTTTTCAAATTATTCCCGTGAGACGAAAATGCTGCCATCAAACTGACGCTTCATAAACTCAAAATTCTACTACCGATTGGCCCGATTGGGAATGATTGGGAACGATTGAAAATTTGCAACACTCAATCGTTCCCAATCGTCCACACACGATCAAGAAACACAATCAGAAATAATTCAACTTTCTTTCTATCGTTCTGAATTGTTTTCAATTTATTATTTCTAGAAGGGCCCTTACAAGTCACGAACATGATACAGGGTATCCCAGACTCTAGTGGCCGGACTTATATGGCTGTATAAAAATTAAAGAAAATAAATCGAAAATTCCTTTCACAAAAATCAGTTGAAGATTTAGTTTTTTAGTTACGTAGTTTTTTAGCGGGAGTCCAAAGCAGTGCAGTGACCGCTGTTCTCCCGTCGTTAACCCCACCTCGACGCTTGCTTCAATAACACTACCTTGGACTCCCGCTCAAGCACACATGTCTGTTTATACTGCGCTCCTGATTGGTCAATCCTTAATATTTCATAACTGAAAAACTAAAACTTCAACTGATTTTTGGAAAAGGAATTTTCAATTTTTTTTGTTACTTTTATACAGCTATATAAGTCCGAACACTTAAGTTTGGGACAGCCTGTATATATATATAATTTCGAAAAAAGGTTGAACAATCACCGCCGGGCACCACTGGGAGCAGCTGCCATCTGAAAATGACACCGGCTCCAAGTAGAACGGCAGTAAATCACACCTATGGCCATGCCTCACGACCGCGAGATGGGTGGTCACAGGGCACGATGAAATCACAACGACAGGCCGGCAAAACCCTCGTGTATCTTGAGGACACAAAGCAACCCGAGGATGACAGCTTTCTGCATCCATCTCGCTAGTGCCTTGGCGTATTTTTGTCACGCGGGTATGACTTTAAGGTCACGAACCAGTGATAGTTTCGCACCTTCCAGAGTACCGATCACAAGGCCAATTACTTTGACCAAATATTTTGGGTATACTCGTTGTAGCTCCCTTTTAAGGTCTTGATACCTCTCCTCCTATTCCTTCTCCTTGGCAGTGATGTTGTGGTCGGCCGGAGCCGAGAATTCGATCACGAATATAGTTCGTTTCTCGAAGTCTTGGAGAGCAATGTCAGACCTTGTGTGTGCAGCCAACACGGTAACTGCAACAAATATGGTAATGAAGCACTCTTAGGGCCGCATTATGTCTGTAGAGATACGTCGTTGTCGCGTGGGTGGAACACCCAGATAGTATGTGTTCTAGGTACACAGCGTGTGCATGACACGCTCTGCGTCTATCGCTGGGAACGTCTTGACATAAAATTGCGGTCACGGTATACTAAGGTGGAAATGACACCATCCTGGTATGCGAAAACGAAACCCTCTGTACCTCAAGTAAGCCCTAATGATCCGAGGAAAGCAAAAGTTTTTTCCTTCGACAGGGATTGTTTTTCTACTTCTTGCTTTCTTCACGCTGGCTTTTAGAGTGAAGCATCTAGATGGAGTAATGCACTTTCCTCACTTCTGATGTTGAAATTCAGGCCAAGGGTCTCGGCCGCCTGCTCCACGGCTTTGTGGAGGAAAGCTCCTTTGCCAATCATGTCGTGTTTCCTGACCTTGACGGAGTGAGATTCATCATCGTGGAACGGACGAATTGATATCCAAGCTCTTATGCATATGCATGATCTTACGTGTCGAAGAAGATGTTTGCATCTACTTCGGAGAGACTTCTTCACTGATTATACGTCCTAAATGCGACTTTGAGGCACAAACAGTTATGTATAGGTCTCTCCAGTGTCAACATGTCTAATAACACTTACATCCACTGCGGAGTGGGCGTTTCCGACTTTAAATAAGAGGTGAATATGCGGGCCAGATGTTGGTGTGTAGAAGTAAACTTCTTCCACCAGAAGTTCTTGATACTATCTGGTCCTGCAGCGGAAAAGTTCTTCGTGCCCCTGAGTGCTTTTTCACCTCTTCAGCAGTGATTGATGGACATTTCTCCTCAGATGTTATGGAGTTATCACAAAACTGTTGATTCTTCCTAACCCATCTCTCCCTCTTCTGTATTCTTTTCCTTGCGTCAGATGACATCCATATTTTGTCAACAATATGTTGCTTGATTGTCAGCAGCTTTGACTTGTTCAGTATGTGATTGTAGATCCACAGTTCTCGGGCGAACTTTCGAACCCTTTCCGTGAACGGTCTACAAGATGTTATGTAGTCAATCACACACTGAAGACGGGACGCATTCTGTCTTGCCCATCCTCACGAAGGGAGGCATCCATTACAGCCATATCTGGGGGCTTAGGAGGAACCTGCATGTCAATGTTCCAACTTGTCCTGAAATCATGATCGTTTCTCAGAAGGTGCCTGCTTTCCGCGGTTGGTCTTAACGTCACTTCCTCATCTTCGTCTGGAGTTTGTTCAAGCAGCGTTTGGGGAAGCCCTCTACGTGCATATCCATTTTTCAAGAGGTAGGCACATTGATTTCGCAATGACTGGATCAAAACATGCTGAAGCTCTGAAGTTTTCTGGCACCACAGAGTGTGCATACGCGCCATAAAGCCTCCGTGAACAGGGATAATGCTGGCATCGCAGCAGTCTAACAAGTCATCTTTAAGTTGACTCGTCCGCTCAATTAAGGCGTTTCGGCGGTTCGTCGTCGTGTTTCCATCTAAATTATTTTCAGCACCCCGAACTCTAGGATGATCGGCATCGTTTGCCGACCCATTGTCGGGTGCTCTACGCGTTCGATCGTTTTGAACCGCATCTACAACTTTTTGGTGTTTAGGTGGTGTCATTGTTGTTCCCACGAGCAGCTAGGGAAAGGGTTCGTCCATCCTTATAGAGCCCCGCGTGCAAGAATAGAGCCGCATACTCTGAGATGTCGCCCGGTATCCCAGAGTTACCGTTCAAGACACCTCAACCAGGAGTTATTCAGCTTTCGGCACGGTTGTTACGCCTGCGCTTAGGGAGTTTTCCTTTGGCACCATCCATGGACATTTGTCCGCGACAGCCTATTAATTATTGGAACTATATTTAGCAGAAACCCTTGGTACAGGGGCCCTCTACCCGTAACCCGATTACGCGTTCGGTGGCTTTGTCATAGGCCCTTCAGAAGATGGATTTCCTAACGCCAACAGCTGATTTTCATCAAACAAGCTTAGGGGCCATTCAAAAAATACGCAATGCTTTTTTCTGGCATTTTTGACACCCCCCATCTACGTAAAGCCTTTTTTATAGCGTGTATGTGTAAGGTTAACTTTAGCGTAACGCTCGAGGTGACCCTCTCCACTTCTAAAGGTGTTACGGATTTTTTGAATGACCCTTCACCGTATCTAAAAATATGTGAAATGAAAACAATTTTTTAAGTTGATATCTACAACTTTTGTCGACATTTGATTCGCGTAAAGGTAATAACTATGACATCATGAAGAAAAATTATTGATAAAAGAGTCATAAGACATTTGGGGTTAAGGTCAGTTTCTAAAAATATTTTGTAATATAGAATACGTTTGAAGCTATAACTAAAAAAACAAACAATTGAAGACCTATAAAAATCGTGGAGGCTAAGGCATAAGCTCTGGACCCACTCCATCGGCTTGTGGGTTTAATTCCCGCCAAGTACTTAAACCCGTTATTCTTGGTGGTTCGGAACCCACCTTGAACTGCAGATCCCCCTCTTACCACCAAGTAAGTGTGTGGGGGGGGGTTGTAAATGAATAGTGGCGAGTTATGAGGAAAATATCAACCCTTACGGGACACATTAGAAACTTCCACTCAAAAAAAAAAATATAGTCCCGAGTATACTTCTTTACAGTCCTTAGAGCTAGCTTCAACTGCTCGGTAGTTCCAGCATAGAGCTTCAGATCATCCATGTCAAATACATGAGTGACCTTGTGCATTCGACATTCAGGTTTGCCGAAAAATTAATCTTGGGAATCAAGAAATGCTAGAAATAGTGCCAGACGTGTGATACAAAAGAGGAGAGGGCTCACAGTGCCGCCCTAAAATTCGCTTCTGTGGAAGGTGACGCTGCTCGTTGTCAAACGATGTTTTCCAGAAGAGATAGTAAATCTGGTTTTCAAAAGGAGCGTCAATGTTACTATGATTCTCACTATGGACATATAAACCTTTAAGCTTTCTAACATAGAGATGATAAGTCTATGACAGGTTGAATCGAAAGCTTTCCGATAATAAATCCATGCCATCGACAGACAGCGATTATAGGATGCAGCGGCAGTGATTGGAGAACATTCCACATGGAATGTTATAAGGTTGTGGCATATCTCCTTGAAGCGTATGATATCCTCAGTGTCTTTCTTCAAGATGTGCTGAACCTCGTAAGTCTCGCTCCAGAAAGTTGGGACCTCGTCGGGCTCGTGCGAATTTTTGACGGAAACGAAAATGTCGCTAAAGAGGATCGATAGGTCTGCAAATATCTGTTCTCCTTGTGTCAGATAATACCCGTATTTTGTCAACAATGTGCTGCTTGATTGTCAGCAACTTTGACTTATTCAATGTGTGATGGTATATCCTCAGTTCGTAAGCGAACCTCCGAACCCTTTCCATAAACGGCCTACCCGATGTTATCTTGTCAATCACACACTGTCCAGCCAATCTTCTTGTTCAGTTCATGCAAGCGTCGTTTGGTCTTTTGATCCATCGTCGGTTTTCTCCTTCGATTTGAATCAGCCAAAGCTCTCACCGTGTAAACCACCGAGAGATCTTGACGAAGGATAGCATCCAATTCAGCCAGATCTTGGGTCTTACGAGAAATCTGTATGTTAATGTCGCTTGCTCCTCTTCTTTGGCGAATAGGTCTTGTAGCGGTCGAGGAAGCGTTCTGCATAAATATCCTATTCGCGAGAGGTGGTCAGAGCGTTTTTGCAATAGCTTTTGCAAAACGTGCGGAAGCTCTGGGTGTTTCTGGCACCATAGATTGTGCACGCGTGCCATATAGGCTCTGAGAACAGGGATAATTCTGGAATCGCAGCAGTCGAGCAAGTCATCACTGATTCGATCCGTTCACTCAATAGTGTGAGCGTCTTGCCGTTTCATCATCATGTTCCCATCCAAATTATTTTCAGCACCTCGAACCTAGGGTGATCGGCACTGTTTGGTCTAGTTGTCCTAAAAAGCTGGACAAATGAACACTATATTTAGTTTCAGCTGTGAAAATTTTTTTTGTTTATATCATTTATTTGCAACAACTAGGTAGAATTTTACCGGAAATAGTTATGTTCCTGAAACGTATTCACATTCATTCTCATGCCCGAAGAATTTTTTTAAGTCCTTTCCGCAGCAATAAAAAATCAATTCGAGAGGAGATTGGCGAGCGACCTTAAGTATGGGTTTTGTAGGCGAAGGCTTGAATATATAAATAAATGGTCATTTTCATTATTATTAATCCACTTATATCAAAAAAGGAATACTTTACCATATAAAATTTTATTTCATATCTCAATTCAACATGCCTCGAGCTTTAATTTGCGCTATCTCCGAAGAAAATCAAACTAAAAAAAGCTTCCAACACAGGGATCTTCTCACCCCTCAACTTCCTTATCCTTCACCCACTAGATTATAAGGGTTTCCTATGAAGCCCTAAAAATAATATGTTGAAATGGCCATTTTTACGCCTCATTATTCAAATAATAAATTTTACATAGGTTAAGAATTTCGGACTGAGGTAAAGTAAATCAGAGATCCAGTAGCAGTTCTCTGATAGAATTTCTATCTCCACTCTCTTAAAAGGAACCAGTTAAATTCCACTCATTCAAATAGTCATTTTAAGGTAGCAGGTATCGTACTCCATTTTACTGGTTTCCAGTGAAGTATCACTGATCAGCAGTGAAATTCACGTTGATTGTCAGTTTAATTTATCTGTCAGTAACCGTAACGAAGTGATACCAGTGACTCTCTTCTGGCTATTTTAACGAATAATTTCTCACAAGTTTACCTCAAGAAAGCAACAAGTTTTGAACTTTGTGTCCCAACCGTCTCAACTATTTCTATCGTTAAATATTTTTTTTTTAATAATGGAGGAATTCCATACTTGAGGAACATAGCGTATCCAGAGCTGATAGTCAAGCGACAGAGTTCACCGATATAGTAGGGAATAATTGGTAAACCCTTCTTGAATATGCCACCAGCAGCGAAGCGCACAGGTAGCACCGGAGTGGGTACTCACCCAGCCACCAGTGGGGTAACCTCTTATAAATAGCCACTTCCAACGAAAAAGCTTTTATTGACTTGATTAGATTGACATGATTCCGGCATTCCGATTGTGAGTTGAGACTTCTGTTGGACCTTGTACGTGCTGCTTGTAGTGTGTGATACTTATTTGATGTGGCTGAAGGTGTTTGGCTCGCGTCCACTCAATAACGGCTACAATGGGTAGAGACACTCCTGGATCTCCTGGATTTCAGGATACCAAGAACAAGAAGATGAGACTTAACAGCTCTGATGTTAACAGTGAAGAAGGCGTTCCCACTTACAATAGCTTTGGAGTCTTGAGTACTCTGAATGAAAATGGAGCTGATGAAGAAATAAAAGACGACAACCAAAGCGAAGGAGATAATTCGTCAAACAATGAAGACACGGAAAGGAGAGTTAAGCTGCCACCAATTATCATCACGCGGAAGATTGAAAACTACTCTCAGTGCATAAAGAAAATTGTGGATACATCTACAAAGAAGGAGATTAAAATCGATTACTCTCCAGACAAACTTAGCATCCGTTGCTCATCTCTGGTGGACTATCTAGCCCAACAAGATTACCTGAAGAAGGAAAAAATGACCTTCTATACATATACGCCAAAATGGCTTCGCTCGAAGCACATCGTCGCTAAAAGGCTACCTAACATCCCTCTTGAAGAAATAGTGGAGGATCTCACAAGGCAAGGAGTGAAATGCGAGAGAATATCGATTCTCAAAAAGCATAAGTCTGTACCTGTGCCCTACATAAACCCAGTATTTATGCTGACCTCTGACAAGAAAGTGGACATGAAAAAAGTTTGGAACATTAAATATATATGCTCAGTGAAAGTGAAGTGGAAATAATACAAAAATTCCAGGCAAGTGACACAATACTATAATTGTCAATTATTTGGACATGGCACGCTATACTGCCAAAAAAAACACAGTGTGTGAAGTGTGAAAAGGGCCACTTGACTGATAAGTGTGATAAAAACAGTGATACCCCGCCAAAGTCTTGCAATTGTGGTGGTGCTCATCCGGCAAACTACTCAAAGTGCCCTAAATACCTGAAGCATCTAGAAAAGGTGCAGAAGAAAAATACTGACGACAAAGTGAAAACTGGCCAACTAAGGGCCAAAAATGGAGAACCCACAAATTCGAAGCAGAGATCGTTGATAGTGAATCAACAGGAAGTTCCACTCCTCAGGACGAGAAATACTCCGGCTCAAACTGCTGCCAAGATGACTGCAGCAACTACAATGAATTGGGAACCGCAAAGACAAGCTGCAGAATCCACTTTCGAGGAAATCAATCAACTGCAGAGCGTGTCGCAGGAAATTGACGAATTGAACAAAATTGTCGATTTAGGTAAGATGCTGAGGCTCGTAAGAACTTTAAATTCTGAATTAATTAATTGTAAAAATAGTGCGGAACAACTGCTAGTTATTTATCAGGTTATAAATGATGGGCGATAGAGGCAATGCTTCCACTCTCAATTTGGGACATTGGAATGCCAATGGCATAACCAATAATCAACTAGAACTAAAACAATTTATACTTGATCATAATGTCGATATCATGCTCATAAATGAAACCAAATTAAAGGAAAAGAAAAAATTTAAAATGCCAGGCTATATTTGTATCAGGAAGGATAGAAGCACAGGGGGACTGGCGGAGGAGTTATGATTCTAATTAAAGATAATATCAAATACAATGAAATTTCAATACAGACTAAAGTCATTGAAGCTGTTGGCATTATGCTCGAGGATAGAATCGCGATAATTTCGTTATATAAAGCTCCACAGCATAAACTGAGCTTGCAAGATTTAAACAGTAATTTTAAAGTATCGAATAAAGTTTTAGTATATGGGGATTTAAATGCTAAGAACACGCCCTGGAATTGCAGATCTAATAATGCTAATGGCAGAATCATCGATGACTATGCTTTTAAACATTTGCTTAGTATTATCTATCCAGATTCCTACACACTATATCCATATAATAGCACACTCCCTAGCACTGTGGATGTAGGGCTTGCAAAAAACATTGGATGGAACATAGTTGCTGATGTGATAGAAGAACTTAACTCCGATCATCTACCGGTCCTCATTATGTTACCTAATATTAAAACCATTACTGATGTTGGGGAAACTTTTTCTAATTATAGTAAAGCAAATTGGGATAAATTTAAAGAAATTATAAACAAAAAACTCATTTTGAGTGGGGGTATTGCCTCTAGGGAGGGAATAGGTAGGTCTGTTGGCGATCTCGTTGGTATCATCCTTTCAGCTAAGGGAAAGTCAATTCCAGAAAATAAATTTAATTATAATAGGACTATTAAATACATACCCGAAGGTGTTAAGGAATTAATTAATTTAAGACTTGGTCTTCGAAAAATCGTTCAGAGAACTAAGAGCAAGGAAATTAATAAAATCTTGCATCCACGTTGTTCAACTATTGCACTCCATACCGGCTCGATAGATGTTAATATCCTCTCTTTGAGGATGCCACCGTAAAAAGGAGGGCCTATCCCAGGAAGTGTTATCGCGCGAGATCAGAGAAGTCTTGATAGGCGTTCTTAGAGCCTCTGGATAGTACCTCGTCTCCAAATTCCCCGTATATCGAATTTCTTCAGTTATCTCTTTTCAATATATAGACAAAACAGCAAGAAATAGGACATGATTAAAAGTACAGAGTACACCACGGGGGTGAAGAACTTCCGTTAGGAAATCTGACTTCCGGCCCAGTTCGATCTGGGGTCCTTTATAGGGACTTCAAAAATATTCAGTTTGCGAAAATGTAGTGAAATTTGAAATCGTTAGTATGGTTAGTACGCTATTTTTCACCCAAATTCTTAGACATCCCAATAAACATAATCGTGGAATCTTAACGATAATTTTTTAATTAACTCGAATAGAATTACCTGTAAAATAAAGTGCCTTGTACCAGGTCTCACGACTTTAGAATTTGCCAGGCCGGTTGTGAAGAATGTAACATAATCTCGAAATTGGGTCGTGTTACTGTTTTATTAGGGGGGTTTTTCCTACGAGAACCTTCATAATACTTCTTCAAATCCACGACAAAATAAAAAGTAATCATACAGTGATTTGTGCCCAATAAAACCCTAGGCTCAGAATCTTTGTTTGTTGTTTTTGTTTTTTTAAAATAATTTTGATCAAAATCCATTTACCATTAATTTGTAATGCCAATTATTGATGTTATTGTGTACTTCAATTGTTGTATGCAATGATATCAATAAACGGTATTACAAATTATTGACAACATTATTAAGTCCAATATTTCCAATTTGAATATCCCGCCCGCACGGCCGCTTGCGATTTTAGTTCCCCCAGCTCTCACATGCGCGCACGTGTCGCTCCATAAGCGGCCATATTGGAAATATTTGTTTCCTATTTTTACCACGAGGCTTCACCCCCGTGGAGTACACTCGCTCGTAAAAAACTCACTTAAAGGTTAGATAGTCACTTAGTTTAAAAAAATATGCGCAAATTATAGTTCTCCAGATTTCAAAAGTAACGAAACTATATAAGTATCACAAGCAACGCCGTTTTCCGTTCTCGGACATTGAAGTACACAGCTGATTCGAAGGCGATCGGGGAACCAAAGATATTATGAATATAGATGCGTCTTCTGCTCGTCTTCTCATCTATTTTTATAAGATTTTTGGCGGAACTGACCCATTCACATCGTCGCCATTTCAGTGGTTTATTTTTTCCTGGCTTTGCGTTTTACGTATTGGCACATGCTCACTTTTAAGATTGGGTATCCCATCTTCCAATAGGCCGATCCAAGAGGGCTTTAGACCGGCCCATATATCCCCTATTGTACCCTATTGTCAGCTTTAAAGTGACAGGCTATTCTGGGGCAGTATTTGGCGTGCAACTTTCTTGGTATGATACACTTGCTGATCATTTCTGATAAAGTAATTGCAACATTTGCCTTCAGCGAGGCACGTATAATACTAAGGAATATAGATATTCATTCGGGCTTTACCCACTTCTATCTGGATTTCATTTGGTCTAAATTTGAATTTCCTGAAAGTACCCAGATCCTACTCTGGCCATATCCGGGAAATGACAACAGAAAAAAAGTTATGAAAATAATGCACCCAGTACTACCCGGTTTCTATTCGAAAATTAGAACCAGAAATTAGATTTAGGAAAGGATCCAAGTTCGTGTACTTCCGGTTTCTACCAGCTTCCTGCAAGGCACTCGATACTACTGTACAATCTGCTCGGTTCTATCCGGTTTCTATTCGGAAAATAGAACCAAAAACGACTTATTGGTAAACAGCAAAGTTCGTTTATACTCGGTTCCTACCTGAGTACTAACAGACTCTCGACACTGGTGTATAATCTATCCGATTCTATCCGGTTTCTATTCAAAAATTAGCACCAGAAATAAGATATTCGCAAACAACAAAGTTTGTTTATACTCGGTTCTTACCCGATTCCTACAAGGCACTCGATACTGGTGTGCAATCTACCCGGTCCTACCCAAGGCCTCCAAGCTCCAATGTTTTTTTTGAATAAAATAGAGTGTTGCTCTGTCCTTTTCCCGGCGACGCTTCATTCGCCGTATCTGCAGCCAAACCCCGCGTGTGTGTCAGGTTCAAAAAGTCCAAGAAACTGTAAAAAGCATTACTGGTTCTCAAAATATCATAATAAATATCGAAGCGTGTGCAAGACAAAAATCGCTCCCGTGCGTTACCAAAGGCAATGCAAATATAATTATTTTATTTTATTTAAAAATTGACATTATTGTAAGCTAATTTTTGACAAGTTCTCATCCCATTCTTTGTGACTTTCATAGATAAACGCGTATACTGATTGGTAAACTGGATTACTTTGAGGATGAGCCAATAGGGTAGTTATGTGTTTGACTCATCAAGCTGTCAGTAAGGCTCTTACGTCCTTTGTAATATATTCAGTCTCATTATCTGTGATAATGTTTTTGGAGTACCCTAGAGATCGAAAATCTTTTCAAGTACTCTGACTACGTACTTACCAGTTCTTTGGTGGACCGGAAATAGCTTAATATATTTGATGGACAAATTCTGAATAACGATTCGACTAGAATTCCTCTTTTTAGTTCGCGTCTGAGAAACCACGTTATCAATAGATAATTGTGCCCAAGGGGATTGTATTGTTCTTTTAGTTACTTGCTCTTCATCGGTTCTTGATTATACTTTACTTTGACACAATTCTCGCAATCTTCAACGTAACACTTAACGTCTAAGGTCATTCCAAGCCAATAATAATTCTGCTGAATTCTATCTATCCATACTATTTAAAGTCACAATCTCATCGGGCTTGACAACCTCTTTCCAAGGATGCTCATCATCCATCAAGGCTTTTCGTAATCAGGGCGATGGTAAAACAACTCGATCGTTTTTGATTTTCCAATCAGAAAATCTATCGGGCTGTTCTGTAATCAAGTTGTAATTCTATTCGTAACAGCTTTGGTCACAAATCGTATTCAACTGATTTCGCGCCTGAATAGTCTCCGCGATAACCTTTTCCCAGTTATCTGGGTCAAAATCTACACAGAAAATTCGAGAAAGTGCGTCAGGTACTTCGTTTGTTGTACCACGTTTGTGTTCGAATGTCATATTGTGTTGATAAAGATAAATGGCCCATTTTGCCAGACGGCCTATAGGGGTCTGTGTAAAGATCAAATGGTTGTTCTGGTATTGGAAGGTATAATCGAGGAGCTCCGATGTGAGCCTTTTTTACATCGTCGAAAGATTTTCGCTCGACCTCAGTCCATTTCCAAGGAACTTTTGTACTCGTTAGCTTATTTAGGGTACCCCAGATCCTAGCTACGTTTGTTAAATGTTTATGATTCCAATTGATAAGGTCATTAAATTGACGTAATTGTATCCGATCCTTAGGAACTGGAAAGTCAATAATTGGTTGTATTGTTTCAGGATTAGGTCTCAGACCAAACTCATCGACAAGATACACAAGAAATTTAACCTCTTTACAAGCAAAACTACTCTTTTCACGCTTCATTATTAATTTTGCCTCTCTAAATACCTTAAACACCAGGGACAACAATGGCAAGATGTTCGTCGAGGTCCTGACTAACTATAATCGAATCGTCTAAGTACATGAAAACTTGGTCACACCATTTACTGGGTAAATTTCGGTCTAGAATTAAATATTTCAAACGCTTTTTGTAAATATCCATCAGTCGTTGAAACGTCGACGGTACGCCGGTGAGACCGTAGTGCATTCTTTTCAACTCAAACAATCCCTTTCCTTCCTCAACAAATTCTGTGCCTTTTTGATTCTCCTCATCTATAGGGATCTGGTGAAAGGCCTCACCCATGTCAGGGTTCGAAATTATTTTAGCCTCGTGTAATTGCGACAAGATAAACGTCATATTATGTAAGGGGTAAGCTGGCTTTTAAGATTGTTGATTGAGAGACTGTTAATTAATGCAGAATCTAAGTCCACTATTTGCTTTCGGAGCTACCACTGGCGAACAAGCCCATTCATTATTGCTTCGAGTGATATATCCCGCTTTTAAGAGTCGATCAGTTTCTTCGTGAATAAATTTACGAATAACTTCACTTCAACGATATGGGTTTGGCGATAAAGCATCGTCTACCACTAGAGTCCTACTACTAGAGTTACTACCTTTTAGAGTCCATGTTTTTGAAAACGGATCTACGAACACCATAAAATTCAACCAAGAGTCCATCCCGAAGATCAAATCACCCGACAGTTCCAGCATAATACTAAATATTTGGGGTTCATATGCATCGAATATATCTATCACGAAGCCTACTCCTCCAAGTCCTCTAGTAACCGACGTATATCCGAGACGAACACCAGCCCGAGATGGCAAATCAGGCTTCAGATTCTGAATCTGAAGATGTTTAACGCGTTCGTAAGCTGTCTCACTCAAAAATAATCTACCACTATTGACTATACCTATCGACTGTTTCTTTCGTTAGGATGCCCATTTCCGTTTATATTAGATTTTCTCTTTCGTCGTCTGTATGGTCTGAGTCGCATGAAGTTTCATCCAGTATTTGTAATTCTAACAAATCACGGTTTTTAATTCCTAATTCAACTTTATCGAATTCATTTTATCTAAATAGATCCTTAATTTGATCAATTACAATTGTCCGTTGTTTGTTTTTCCTTCCCTTTGACGGTGAAAGCTATGTGTAGTCTCGACTGTGCCCTTTTGTTCAGTAACTTAAGGTGAAGCTACTGAGGGATTTGACCGTTTCCCTGAAGACTTGGACAGTATTTATTTATGTGGCTTACTTTTCGACAGAGACAGAGAATTTAGTGCAAACAAAATGACGCTTAACGTAGATTAAACTTTGCTAGAATCTGTTTAAATTGAACCGCCGTATGCAATAAGGGGATATAACATTTTTTTGCAACATTCGGTTGGCCCCTGAGCGACTTTTTTTTTAAATTAAAATTTTTATTTTCTAAACATATATCCTTATAGGAATTTTTAGTGCTTATCTTTTTTTCCTGTTGTAAAAAGTTGTCACTTTTGTTGTTTCCAAAATAAATGCAAAAAACACATTTTCTGAGAAACGACGATTTTTAGTGTTTTTTCATTTCAACCTTCCCTAAATCCCAGAATTTTGGATTTTTTTACTTTGAAATTTCAGGAGTTACTCATTAGACTATTATTAAAGTGTTAGTGAAATCTCAATTAAAATTTATTTGTATTAAAAAAAGTTAATAATTTTTTTCTGAACAGTTTTATAAACATCGTTTGAATATTTTCAATCGCAGAGTCTATCGACGTAACTTTCAGTTACAATAAACTTCTAGCGGATGAAATGTTCACTAGGGTCCACATAAGTTTTCTGAAAATTTTTACTTTTATTGGTCGAGCTGCTGAAAAACTATGATGCTTTAATTCTTTCGCTCGGCGTCGTGAATGTAGGACTCAGCGACGTCTATGAGAAAGGCGAGCCGTAGTGCTGATTCCTGAAGATCTGCACGTAAAAACTTATATTTTGCAGAACTTTTGTATAAAAATTTATTGTGAAACTAATAATATTTTATTTAAAAAAATATATTTATACATGTAATAACTCACGTAAAAAATATGAATTATTATGACATCTCTTTCAGTCAAAACGTATTATTTTATTTCCCTCTTTCTTTTCTTCTTTCTTTGCCCACAAATAATGTTCAAGGATTTCTCAGAAAACTTTGTAAACATCGCTGTAAGCATAATAATAGTGAGACAAATAATATGCATTAGAACGAGTGCTTATAAAATATACCGCACAATAGTTTCGAACATCGAAAGTGTTACATCTGAAAAATAAGAGAATCATTTTTAAAACAGAAAATTTTTGAATTATTAAATGTGATTATTTACTGTTCAATAAAATGGAACTAATTTTTCGAAACCTCGAGGCCGGGAAAGAAGTAAAGACGAGGAAAGATGGAATAGATATATTTAAAAAATTTGAAAGAATAAGGTATTTAAAGATTTATATAAAAATTTGGCAAATTCTAAGTTAAAGTTTCCAAAAATGTAAAAAATCTCTTTTGATATGAATCAGTCAGAAAACGGTCACTAAATTAACTCAGTGAGGATTTTTACTGAAATGAAAGACACTTCTGATGAAGATTATAGTTTTATTATTATCAAGTAGAAAAATGAATTCCTTATGTGATATGCTACTTGTTCGGTTATTCGACGCAATATATCATTATAATAAATTAATATACTTGTTTGGAATGTTTCTTCGGTATTTACATGTATGAAACTCTCATTTTCCTATTTATTGTAATTAACAATTACTCCATTAAAATAACTTATGATAAAAAGTATAAGTTTTTACGTGCAGACCTTCAGGAAACAGCACTGCGGCTCGCCTTTCTCATAGACGTCGCTGAGTCCTGCATTCACGACGCCGAGCGAAAGAATTTAAGCATCATTGTTTTTCAGCAGATGGACCAATGCAAGTAAAATTTTTCAGAAAACTTAAAAGGACCCTAATGAACATTTCATCCGCTAGAAGTTTATTGTAACTGAAATGTAGAAAAATTCGTGGAGTATCTAGGTACCCGTGTACAACCCGGCTTTCCGGGTACCTGAGTTTTTGGTAATCACCCGAGTCCCCGAGTATCCGAGTAAACATACAACTACCCGCCATGAAATCTTAGTCCTAGTTATGAAAATAACGCGCGTGTATTTTCTTTCTCATTTGAAACTTGATGTCGAATGAGAACTTTTTCAAATTCCGAAAAATTCGTCGAGTACCCGGATACCCGGGTATTATCCGATTATCCGGGAACCGGGGTACCTGAGTTTTCGGTTGTTACCCGGATACTCGGGTACCCGAGTATCCGAGTCAATATTCAAATACCTGCCATGAAGTTCTAGCCCTACTTTAAAGATCTTAGATAAACAAAGAACAAACAAATACTTATATATTCCGCTAGTCCTCAAGTAATCCTTCAAAATTAACAAAAATTTCTCCAGATTTCATTCTGTTCTCGTATATGTAATTTTCCACGAGCAAACTATTCGACCGATTTTAATCGCAACGGAACTCTCGTTATTTATGGAATTAATGGAATTTCTGTTTCATCTTTGATTTATCCATGCAGCGTCGCGTGCTGTTCGTGAATTGGTTGACAGATTATGTTGAAAAAGACGATCGCTATCACTGGAATCATCATCCCGCCAGGAACAAAATGAACTAGTTCTTCGTCTGGACGGAGAATTTCGACTCCCTAGGGGAAGGCCAAACGAATTCAGTGAACGAATTGAGGCGTGACAAGCTATGATCCCTTTCATGACGATTTTGAGAGCGTTGGCGCGAATTCTGTGACATCTGACGATATTATTCTTCAGTAACGTAAGTCTCTCTGTCGACAATTCGTTCATCAGCTGATGGGTGACCAACTATAACTTTAATAAATCGCAGGGGTGATTGTTAAGCTTCTTTTCTAATATTATCGACTACTTGAGACAACCGAAAATTCGAATGTATGGGATCAGTAGGATTTGTCATAACGTCATTCTGAAAGTTCACATGACATAACTCTCTCTCAATGGATCCACCCTCTCTGTTAAAGCGTTGCGTGTCGTGGTTCCGGTTCGGTTATGACGATATTTTCGTGTGAATTATCAGGGATTGAATTATCCTCCTGATTGGGTCTGTTTGGATTAGGTTCAAACCGAGCTAAAGCTCCTAAACTATTCGGTGGATTTTGTAGAAGTATATTCTGAGTACGATTACGCTGGTTGTTTGCCATGTTAGTACTCGATTCATCATCGCGTGACTATTTTGCAAATTCAACTTCTCCGCGCAATCTTTTAATCACATCGGCAAACCTCGTCGACATGGAATGCATTGAGTTGTCCAGCGCATCCAACCTAGCATTTGAATTTGGAGGAGGAATTCCTCCAAATGGCGGAGTTGGTGTCTTACGAACCCTGTCTCTTCCGATACTCGTTCAGATCTCCAGCTAGAGCCTGATTTTGCATCGCTGTATTATTTGACTGATTCGCGTTGTCAGTATTTGACATGGTTTCTTTCCTTATTGGCAAGGGAACTGACTGATCAGTTGGAATTGTAGCGTTAGTATCTATATTTACTCGATCTTTGAATTTAACTTATTTCAACGTTTGGTCCTTATTTGGCTTTCTTCTAGGTTTTCACTCAAAAGTCCCAATGTAAACAACAATTTTATTTGACAAACAATCACCAAAGCTTGAGTCGGTCCTACACAGTTATTCGACAAAATCAATATTTATTTTCATGGATTTATTTATTTATTAAAACAATCAAACGAGATCTGACTAAATTATCATTCATTTTAATTTCCTATTATTCAAAATTTCAACATCATTCGAAAGTGGCAAGAAAGAGATTCAACTATTTTTCAAATTTTTAAATTCTATTCACAATTTCTCTCAAAAGTACAGAATGAGATTTAAATCATCTGACGACATTAATAATATTTATTTAGCCGACCTATTATCATTTCGTTAATTAATTGGAGCAAGATCCAAATCAATCAATCTGAATTCACAGTAACTCCCTACATGGATTATTCGTATTTACTCATAGTATTCAGTTCGTATGAATTTATCGATTTTTCATAATTATTCAATTTATTAATTAAATAGTAGGAGCAAGATCTGTACTATTTAACATTAACATAATTGATTAAAATTGTAGGTTTCCGTTTAAATTGAAAGACATAGCCTTCAAATTTTCATTTACATTAAAGATAATTTTGTATAATTCCGTCAGACTTTTCGATTTAAATACATTCCTAATTACTTATTTCAAGCGATAGTTAATACAGGATCTGAAAAGAAGCGAAGTAGCAGAGAATAAAGCTAAATGACACTTGAATGATTTGTTTCTCTTTTTCGACAATTGGAATTTGGAATGCAGCAGAAGCTTAGTGTCTACTCCACCTGGACAAAGCAGCAGGGAAAAAGGGGCTAAAAGTTCTGAAGAATCGTCATTGGATCTGTCGTTGATAAACAGTGGGTAGAGTAATTCATTGTATTCTACTCGCGAAAGGAACATGAAGAAAAGGCAGAAGATTCACAATTTTGAAGAATTAAGCAATTCGTTCAGTAAATGATATTTAATTTTTGTGTGTGGAAAATATGGCTTTACTATCAGAATCACAACGAGCGATGATCGAAATACAGCTGTGCAATGCAAATAAAAGTCTTCATGGGAGAAGGTTCAATGAAAACGAGAAAATCATTTGTCAATGCAAATAAAAGTCTTCGTGGAAGAAGGTTGAATGAAAACGGGAAAATTCTTGGTCTCTCTTTGTATAAAGCTTTACCTTCTGCATATAAATTAATGTCAATGTTATTGATAATGCCTTCTACATCGACTGTAAAGAGGCATTTATCTAAGATTGAATTAAATACGGGAAAAGATAACCGATGAGAGGGAAAATGATCAGATTGTTATGTGGGATAAGGAGTTTCTAGCGCCACATGTCATGTATGATCCTAAAAAGGGCAAGGTCAGACAAGTCATTTTGCAGACCATGTGCTTGTCTTTATGATTCGCGGAATTCACATGAATTCTAAACTTTCTATATCCTTCTATTTTTGTGGCTTTTAGAAGAAATATGATCAGATCATAAAATGCATACGAGAAAACGTCAAATCAATTAAAGACTCTGGTTGAGAATTAGTGGTACCAGTATGCGATCAAGGAATTTGCCGAAAGTCACTCAGCACCATGTCTTTAAGGCAAATATGTGAAAGATTAAGGCCTCACACGTTACACAAGTTTACAGTCGATGTATGAGTAAGTGTATAGCACTTGCTACAAAGTTTGACGTTAAATTATAATTTGACAAAATAATTTTATATATAGTGACTTATTATATTTTTAATTATAAAAGTTCTTTTAAGCTTTCCAATCGTAAGGACGTTGAATTTTATATTGAACTTAGGGGTGTGCAAAAAGCTTGAAGTCAGATACTCGACCGGGTCGAGTTGAGCTTTTAACACTTCGAGTCAAGCTGAGCCGGGCTCGATCAGTTTCGAGCCGAGCCGGGCCGAGTAGTATCAAAAGCTCGAAAAATTACGGGTTCTCGAAGAAGTTCGGGTACCTGAAGACTTCGAGTTCTGGAAAAAGTTGGGGTACCGGAAAACTTCGGGTTCTTGAACACGTTCGAGTTCTCGAAAAAGTGCGGGTACTCGGAAATTTCTGGTGCTCGAACAGGTTCGAGTTCTTGAAAAGGTTCGGCTTCCCGAAAATTCCGGGATTTGATTGACATAAAACTTGATATTCAAGCGGCTTTGGGGTCGCTGATTTCGAAAACGGAATCCAAATTTGAATATTTAAAATGGCAGATCAAAGATGGCGGTCCGAAAATTCTAAAAGTGATTTGATTTGCACAAAACGTGATATTCGGGGGTTTTAAGAGTCCTTTTTATTCACTTGAATTCCTTTGAATTTACTTCAATTTCTTTAAATTCAAACTGAATTCTTTCGAGTTCGTTGAATTCTATGTAATCTTGTTTATTCTTATGAATTTCTTGGAATGCTCTAAACGCTTTCAGGTTCTTTTAAATTCTTTTATCTCCATTGAAATCTTCTATATTTCTCGGAATACTCTGAATTATATGCATTCCTTAAATTCTTGGAAATTCCTTGACCTTGGAATTTTCTGAATTATCCTGATATAGGGAATACCAGGTATTCACAGAATTCAGAGAACTCACGGAATTCAAGGAATTTGCAGGATTCAAGGATTTCATGGAATTCAAGGAACTCTAGGAATTTACGGAATTTATGGAATATAAGGAATTCATGGAATTCAAGGAATTTATAGATTCCAAGGATTTAATGGAATTCAAGGAATTCATAGAATTCAAGGAACTCATGGAATTCAAGGAATGCATTGAATTCAAGGAATTCACGGAATTCAAAGAATTTATGGAATTCAGAGAACTCGCGGAATTCAAGGATTCCACGGGATTCAAGAATTTCATAGAATTCAAGGAACTTAAGGAACTCTAGGAATTTACGGAATTCAAGGAATTTATGGAATTTAAGGAATACATGGAATTCAAGGAATGTATAGAATCCAAGCAATTAATGGAATTCAAGGAATTCATAGAATTCAAGGAACTCGTGGAATTCAAGGAATGCATGGAATTCAGGGATTCCACGGGATTAAAGGATTTCATGGAATTCAGGGAACTCAAGTAACTCTAGTAATTTACGGAATTCAAGAAATATATGGAATTCAAGGAATGTAAGAAATTCAAGGAATTAATGGAATTCAAGGAATTAATGGAATTCATGGAATTTAAAGAATTCATGGAATTCAAAGAATTCATAGAATTCAAAGAATACATGGAATTCATAGAATTCAAGGAATTCATGGAATTCATGCAATTTATGAAATTCATGCAATTTATGGAATACAAGGAATTTATAGAATTCACGCAATTTATGAAATTCATGCAATTTATGAAGTTCATGCAATTTATGAAGTTCAAGGAATTCAAGAAAGTCTTGGAATTCATGAAATTCAAGGAATTCATGGCATTAAATTAATTCATGGAATTCAAGAATTTCATGGAATTCAAGAAATTCATGGAATTCAAGGAATTTATGGAATTAAAGAAAGTTATGGAATTAAAGGAATTCGTGAAATTCAAGGAATTCTGGAATTCAAGGAATTCATGGAATTTAAGGAATTCATGGAATTTAAGGAATTCAGGGATTTTTAAGAATTTAAGGAAATCGTGGAATTCTTTTAATCTTGTGAATTCCTTGAATTTTTTTGAATTCAAGAAATTCCTATAATTCCTGGAATTCTATAAATTCCTAGAATTGCTAGAATTCCGTGAATTTCTAGAAGAATTCAGACAATTGAGAAGAATTCAGTCAATTGAGAAGAATTCAGAAGATTTAAGAGAATTTGGAAAAAATCAGAGAATAGCGAAAGAATTTAGACAATTAGGAAGAATTTAGAGAATTCAGAAGAATTCAGAGTGCAAAAGAATTCACAAACTTCAAAAGCATTCACAGAATTAAAAAAAAATTATAGAAGTTCAAACGAATTTAGAGAATACAAAAGAATTCATAGAATTCAAAAGAAGAGTGTACTGTAAAGGTTTGAAGATAATTGCAAAAAACTTGAAAAGAAATCAAAGGACCACAAGTGAATTCTAAGAATTCGTTTGAATTATATATATGTAAAAATAATCGAAGGAAGTTGAAATAATTCAACGTGTATTCTAAAGAAAAAGATATTTTCTAAGAACCTCGTATCTCAGTCGCCGTGTGAAGTTGCACCATTGACATTCACACCCTCCTGCAAATTTAAAATTACTCTTCTGCGCACACACCCTCATCAATGACACATAGACTGTCGTCCATCTAATGCATGCTTCCGATTGGTTAACCTTTAATTCTTAATTACTTATTAATTATTAACTTCACAGCAAATCTTTATTATTATTTTCAACTACATTTTTTACGAGGAATTCAAAAATATAAAAATGTACCTTGAGAACTGAGACACCCTGTGTATATATGTATATGTATGTATATGTATATACATATATAATTAAAAACTAAAGGTTAACAACCACAAAAGGGGTCCCGCTGGGAGCAACTGCCATCTAAAAAATGACATCGGCTCCCAGTAGCACCGCGGTAAATCCCACTCATGGCCACGTCTCACAACCGTGAGATGGGTGGTCACAGGACACGACGAAATCACAACGCTGAATGGCACCTGGGTGAGGTGTCTTAAACGGTGACTCTGGGATACCGGGCGACCTCTCAGAGTATGCAGCCTTATTCTTGCACGTGGGGCTCTACAAGAATGGACCAACCCTTTCCTTAGCTGCTCGTGGGAACAACAATGGCATTACCAAAATTCCAAAAAGTTGTAGATGCGTTTCAAAACGATCGAACGCGCAGAGCACCTGACAATGGATCAGCAAACAATGCTGATCATCCTAGAGTTCGGGGTGCTGAATATAATTTAGATGGAAACACGACGACGAACCGGCGAAAGGCACAAATTGAGTGGGCGAATCAACTCAAGGATGACTTGCTAGACTGCTACAATGCCAGAATTTTTCCTGTTCACCGAGGCTTTATGGCACGTATGCATACCCTGTGGTGCCAAAAACACCCTGAGCTTCAGCACGTTTTGCTTCAATCCTTGCAAATTCAACGTGCCTACCTCTCGAAAAATAGATATGTACGCGAAGGGCTTCCCCAACCGCTGCTTGATCAAGCTGCAGCCGGAGATGAGGAAGCGACATTAATACTAACCGCGGAAAGCAGGCACATTCTAAGAGATGATCACGATTTCACGACAAGAAGAAACATTACCATGCAAGTTCCTCCTAAGGCCCAAGATCTGGCTGAAATTGATGCCTCCCTTCGTGGAGAAATCTCGCAAGAGCCCGACGTCTGAGCCATCAATTGCTCAGTTTATGATGCAGCGAGAGCTTTGACTGATTCAAATCGAAGGCTCAAACCAACGATAGATCAAAAGACCAAAAGATGCTTACATCAACTAAACAAGAAGAATTGATGGGCAAGGCAGAATGCGTCTCGTGTACAATGTGAAATTGACTACCTAAAATCTGGTAGGCCGTTCACAGAAAGGGTTCGAAAGTTTGCACAAGAACTGAGGATCTTGAATCACACATTGAACAAGTCAAAGCTGCTGACAATCAAGCAGCATATTGTTTACAAAATACGGCTGTTATCTGACGCAAGGAGGAGAATACAGAAGAGGGAGAGATGGATCTGGGAGAATCAACAGTTTCTCGCTGACATGGTTGACCGGTGCCGATTATGTGGAGATACCAACGTATCTATCAAACACATTATTGATGGTTGTCGCGTAATGGCTCAAAGAGTATATGAGCACAGGCATAATGATGTGGCGGGCATTACACATCAACAAATTGCCTCAAACCTAGGGCTCTTAACAGAATGGATGTCTTCCCATAGGTACATTCCACTGTCCGTTTGAAAAAACGAAGATTCCATCTTATATTGAGATATTAGTATCCAAACGGATCATTATATCTGAGCCAGTTGACTGGACGTCGTAATGCGAGAAAAAAAAGGTGGATGAGTTTAGATAATCGAAATTGCTTGTCCACTTAACCAAGATTTGCAGGCAACCTGTGCAACCAAGATCCACAAGTATAGCGAGCTAAGGCATGAAGTTCAGACAATATGGAGGATTGTGAAACATGCATCTATTCATCCTATTGTGATTTCAGCTACAGGCAATGTGCACGCAAGATGCACTGACTGAACTTGACGTTAAATCCAGAGACACGGAACTATTTCGTCTCTCTCCTGTTTTATCTCTCTCCTGTTTCTCTCTCTATTTTGACACGCCTAAGTGCACACCGCAAATTTCCCCGCAAACGCCTCTCATGTATCCCAAGGCGCGGCGTCAATTCTCGGAAGGGCACGATAACTTCTGAATTAATTAATTTATTGGATTGGCCTTTGATACAATCTTTCCGTATCGGAAACTCAAGATCAAGTTCATTAGCCAGCTATTTTGTACGGCTATTCGTAGTAATCATAAATTCGAACAATTTATCATCACGACTTTTCTGGATACAAGGAAAATTAAGAGTTATAGCATTTTTAAAATTCAAAAAAACAAACGAAAATGAAAATTTTAGGCCAAAAAACTGTTACGAGCTGACAACCACCCCCACTCTACGTCTAATTAGCATATATAAAGTGCCGCCTCTCTGAAGTGCTCAGTTCTATACCTGTACTCATAAATGAAAATAAAAGAGATCGACTTCGAGCTAACATAACAAAGCTCATTAAGCATCTTCACGCATAACATTTTGGCGATCCTGCCAGGATTGCTCTTTCGATTTCTGTATCCACGGATAAAATAGAGAAATCCTATAAAAGCAATTCCCGTGACGAACCTTGGAAAGGATTTCTACGGAATTCATTTAAGACGAGAAGGGAAAGAATTTCACGAAATTCACTTGAACTCTTGATCTACCTACGGGTGATCCGACAACCTGAAAAGTAGGAAAACTGTGGTTAAAAATAGTTGGTGAATTAAGTAGCCGCTATATAACGTAAAATCCCGTTTTCTGAAATTCAAAAATTGAACGAGGCCCGCCATCAGGCGGAAGACGCATCTGGATAAAAACGCTTGGAAGACCGACCACCAGTCATCAGTCATCGCCCAAATTCAGGTTAACAAAGAGGAGCCCCATGGACTCCAGCTGCAACCCAGAGAAGATCAAGCCATCCAACGAATTTAGAAAAAAGTAAGCATTTAAATATAAAAAAAAAAATCGTATCGCATTGCAAAGAGAATAAGTCCTCCTTTGCTGTCTGAGGAAGGAGACTAACGTTATATCAAGGTCAATTTCACGTTAGGTGAGGCAAAGTTTTGCAATTCCGGTGAGGCATACTCTTGGTGCTCGAGAGCACTGCCTTTCCTCAACAATAATATAACCCATCACTTTTGAATCAGGGAAATTGTAACAGACGATATCCTTGCATTCCACTTGCGTACAACTTACGTGACCGACGATACTGACGAGGTCTGATTCACCACATGACCTGATTCCTTCATTCCTTACGGCAATGGCCTGCCCAACAACACTCAACCCACATCAAGAGCACAATCTCCGTCGCACACAGCACCGGATTCTTGATTAAATCTAGATTCCATTCAGAAAATGCGATTGGAAATGCAAGCATTGAGACTCGATAATTCCAGAATGGAGGAAGAACTCGCCACATTTAACGATGAAAATCACAATACGAGACGGGAAATTAAAGAAGTTGCAAAAAACGCAGCACTTATAGACGACGATTCCGATCCTCATCCTCAAAAAACTGAAGTCCCTAGACGAGGAATGAGGCAACAGCTCCCAAGATCCAACGAGCTTCCGATATTATAAATCAGACAGCCAATCTCTCAGTAAACTGCACTTACGAATCCACCACTGCGAAGAAGTATGTCAACGGAAACACCCAATGAGCTGCCCACTAGAACAGCCCCTATAAACACTCCCCTAGCACCAGCAAAGGATATGATTAGAACGGTTAAAATCCCTAATGGAACTAAGGATGCCGGTATCCACGAATGGATAAAAAGCGTAAAAAGAGCTCTACGCTGTGACAATCAAGACTTACTTGTCGATTTTGTAATAGCTGAAAAAATTAGAGACAACGCCGAACCAGCTATACGACACATCTCAATAGGAAGTTACGAAGAATTATACTTAGCTATAGAAACTAACCTCGGAATACAAAGATGAATTGAATTGTGCAAATCTAAATTGAACACACTTAGACAGGGAGGAAACACGGTTCAAACTTTTCGTCTTTTTTTCAGAGACGCCTATAAAGCTCTTGTGTACGCGGTACAAGCAGAATACCCTTCAATATACAAATATTATTAGTAGATAGCAGAGCAGCAATCAACATAATTAAGAGAAACCATTTACAGCCCGACCAAGAAACCTTTAAGTTCCATAACAAATTCTTAATGGGAGACGATCACCACGAAACAACGGAAGCCACTTACCTGCAGTATTTCGGAAAAAACAACTATCCCGCAAAGTAGAAGAAAACTTCCCATTATTAGAAGATGGAATAATAGGATTGCCATTCTTTCAAAAGATACCCTAGATATGCTATTACAAAAATTGACTTGATAATCGACAAATAGAAACTACCATTGCATTTTGAGGGAAACTACCTACCAGGAAACTCAACAAAAATCTGTAAAATCAACGTACCCGACGGAGAAAATCAAGTAATTTTAATAGAAGATCAAAAAGAAGTTTGTAATGGACTATACACAATATACAATAATAAGGTAGAAAGGCCATATTATAACTATTTCCAGAGATCCATCAAAATACCAGAGGAAATTAAATTGCGCAAAATTACGTCTGTAGGCTCATGAGACGAAGATCTTGCCCAAAAAGGGAGTGACTGCCCTTGAAACTACTTAAAAAGACTGTAAAAACTTCAAAATTTCCTGAACCTTAAACATATCGAACCAAGAATTAGAGAACGGATAAAAGAAATCGTGACTCAATACTCAGAAGTCTTTACTTTAGATGGAGACCTCCTACCGTGTACCAATCTAACTGAACATGAAATAATCCTGAACTCAGGAAAAATTATCCACTTAGGATCTCATAAACTACCCGAGAAACACAAGGAATTCGCACTTAACGAAACAAGTGAATTACTGAAAAAATGTATAATAAGAGAGTCCCAATCACCTTTCAACTCCCCACTTTGGATAGTCCCTAAAAAAGGAGGAAAGCTTGAAATGGTAGTAGATTATCGTTAGATTGATAAAGACACCGACCAGGATGCATACCCTCACCTGATAATAAAAGATATCCTCGACCAGTTAGGAAATGCAAAGTTTTTCTCAGCCTTCGACCTTAGTGCAGGATTCCACCAAATCCCCACGAAGGAAGAATGCGTTTAGAGGACTAATTGGGAAAGAATATTTCGTTTACATTGATGATATTGTGATATTCGGAAAAACATTAGAAGAACACAACAAAAATTTAGTGACTGTCCTAGAAGTAATAAAACAATTAGGCTTGAAATAAGAACCATCAAAATGCGAGTACCTACGTCCAGAACTAAAAAACCTAGGCCACCTGATCACCGCAGAAGGAGTTGACCCAAACCCTATTAAGATCAAGGCAATCCAGGAATTCAAGAAACTGAAAATATCTAAAGACGTGCAATCATTCCTAGGATTAGCTGGATATTATGGGAAGTTCATAAATAACTTTTCGTCTGAAGCTAGATCACTCACCAAGCTAACTCAAAAGGACCAAAATTTTTATCGGATTCAAAAGTATGCAGAAGCTTTTAAAAAATTAAAAAAAGCAATAACAACATCACCAGTATTAAGGTTTGCCGATTTCAAAGAAAGATTCACTCTAACAACCGACGCACCGAATCAAGGATCAGGCGCAGTGCTATCCCAGACTGGGCATCAGTGCTTATTTATTAGCAGAATCCTTAATAAAGCAGAAGAAAATTACAGCACCCCAGAAAAAGAACTCTTAGCTATAGTATGGGCTAGAAGACAAGTTCAAAATTCAAACTGATCACAAAGCACTCATTTGGTCACAGGATGTGAAAGACCCTACCTTGCAACTCTTACGATGACGATTACGGCTAGAGGAATATAAGTACGAAATAGAATATTTTAATGGAGAGGAAAACAAAGTAGCAGACTGCTTATCCAGACTATTCTCAATCCACACCAGCGATATTCTACAAGAAGCGCTAGACGAAATAGATTTAACTACCGATGATGAGCTATCAGATACCGAAATTTTGGGTACACCAGTTAAACGCCCCACTATCATCAAGGAGGAAATACTACAAGAAAAAATAGAAATCCCAGTCAGAAGAATGCGCGAATCAGTAGAAAGTAACGACGATCCTAATAATTCATCTGGATCCGAAACACCTCAACAACAATATTGGGTGACCCACTATTTTCACCCATAGGAAAATAATTGATACAAGAAATGATGGAATACCTATCTAACGTTAATCCCCACTTAGGATTTCACCTATGCTTTAACAATACCCGAGAATTAACGAAGGAAGAAAAAACTAATATCATTAAAGAAGCGCATGCGGAACAACTCGGGGAAAAGAATATCATTGAAGAAGCGAACAAAATAGGACAATGGATAGGTATGGAAGAAGACATTAAAAAGTACGTCTTAACATGACACATCTGTCAACTGCAAAGACCCACAAGAATCAAGAACCAAGCTGAGGGAATTATACCAGACATTCCTCTGAAACCCAATGAAAAATAGCAGTAGATATATACGGCCCATTACCCTAAACAGTAAAAGGTAACAAATATATTCTGAGCCTACAAGATAGATTAAACTGCTACACGGTGCTAATCCCGATGGCTAATGAGTCAACTAGTTCAGTAATAGAAGGGCTGCTCGATCACTACATCTAAATCTTCGGAGCACCTAAAATAATCCTAACAGACCACGGACAAAACTTTCTGTCAGAAATCATGCAACAGTTTGAAGAAGCATTACAAATCACTCACGTAAAAACAATATCTTTTCATTCGCAGTCCAACGGAAACATCGAAAGAATGCACTTCACCCTAGGGAACCTAATCAAAAGAAGCATCTGAGAAAGAAACAATGAATGGGATGACAATTGGAAATTTATTAACTTTGCAATCAACACAATGAAGAGCCAAATAACAGGATGTTCACCCTTTGAACTTATGTTTGAAAGAGAAGATAAGATACCATCATCGGTAGCGTGTTCATTAACCCTGAGGAATCCGGAACTAGTGAGAAAGTGGAAAAAGAAACACGAAGAAAACCTACGAAGGGCTAGAGAAAGAATAGAAATAGAAACAGAAAAAACGAAGAAAAGACTCGACGAAAATATCACACACAAACACCTCCTATACAAACCAGGAGACACAGTAAAAATCATTAACAATACTAAGTCTAACAAATTAGACACCTCTTGGAAAGGCCCTTTTGACGTCGTTGGCTACTTCGACAATAATAATTTACGTATAAGAAATAAGGACAAAATTATCCGAATTCATATAAATCAGACAATGCCCTGTTTCACAGACGATAATGGCATCCTTCTGGACCTTACTGCTGGCCCCAGCACCGATCATCAGTTATAACTACACCCTTGAGAAAATTCAAGGAAACATCTACATCAAGGAAATCTCTTAAGTACACTTGTTTCATGAAAAGTGGAAAATGGTTATAGCTATCAATATGACATCCACCGAAAACTGGATTAGAGCCATCGACACCACCATTACTATGGCAGAACTAGCCTGTAACAAGAAATTCACACCTTATTATGAAGTCTAATTGGTTAGCAGCCGCTACAATAGTATAGCTCGTAAAAACAGTATCCTACACAAATTAATAGGCAAACAGCGTCAAAAAAAAAAGAGGATTAGCTAATTTTGTGGGTAATATATCCAAAACTCTGTTCGGCACATTGAAAGAATCCGACATGAAACAAATTAGGGGGTCCTTCTACTATCTCACTTTTGGAAAAAAGATTTTTTTACATTTTTCGACAGGTTATATATTCAGAAATATCATACCAAAATTTCACACAGAAATTCGAAGTCTCTTTATACTTTTGAGAGCTTAGAGCAAAAGCGCGTGGAGAGTTGAGCGCTTGAGTAAAGCATCCTAATGCGGCTACTTATGTTTCAGCGGTGGCAATTGTTTTCAATGCATATCCGGAATTATTGCTGTTTATTTTTAAATGTGTATATGTGAAGAAAATATTGCAATTCTAAGAATTTCTACGGAGCAGAGATCGTTGATTAAGTGTAAGTAACTTTTTCTTACAATTTTTGTGTTCCGAAAACTTGAAACGCGTTTTTCTCGAAATAACGTTTTTGCGAACTGCGCGCACGATTTCAAAAAAAGTTTTCAAACGATTACTTTTAAATTTTCTACGTTTATTCTTAACATAAATATCTGAAGAGTGACAAAGCGATTCTTCAAATTTTTAATTTTATCATATTTAAATTAACAAAAAAAGAGCAAAAAACATGGTTTTTTGAAATTTTTTGTTTGAACTGCCGCAATTTTGTCATTTTGCAAAATAAAAAAAATCCACTTCGTCACTCCAGAGCTATGGTCATACTAATAAAGAAAATTACTGATTTATTTGTTTCAGATGATGCTGGCTGGATATATCGTGCGCGTTGTACATGCCTTTTTTTAGAAACTTTGTTTATTGTTTAATAATACCTAAACTAAATAATAATTTTATGTAAAAGAATTGTTTTTGTAAATTTTGAGACAGCATAAATAAACTCTGAAAATTTTATTTGATTATATCAAGTAGTTCTTGAGAAAAAAATTCTTGAAAATCACCTTTTATTTTTTCTGAGATAGTAGAATGACTACGTAACACTGAATTCTACGCAATTTATAGAGGTAACAAAAACATAGCTAGCATCCTGTCAAATCACACAAAAATACTCAAATAACTCTTAGACTCCTCGTCAACGGACCATAAATGGATAGCTGCCCAGAATGCCAAAAGACAATTTTTAAGAAACATCACTTACGGACTGTGACAAAGGATAGTTTTGTCAATTTGAAATTAGTATTAGCAGCAATACTATTAGATGAAATAAACGAGGATATTGAAACAGCAATCAACGCCATAAACGACGAAAAGCATGGGATAGTACATCCCCAAATTTTAACACCAAAAATGCTGAAAGATACCATTAGAGAATTCGAGACAACTCAACGTACGCGATACCATTTTGACAATGAAGAAGAGAACTACCAGCACATTATAGACATCAGTACCCTCTCTGTAGCAGTAATCCAAGGCCTATTTACGTACATATTGGAGATACCAGTAATTGAGAAAGAAGAATGTTCCTTGCAAAGAATAGTTCCTATCCCCATACAAGTAAATAACGTCCACATGTCAATAGTCCCCGACTACGGCATGGTGATTAAATACCGATACTCTTACGTACCAACCGACAGATAGACCATTGACAAATGTAAACAGATATATGAATATAAAATACGTAGAAGAAGCCAACCTAATGTCAAGTTAATAGTTAGCAAATCTTGCGAATCCAATTTACTTAAAAGATACTCGAAAAACAAATGTTATCAGTCACCTTACCTGCTACACAAGGAAACTTCAGTACCTATAATAAATGGTTATATTATAATACCCTCCAAACCATTAGACTTAGGCATAAGCGGCGAAGATTAACTCAAAACTGAAAACATTTACGGAGCCCAAAAACTTACAGGATTTGGATGCAAAGTGTACAACAGCTACGATACCCTTGAATTATAACAATCATATGAAACTCATATAACGCAATGGCTGAATGTAACACACGAGATAAATTTTGAACAAGAAGACATTGAAAAGTTAGAAAAAAATTAGTACAACTTCCGAAACAAATATCAAACGAAGAATTTAAGCAAGCCAGAATTAGCCTAGATGACTCCGAAAATGTCTTACAGACAATTCCCACCCACAGAAGGCTCAATACTTGGAAAGAAACTAGTTTAGAATGGTTGAAATATTTAGGTTACGTCACTTTTGGACTAGTAACTCAATATACTTTAGGTAAATTAGGTATCCTCGATTTAATAAAGGGATGCTTTCCGAAAAAAATGAAGTTATTCAGTAATAGATGTAAAGTAGTCCACCAATCCCATATTGTAACATACCATACCCAACCAACTGCCAAATCATTGTCAAACTATGAAACCGTTAGCATAGTTCAAAAAATCAAACCTTTAAAGATAAGAAACAAAACTTAGAGACTAAGTTCAATCTAAAAAGGGGGTTGTTACGAGTTGACAATTATCCCCACTCTACGTCTCATTAGCGTATATGAAGTGCCGCCTCTCTGAGGAGCACAGTTCTATACCTGTACTGTGTACTCAAAAAGACCAATGAAGCGCTCGAAGTCAGAGATTGACTTCGAGCTAACACAAAAAAGCTCATTTAGCATTTTTACGCATAACACAACGCACGATATGAAAAAAAAATCAGGAAAAGAAAAATATTGCTTTTTAAAAACCCTACAAGATTATCATAATAAATCTTTGAATTTTGTTGAAAAATCAAAAATTCAAATTTTGAGAGCCCAAAAAATAATAAAAAATGCCAGATTTAATTTTGCGGGAAAACTGTGCAGGACGCTGAAAATATGTAGAAGCAAAAATAATGCGCCCAAAAAGAGCTACAAATTTGTTACTAATCGTTTTTTGATAGGATACGTAGTTCTTGTTTTAATTGTAACAAATATCCTAAAAAGCCTAATTTCAAGGGAAATTGATTATACATTCCCCTACATTTTCATTATTTTAAACATTGACATAATTTTGTAAGAAATAAACAAATAGTAAACAATTATGGGCCTTGATACATTTATTATCACGATCATTTGAAAAATTAATGCACTTCATCAAGTCTCCCCAAGCCCTGGTCAAGTCTCCCCGAAGTGTAAGGACTTGGCTGAGAAAAAAAACTATTGCAAAAAGACTTACATAACTTTAAAAAAATTGAATTCAAAATTCTGAGAAAATCCATGAATATTGCACAAGATTTTTATATATTATATTTCAGTTTTGTTTGTTGCATTGGATATTTTTATCGAATTTTACGTGAGTTTACCTGGCCAAGTCTTCCCAGGCTCCCCTACCTCTACTACCGGCACTAATTTGGTGTTACGGCTGCCTTTCGGTCTCACCGTTGCCTTGGCTTTAGCCATAGGGCAGTGAGCTTCAAGGGCCCTGATAGGGAAAAAGGATGCTGGAGGTACTGCAAGGAGGGTCACAAGTCTGCGGAGTGCACCAGCACTCCGCAGTGCTTCCTCTGCGCTGCACACAGTGAGAGACCCCGTACTGACCATCTGCCGGAGTCAATGAAAGGTTTGTCGTTCAGGGAGGCAACCCCGTCGAGGAAGCCTACCAGAATACAGATATAAGTAGCTTCACCCAGCCATGATGTCGAAAGCCGACGAGCCCGTTGTGCGACATTGTCGCACTAATGTGGACATGCGTGCACCATGGCTGAAAAGGTCCGGGAAGAAGCACAGGGAAAGTCCAAGTTGGCACAAGTAGATTAGAGCCGAGGCACGGCGAAATGGCCTTACGCCCATGTCCTTGAAGTAATGCGAAAGCGGTTCCGAGGAAATGGGTTGGCAGTTAAGGGTGGTGTTTTTAGTGGGTCGTTGACCGCATCACTGTAATGATCAAATTAAGATCTTTGTGTATATTTATATATATATTAAGATCATTGCAGAGATGACATCAGCAACCCCACACTACCGAGAAGTGCGGACCCTTCTCGGTGTGTTATAAGAACACTTTTCACCTTCCCTCGTAAAAAAAAACTACCGGCACTAAATACCCAATTTTTTACTTCCATTTTTTTCCGTGTACCTGAATACGAAAGTGATGCCAGGCGGCTTCAAAGTCGTCGGAAATGCAGATGAAATTTCTTGATATTTATTTTACAGGAAAAAGTTACAAGCAAAAGTTGGACTACTGCCAGAGATGCATATTTTTATTATTATATTGGTTTTCGATAAAATTGATACATTTAGAGAAAACATTGAATAGAGAAAAACCAGAACAATAAAAAGCTGTTTTTCTTTACAGCAAGTCATTTTTTCGAAAATGTTCAAGATGGAAAAGATACACCTTTACAGGTGTGCTCCAACATGATTGAAGAATATTTTATTGAAATGTTTGTACTTACCAAGTTATGCGCATTTTTCCTACAGGGTAACCGTCTACGACTCTATGTCCACGCCACTGGCTGAAGAAAAATATAATAAGACCCCATGTGGCGTCCGTGAAATTGACATTCGTCACGGTACTAAATATCCAATACATTTTAACGGAAAAATATAAACTTTAACGAAAATAAACAATCGAAATGTTGAAGTAAAGCCATTTTATTATTTGATTTTTTTAAATAATAATCAGCTTTATCACAAGCTTCTACGATAATTAGAAGCTGAGAACGTGACTCTGTTTATTATTGTTTATAGAAGAATAAGTTATTATTTTACCTCAAAGTAGCTGACGCCAATTTTTTACACAAGACTTACACTATTGATGTACTAATTTTGAGAACACTTTCTTTTGAATTGCTGAAGATACAACAGATGACTTCCCAGTGGGACCAACGTTAAAGAACATCATTAGAACGGCTCAAAAAAGTCCTGAGTCAGTCCAAATAACGTTTCTTAAACACACAATGTTCCAGAGACGTTTTAAGGACGTTTTTGGAACATGAAACGTTTTCAGAACATTATTTGGTCTGACATAGGACAGTTTTTCAAACGTTCAAATAACGTCTTTTGACTTGTACGTCCAAGGAAAGTCTTTAGGACGTTCCAAGTACGTTCTTAAATATCGTGCCCACTGGGTTTTTCCTGTAAAATCAAGATCAACAAGTTTTACATGAATTTCCGGCAACTTTGAAGCCGCCTGGTAGCACTTTCGCATCCAGGTAAGTGCCTCGCAACGCACAGGCACCACTTGTAATCTCATCTCCTACTTGTACATAAATTTTCAAGCTTATCCCAGTCACGGTAATGAGCTATAAAAATTGGCACCTTTGCCAGATCGCCACCGCTCACCTCTTCCACTCAGCCCTGCAAGGCAGGCATTTTTACGTTCGTTATCATAAGTCGAACATCTCAGGTGGAAATTTTCCTTATCTCTATCACGTTGCCATTTATGTTGTGGGCTTACGGTATATAAGTTGGATAGCAGCCCTCCTAAAACAAGTGGGCAGAGTCTCAAACAGAGGGCAATCTGTGTGCTTGGTCGTTATTCCAGTGGAATGATTGAGCTGCATTCTGAATTATGAAGGCGTAATTCTCGGCGAAATCGAAGCAAATCAAAAACTCCACAGGCAATAAATTTTCCTTCAGGTTTTTGAAAAAAGATGATTGCTCCTTTGAAATAAAGTGATGAGTTTTCAATTTCTGAACCTGACATTCTCGAGACTTCTGAAAAATCTAAAATTTAAGTTCGAGCCTCGTACTTGAATATCATCATATTGCAAAAAATTATTCTGTCGCCTAACTTGCACGACAACAGCCTCTTGCTGTGCGCGATCTCGTAATTTTTTTCAACAAACCTTTTTCCTCTCTATTCGAAAACTAATATTCTAGAAATCTGTTCCTCATTTTATTAATAAATTGCGTTAGCAGAAGGGCTAAGCGGCTATCAGGAAGGTGCTGAACCGCGATAAGTTTATAGTGACGTCATCTGTTGGTAGATATACCAACCAAGTTTGTCGTGCTAAACATGGGCTCAGATATTCACCTTTCGTCGGTAATTTACATTTTTACCCCTGGAAACTTATTCGTCTGTGGTGGCGGAGGGGGAAACCGCTGCTGCTTTCCTGGGTGATTACAAATCTGTTGCGAAATTCACAAAAAACTCATATCTACAGTCTGCAATGTACAACTATTTTATTTATCTTCTTTCATTTTACGAAAAATTGATTGTTTATTGGATTGATTGTAAAATGTACCTTATTTTTTACAACTTCTACATGTAAATAAATTAATCCTACCAAAAAGATTAAAAAAATTCTTGAAATTTTGTTTACAAACCAAACAAAATTCATGTTTCTTTTTTTTAATAGGAAAAAATAAAGTTATTATGCGGAAAATAGTGCTGCAGATATTATTTTCATAAAATTACATTCATCTACATCAATTTAGTCTATTTCATAGTTTTCAGTAATCCACTCAAATCAACTGCTATTACTAAAATTATAGGTTCTGCGATATATTTATACTATTTAATCATTTTCATGCTAATCCTTTTTAATGTTGACATAGGTTATTTTTTTACATTGAAGAAGACACACATTGGGATTGAAACGTACGTAGGTTGCATGCACAGGAAGATTGACAATACAATTATTTGAAACATCCAGAATCTATTATTGGTTAACATTTTTTAGGCTTTTTTTCTACATTCTAGAACTACAATAATCCGAAGTCAAATTACAGGTAGCATTTTTCGCCTCAAATGAGCCTTTCTCATAGGGCGCCTAGACTAAGAGTGCCTAATTAACAAATTAAAAAGATGTTTTAACGGAATTAGTGGTTTTATATTTCAAATAAGGATAAACCCCAGTCGGCAGACTGCTTCATTTTATTAGATTCAGCTCATGCAGGTTTGCAGGGAAATTTCTCAGTCTCAATGGCAGGTGCAACATCGCTTCGACTAATTGGAGCAGAACAAGACCACGTATAGACCAATAGCAGTGGAATTATTTTGGGCCAAAATTCGGACAGATCTAGACCAGTATTAGTTTCTTCTTTCGTACAGTAAATTTTCACAAGATAATTTATGGAAAATGTCTGCGTACGTTTAGATTTGACGAAAAACTTTTTCTTAATTTCTAAAATAGGCTACTGTATCGCTAATACTGGCCATGTATACTCTTGAGTTGAATTATTCGTGTATCTCGGCCCAGCGAATGTTATTTGGCCCGAATGGTTTGAAGAAACTATCATTCAGAGAATCCTCTCTCGGTATTGGCACAGTCACCTTAGCAATGTCCCCATCTATGCGTACTTTAACCCTTTCATACTCATCCGGATGATCCGGTAAGGGAGCCATTATTGGATACAAATTTAATCCAATGATTGCTCCAATGACGTACTTGTTACTTTCATCTATTCCTACGAGATGAAGGTTTAATGCAAAACGATTAGTTCGACCTGGCACTCGATGACCTTCGAAATGATGAATATACAGTTTTATGGGAGCAGGACCAATTGCGTCATATCTATGTGGCCAACCTAATTCTGAAAAAAGAGAGCATATACGTAGGAATTTACTGATTGTTTCAATTTTTAAACTAATCTAATAAATTATAGTTTTTATTTTACAGAAAGAAAACATTTTTGCATTAGGGAAAGAAAATGAAAATTAGTTCGAGAACAGTAAGACTAAATTCCCTGAAGTATAAGTAGAACGGGAGATGAGGAGTGCGCTGAACCACCTATAGTAAAGAAGAATTTAAAACAACCATATACAAACATAAATAATGGTAAACTGTGATTTAGATAGCTTGATATCTTGAATACCGTAAGTGAAAGCAGATTTTTTAATACAAAGTACATAAAATAGGGTAATGTTAGTTTTTCTGACGGACTGCACCTGCATCACATCCGGTTAAAAGTCTGCGTAAAATCACCCTTTCATGGATTGTTCATTAATTATATGCTTCACGCGTGAAAATTTTTCTTTCATCATGAGCTTAAAGATCTAATATTACGAAAGTGTTAAGTTAGCCAAGATAATGTAAAATATGAGTTATTCATCACTTGAATTCCATTGCTCTGAAATTTACCAAAAGTTGTCAAAAAAATCTAATAAATAAACTTGTGAAACTTTAAAAAAAACTTCAACTTATAAACTTTATGAATGTTTTGAAAAATCGACTGATAGTGATTTTTTATCAACTAAATTTTGCAAAAGATTTTAGACCATGTAGTTATTTTGGTGAACCTAACTATATCATAGTGTTTCATAAATAAAGCTGCGCTAACTCATTCTACTCTCCCCTATGCGTTTCTGTCTCCTATGGCTGTGATCTTTTTGAAGCTTATTTTTTTCCGATTTTACTTCAGTTGTTGCCGCGGCAACTTGATTTAATATTCTTTTATTCAACAACTGAATCTAATAAGTTCTTTTTGACTAAAAACGGCTGCGTCTCAGGTATGAGCTAATATCCGATTTGAAATGAGCTTAGAATTTTGTGTGTAGATATTGATATATTTACCAACAGGATGAGGAAAAATCACTAAGATGAAACAGAAAATACCAATAAAAGTCCCCATTTTCTTGAAATCAAGGCAACTTATAAAGAATTTCGAAAAGTGTGTAACAAATTAATATTATTCCTAATTTTCCTATACATGTTCTAGTTGCTATCTTATTTGTATTTCATCATACTGTTTGCCTATAACTAAATTCTCAGAAATACTTCTGATTTATGACATTATTATGTAGAAAAGACCAAATACAGATAAAAAATATTTCTTCGAGCCACTTAAAAAAAAGATAATTTTAAGGTATGAAAATAAGAATGTTTCAAAGAAGATTTCTCTAAGGCGCAAATTGTAGGCGTTCATCGATTGACCCTACATTAATTACACATTTTAAGTGCCCTAATACACTACTATTCTGCAAAGATCAAATTCCGACCTTTATCATTTTTTTTATCTTTCCATACAAAAATGGTATACTATTTACAAAGTACAATTACGTATGTTTTTAATGAAAAGATAAAATGTTATTATGCTTCGTAAAACGAATTGGGGATCTTTTTATTACGTAAATAGACATTTTGATTCCTCTAAATTGTTGATAATGATGTAATAAATCTAAAGAATTTTTGCTTCAGTATGTGCGAAAGCGAGTTACAAAATACAAAGTACTTAGAATGACGAATATGATACTCAAAAGATACTTCGATAAATAATAATAAAAGATACTTCGATAAATAATAATTTTTTAATCCTTCTCGGTAGGATTCTACACAGAAAAACAGCAGAAGGTGGTCAAATAAATCTTTAGAATTTAAATAAATTTTATACAATAAAATTTTTACTGGAATACTCTACAGAATCGAATTAAACGATTTTTTTATCATTTTAATTCTGAAAATCCTACACTGTTTAATTCTACACAGAAAAGCTGTATGTGTAATGAATAATATAAAACAGTAAAACCGGTGAAGAAGGATTTTTGGAAATCAATCGATTTTCGCCCCGCTCCTGAACATTTTCTAGCTACTCTCAAATGCTCTAATAGATTTGTATTTGATGGAAATACATGTTTAAAACCAGCGTGCTCATGGGAAATTGCTCTAGTTTGCCATACATGCGTAAAATCATATAAGCCTTATTTAACCGCTGGATGTGGATTTTTGGAAAACAATCGATTTTCACCCCGCTCCGCAACGTTTTCTTACTATTCTAAATTGCTCTTATTGACTTTTATTTGGTGGAAATACATGTTTAAAACCGGCGTACTCAGGGGAAATTGCTCCAGTTTGCCATACATGCGTACAATCTTATAAGCCTTATTTAACCGCTGAAGGTGGATTTTTGGAAATCAATCGATTTTCGCCCCGCTCAGGAACGTTTTTTAGCTATTCTTAATTGCTCTAATAAACTTGTACCTGGTGGAAATACATGTTTAAAAAACGCGTAGTCCAGGAAAATTGCTCCAGTTTGCAATACATGCGTAAAATCATGTAAACCTTATTTAACCGCTGTAGGTAGATTTTTGGAAATCAATCGATTTTCGTCCCGCTACGAAACCTTTTCTGACTATTCTAAATTGCTCTCGTAGACTTATATTTGATGAAAATACATATATAAAACCAGCGTACTCCGGGAAATTGCTCTAGTTTTCCATATATGCGTAAAATCATATAACCTTATTTAACCGGTGAAGGTGGATTTCTGGAAATCAATCGATTGTCGCCCCGCTCGGAAACGTTTTCTAACTATTCCAAATTGCTCTCCTAGGCTTTTATATGATGAAAATACATATTTAAAACCGGCGTACTCCGGGGAAATTACTCCAGTTTGCCATACATGCGTAAAATCATATAACCTTATTTAATCGGTGAAGGTGGATTTTTGGAAATCAATAGATTCTCGCCCCGCTCCTGAACGTTCTCTAGCTATTCTAAATGTCTCTAATAGACTTGTATTTGATGCAAATACATGTATAAAACAAGCGTGCTCCGGGGAAATTGCTCTAGTTTGCTATACATGCGTAAAATAATGTAAACCTTATTTAACCGCTGAAGGTGGATTTTTGGAAATCAAGCGATTTTCGCCCCGCTCCGAAACCTTTTCTAACTACTCTAAATTGCTCTCATAGGCTTGTATTTGATGAAAATACATGATTAAAACCAGAGTGATCCGGGGAAATGACTCTAGTTTTCCATACATGCGTAAAATCATATAAACGTCGTTTAACCGCTGAAAGTGGATTCAAAGACGATACTGGTCGTATATCATATTACGGACAGTTTCCCCTCAGTACGCCGGTTTTATATGTATATTCCCATCAAATACAAGCCTATTAAAGCAAGTTCAAATAGCTAGAAAAAGTTCCGGAGCGGGGTGGAAATCGACCGATTTCCAAGAATCCACCTTCAGCGGTTAAACAAGGTTTATATGATTTTACGCATATATGACAAACTGGAGCAATTTCCTTGAAGTACGCCAATTTTAAACATGTATTCCAATCAAATACACGCCTATTAGAGCAATTTTGAATATCTAGCAAACTTTCCGGAGCGGGGCGAAAATCGTTTGATTTCTAAAAATCCACCTTCAGCGGTTAAACAAGGTTTATATGATTTTACGCATGTATGGCAAACTGGAGCAATTTCCTCAGAGTACGCCGGTTTTATAAACATGTATTCCCAGAAAATAAACGCATATCAGAGCAATTTTAAATAGCTAGAAAACACTAATATGCAATGGAAGGAGAGGGAAACTCGTTAAAAGACTGGCCACAGCCCTCGATGAAGCACCCGCCAAACTATTCGCCACAGCTTCGTTATCGCAATCACCACGATTGCGGTCAAGTTTGTCACCTGTTTCGCTACTGCATACGCCTTCCTTTAAAATTATAAAAATGAAAGATGATGGTAACTTCTTCTTTCACAGTTAATGCTTCACCTATTTTGGATTTTCGAAAAAGCAAGCAAAATTAAGACACAAAATAGTGCTATTGCTATTCTTTTTTTCTTTTTTTTTGTTTTTTTTTTTAATGATATTTAGAGGTGACGCAAGTTGCATGAAGTTTAACACGTATTTCCCATAAGAAAAAAAGATATTTTTGTACATTTTATTCAGAATGGTCAATATTAGTTAAATCGAGTTGAAACGCAAAATTTATTTATAAAATTAGCCATGGAATACGAATGAAATATTACTTTTCAAATATGATCTTCATAAATCTGTTTTATATGGCCCCAAAAAACCCCATGAGTGAGAAAATGGGTTTTGCGAGTTTTTGACGCTAATTATGATTTTTTTGCCGTTTTTTAAATGCAAATTGTTTCTAATGAATTAAATACTACTTTATGCTGATAGTTATATATTTAAATGAATTGTGTAAATAAGTTTTTATTGTTTTAAGCAATTTTCTCATAGAATAGAGTTAGAAAGTCGCGGATTTTTAAAAAATGTACCACTCTTTGTCCAATTTTCAAGTAGAATGAAGTAATACTTAGTGAATTTTAATGAAAATAATTGTTTAAACTTATAATTATCATTGGTAATGATTTTCTCTTAGAATAATGCTAGAAAATTGAAGTTTTTTCAAAAATGTTCCACTTTTTGTCCAATCTTCACTTAGAGTTCTGACATTTTCCAATTATTGTCAACTTTACACTTACTTAGTAAAGTTATAATTAACGCAAGTTGAGAAGCATAATTGTTTAGACAATTTAATATTGTTTATAATTACCTATTCTTAGATAATTGCAAGAAAGTTGCAGTCTTTTTCAAAATTTTCCACT